>OZ023327.1:42704278-42779278 GCA_964007535.1 Brachyptera risi
ATATATATATATAAATATATATATATTATATATATATATATATATATATATATGTATGTATATGTATATATATATATTATATATATATATATATATATATATATATATAT
This sequence comes from Brachyptera risi, assembly GCA_964007535.1. Classification (NCBI taxonomy): domain Eukaryota; kingdom Metazoa; phylum Arthropoda; class Insecta; order Plecoptera; family Taeniopterygidae; genus Brachyptera; species Brachyptera risi. Next base: position 42,704,389 of record OZ023327.1, read on the forward strand.
ATATATGAATATATCCATATATATATGAATATATCCATATATATATATATATATATATATATATATATATATATATATATATATATATATATATATATATATATATATTATATATATATATATAATATATATAAATAAATATATATATATTTATATATATATATATATATATATATATATATATATATATATATATATATATATAAATATATATATATATATATATATATTTATGAGTATATTGTATATAATACAGGTGTGAATGTATTGATACACCATACTTCCATGTTTTGAACATTTTTCACATTTTCGACGAATAAGTCACAAAATGAATCGATATCACTCGAAATATTGACAAGTACATTTGTGAAACCAATATTTGAACACATTTTTGATGAATCATTTGTCTCCCGAATCGAATCAATCGATTAATATCAAACGTATGTCTCTTATTCATCATCTTATTCATAACTATTGCTGAGTTTTCAATTTCACTCAATAATTACTCATTATCACTTTCAGCAATGATAATTGCGAATTCATGTTGGTGAGCTAAATATTCATGATTTATCATCTTCAAGCTAACAAACGTCAAGTAATAAATTGATATTTCCCTTCAGTCTCAATGATTTTCGATCACTTTTTGCTTGAACAAATTCTCGTTCTGAAGATACTATTCATAGCAACTCAATGGTACGTTCACATAAAAAAGTTAAATTGACTTACCTTCAAACCGTGATCTTCATACGACAAATTCTTTCAAGTCGTATTCTGATTATTTGTATGGGAAGTAAAGTTAGGCTAAGGTCTAGATACATATCGTTTACTCTACTCACCTCGGGAAGATAGGCCCACTCCTCAATTCAATTTCAATCACGACCAACCAGAAGTGGCTTTTATAAATAAATATTCATATTCCATTATTAATAATATTTCTGTGCACTCATGTCATGCTCATTTTGGAGCGAGTAGGAGTCGATTTATCAAAAATATGTCTTCAGTGATAACTTTCAAACGGTTCAAGATATCAAAATTCAAATGCGAGAGAAACAAAGATATCTCTGAATATTGATACAAAATTGATGTGAAATTAAATTATTGACTTGGATTCCAACATGTTCAACGGAGGGTCTATACTGCTATAAATGTATGTTTAATTGCATACTTGTGAGAAATACGATGACAGTTCAAAAGTTCCAACTCATACCATCTGGTATAGTATTAAAAATATATATGATTCTCCCGTATGACAATATTTTGATTCATCATACCGTTCAAAAAGTGTCACCATTACACCGGCACCTCAGTGCTAATATCCTTGCTTCTTGTGACCCGGGAGATGAGCGTGAATTGTATCTCGAAATTGAAACTGCCACCAGTCATTTTCACATGGTATCTCCGTGGTTTCCTTCTGGGGTGGCACTCCAGTGCAATTTTAAACAGTTTTAATAGAAAAAAACTGAAAGAAACAAGCTATTACAAAGCTGTTACCACGTATCCTAAGAGAGGCCATAGAGATCGAGAAACGACCAAATTCGATCAACCAGAGGAAAGACAGCCGGAGACTTCCAGAAGCTTGGAAAACAGTTTCAGCATTAAAACATTAAACATTATGGCAGTCTCAGGCTTTCGTTTCTCCTCTTCTTGATCGAATTTAACGTTTTAACATCAGATATTTCACTGAACCTTGTTTCAATATGTTTTCATATAGCAGTCTTATATTTTTTTAATTGTATTATGATAATGCTTTATTATTTTTGTTAAATCCATCATTCAATTTATTGCTATCATTCTTGATTTTGAGTTGAGAACTCTCAGCTCACATGTCTTTTTTGAGTCTTGATAATGTATTTTGAAATGAACATGAAGGAACATGAAACGTTGGCGAGCATAGAACTATCTCAATTGAGTTGTATCAGTATAATATTACAATTGTTACCCCAAAAAGTAAAAGAATATATATATATATATATATATATATATATATATATATATATATATATATATGAAACTGAATGAATTTAATCCATTTGAATTGAATTGAACCAATTCGGTTACCGCCTAAAGTCCCCGCTCTTTCGAGCCGGAAGTTTAGGCTTTTTGAAAAAGAAAAAGCACTCACAAAAGATCTGAAGGTAAAATGCGGGAATTAAAGGGGGATTGGAATTAATTGCACAAGGCTCTACTACAGAGAAGTGAAAAAACTCTAATTCAAATTCAAATCATTTACTGAATACCAAAAAAATTGTACATTTCAAAAAAAAAATCAATCAAAGCGAGTGCATCACGAAAGAACTGACGTATTAAATTATTTCTGTATTTAAATCCGACATCAAAGAAAAAGTTACATTCACTACTGTACTTCCGGTGGCCTACCGGGGATTTTAACGTGCCAGACTTTAAAGTGAGCACTGCCAATTTAGAATGATTTCATGGTCATATTCAAATCTGAAAGTACAAAATACAATACAAAATGCAAAAACGTTACGTGGTTTCGATGACTTACTTGACGGTCCTCCGCCACTGGCGATCCTCCACCGATTCGCTTACTCGGTGGTCGCGCTGTTTGTGCCCATCGTCCAATGGCCTAGACGACCCACCCTGGACTTGGAGAACAGGCCTCGCGGTTATTGTTGCGTGTCAACAATGAAGATGTTCCTCCTTAGATGTTTCTTCTTACTTCTTCATTGTTACCATGGTTGATAACGGCTGCTTGCCTTTGTCTTCTCCCGCGACTGGCTGTTCCTCGCACGTACGTGTGGTTGGAAGTCTGTAAGTGAAGTGTTCCTTTTTTCTCACCACACATTGACATTATATACGTCGACTCAGCTTCTAGAGGGTTCGATTGACGTCACGGGCCATCCCCTCGAGTGCGTAGTTTCGGCCTGCTTCCAGAACAATCTTTCTATAGTTTTGCCTCAGCTTGCCGTCGCAACGACACGCCCGCACGTTCATTCTGTTCGCCGTCGTCCCGAGTGTCCAGCTTACCGACAGCACTAGGCCCCTTCAATCTCGAGACGTAGTTCTTCTAGTGTCTCTCGAAGATTCTCTTGGTCTGTATATACGCTCTCCCAGGTTCGTTGCCGGGCAGCGCGTCACACCGTAGTGGCTGGCTGTGTTTCCACAGTGGCTGGCTGTTATTGGCGGGCAATTTTACATGATCGGACTATGTATCCATAATGTTGTTGTCTACTTCCCCATTTCCGGCGCTTAATGGATTCTTTGGAATTCTGTCTTCGTATTAGTTCTCTGAATATTATTGTGGTGAAATACTGAATTCATATTTTGAGGGAAACAACATAGCTATTAGACTTTATAAAATGACAGAACAATTTACATGAATGAAATAATAACAAAAAAATCAAAATTGAGGTGTGATGACTGTGAAAAAACTAGAGAATTACATGTCAGACAAAACCAAATGTTACAATCATTTGTGTTTCTCGCTTATTAGAATTCTGATATCTCATACCGTTCAAAAGTTATCACCAAGAAACTAATATTTCACTGAATCGACTTCTAAGGACTCTTAAGCCTACAGCTCATCACACTTGAGTTTTTACTGTGAGAGCAGTCTCTGACAAAACCATGTTGCGTTTGCGTGTCAATTCTCAGACCCTCAGACGCTCGGACAGACGGACACTGGCTGTGAGTCTCACACGCATAACGTTAAAGTCTGTTTCACCTTAAGTTATGAAATAGTAGAAAAAACACTTCTGACAAGTAACTATATTGAATGAATTAGCAAATGCAGCACTATAAAACAGGAACGATGATGAACTGGCAAAAAAAGAAGAATATACTTCTTTCCGTGTTTTTTTCGTGAACCGGTAAAATAAATGCGCACGCTTTCGGCCTGGAGAAATTCCACAAAATAAATTTAAAGCACTTGCAAGTTGCCATAGTTGAACTTCATACTACTGGGCAGGTCGTCAGAACATGAGAATTTTCATGAGTCTTGCCGTTTGATTATTATTCAGTTTCAACTGACAAGAAATTATTATACACTTGTATGGGATTTATATAAACATGTAGCAATGGCTATACTTATTGGAATTTCAACTATCTGAAGACTTGCCCCATAGTATGAACATCGACTTTAAGAAGCTGCAAGTGCTCAAAATTATTTTTGAGGAATTCCCTCTGGTCACAAGTGTTCCTGATTATTTTGCCTTTACGCGGAAAAAACGGGACAGAATATTTTGATTTTTTGTTCAACATCATTCCACTTTTTTTATTCCCAGAGCCTAGTTATTCGTCAGAGGCGGTTTTTCTCATTTTTCATGAGTCAGGAGCCTTGTAGATGATTCGTGTTTTGATTTGTAATTTTGTATTGAGTCTATCTTATACGTAATTATTGTAATATTTGTGTGTTTTCTATTCAATTATCCCAACTAATCGTTGATTTGCATTGTCATGTCCGATCCAATGAAATTGTTTAAATAGTCTATAATCAATCACAACTAAAATTTAAAGACAGGACGGGATGTCGTAATGTTGCCACTATTTAACAACAGAATTATCAATGTCTCACTTCTAGGCTATAATAGAAGGACCAGACGTACTGCTATTCGAATGAAAAAATATGGAAAATAATGAAACATGAGGAACATTCAATAAATTATTTATTTATAATTTTTACATTTTGAAAGCAGAACATGTTCTCGCGTTTCCATGTTTCAGTAGTAGCTGTTTTGACAACAAATAATGTAATGATAATGAATGACGAAATTCTCTGTGCTTAATGGAAGGTTCATAGATTTGAAGCAAGGGATGCAGTCATTATAGCCAAATACCGTAGATTACACTGGGGCTCAGTTGTATACGCATCTGTAAGCCTGAAACTATGGTTTATACTAAATATATGCCTTCCGCAACCAAATCGACAAATATATGATGATCCAATTATTCTTTCAAATACTATATATATTATATATATATATATATATATATATATATATATATATATATATATATATATATATATATATAAATATATATATATAAATATATATATATATATATATATATATATATATATATATATATATATATATATATATATATATATGAAGTTAATTGAGGTTATAAAGTTTGAATGAAGTTATATTCCGACAAAATAGACATAAAACCATATTGCTTATACACCGCATGCTAGTAATTGTTGAATTCATGTGACAATTCTTGAACTTCCACCACTCTCAACAGAAAATAGACTTCACTTTATCATTTTATAAGATTGTATCCCTTACTGGCATTGATTTTTGATTGATGATGGAAAATGTGAACATCATTCTTCACACACATCAATAGTAATCATAAGCGCTTGTAGTAATTCTATGAGAAACATGAAACAATGAGAACTTTTCAATCGAAAAGAAATGTACTCTTATAAGTTATTATAACCAAAATTCTCTCAACACATATTCAATTAATAATCATTCCAGGCGACGGAATTGTCATCATCACTAATGATAGAAATTGAACACCAATATTCATTATATATATATATATATATATATATATATATATATATATATATATATATATATATATATATATATATATATATATATATATATTATGTGTTGCCGTCGGTGTTGTTGGTGTCATATTGGATGTGTAGTAATGAAACAATTGGAATGGGATTTATTAGAAACACTGAATATACACACATATATTGTACATTGATCATTGATTACATGAAATCATAAAAGTTATCGTCCGAGTCTTATAGAAAATGCATGGTGATGTCTCAGTATGATATTTTGAATAATATAAGATGAAATTGTATTTTTTTTTTTTGGCAAAATGAAGATAAACATTTGTTATTGTTTCACGGTGGGCAGCCTTCTTGGTTCTTACGTAAAAGAGAGATTTAGAATAGCTGTTTCATATTTTACTTCTTTTCTCCTTCCATGTCAGACCGTCGAAAAGCCTGCAGCTGAAACAAGACACAAGAAACAAGAAATTTCCAATTAAATTATACTGTGAAAAAAATGATTTCCTCGTAATAATCTTATTGAATAGCTTCCTGTTATTTCTCCCCTCTTCAGAAAATGGCTCTCCTTTCACCCACCCATTTCGCCACCCAACCAGCCCACAACCACCATCTATCAAACATTCACTCGCAACCTAGGATACTGAAAATAATTGCGTCAACTCGACTGTCGATGTAATTATACTTGGGGAAGAAACATTTACACAGATTTGATTTTACATTCACAGTTCATCATTCATAGAATGATTAAGTTATTGATATAAATAAAAGTATCCATTTACATGTATAAAATTATGGATAGGTATGCTAATGAATAGATGAATTGATAGACCCTCAATAGGCTCATAGACTAAAGAAACTTCGGCCTATGATTGGCTGGAAGCACACCTTTTCCAAATTCACAATTTTTCCGATTTGTCACAAGATGCTATAGGTTCAGATTTAGTTGCACTTGAATGTATGTTTGCTGGAAGAAGACTCGTACATGGAGAAAATATTCTAATTACTTCATTTATTATCACTCAATGGTCCCTCAATGTAACTTCTCAATCTCAAACTGCACATACGGAACCATCGGTGAAAACATATCCGAAGAAATATGAAAATGAGAAATTATGATAATAGTAGGTATGGTTATGTAAACATGTTTTCAGACTCAGAATTCAGAGAACGGAATGAACAGAGAAGAAGCACGGTGAATCTAATCAAAGAATTATAATTATACATAATCAAAATTGAAAATATAGCCGAGAATATTATCTTCAATTTGTTTAGAAAAATCGGACATATGTTCCGCATTGTTCCACATAACTGATGAAAACTTGAAACAGGTTTGATATTGGAAAAATGTATTGAAATAAAAATGCACAGATGAATTTCACATCTTGATGATCTTCTGGTGAAATCCTGAAGATCTCAGCTTACCGGTTCACTGAGAGAAATCATGGAACATACAATGTTTCAGAAGAAGCTTTGGTCATTCAAGTGCTATTTCATGAGGTTAGCTGAATTGAACTTGTTTCATAAATTGAGGTGTTTTTCGTTTTTTTTTTAAATGATGACCACAAATATGTCCCCTCAAGTTTCAATTTACTCTCACGACACACAGTCCCCATAAACTTCGATTCATACTGATTATTATTTGACTAACGACCTCACCAACAGCTTGGTTATTTGGGGGTATTAATAAGCGTATTATAGATGAATGAAGTACACAAAAATCCATGCCAAATGCGGGACTCGAATCCACCTTTGACTCCACTGTGAATTGACTTCAGTTCCAAAGCAGAACCTTGACTCTGCATTGGCTACCAATTTGCAACCAATCGTAGTGTATTGGCTCCAATCATTATTTATTATCATTTGTTTTTCAATTTTCGTTTGAATAACTTCGGTTTTTCCTCTCGAGGTCACGCTACCCTTATCTGCATCCTATCTTATGGACTGTTTATAGGTCTTCAAGACAATCATCTTTCATTTACCCAATTCATAAGTCTCAATTGCCTCGCTACTCTAAAACTGGGCAATAATTTGTAAACAGTTCAAGTTTTTTTCAAGTTTTTCACGTGTTATTGTATATTTCTTTCAGCACAAAAAAAAATATACAAGCCATATAGTCATTTCTTTTTTATTGCGTAAGCAATCTGTAATCCAAAAATCCCATAGAACAAAGTCATGCTAAAATAGCATTAGTGTTTATCAAAAACTTGAATCATCTTAATTAACTAGATGCGCAACTCACTTTAGGATACCTCAACCCACACTACAACAAACCAACTAGCCTTTGTAACCCCATACAGCATAGATCCAAGTCAAGCCAAGTTATTGACAAACGGTACTACAAGAGTTGTGTAATGATATGGATTTGTTAATAGTCTTTTGAGCTCGGAGATTGGAGAGGGAGGAAGCAACAATGAGATCAAGCGCTGATTAAGATAAATGTTCACGTTCACTCTAAAACTGCGGTGCATGCCACCACGTTGAGGTATATTGCTCAGCATCTACACACGAATATATCAATCTTATCATAGTTTAAGAGAAGATTCTAGTGTATATAGAAATGAGCTACATTTTATTGCTGACTACGAGATAAATATTGTACCATACATCATATTTCATCTTAATATGTAGTGAAATTCAGAGCAAGCATTATTGATGAAAGAAAACGTCATCTTTCTAAACAAATAATAAAACTATAGTGTTGTGACATATCTAAATATCATTTGACGATCTCTTATCTCATCTGGATAATTTTGTATCTGTGATTTATACCGATATCTGAAGAATGATTCCGTTATTGAATTAGTGTGAGCTGAGGGGTGAACAACTAGTAAATTTGGTGTACACCTGATTTCAGATTTCAAGGGATTTCATGGAGATTTGACGGGATTTCAATAAGATTTCAAGGGATTTCAAGGAGATTTCAAGGAATTCAGGGAGATTTCACGGGATTTCAAGAAGATCTGAGCGATTTCAAGAAGATTTCATGACAAATGTACACCAGATTTCAGGAGTTGTTAACCCCTCGGTGTGGGCGAAGACTTCTATTCGGTCCAAGATATATATCTTTCTCTGTTTGTTAATTACTTCTTTTTTTTGTGTACGCTCCATAAATCGGATGTTTGTTTTAATAATATGATTTTGTTGTGCACACGTAAACTCATTCAATTTAGAGCAGTCTAGTTTTAAGGGCTGATCGGTTTCTACCCTTGTGATAAAAAATATTTTTCGATTCATTTTAAAAGAAATTGCAAAGAAATAAAAATGTGCTTCAGAGCTCGGATGGTGTGTTTATTAAACTTGAAATATTTTTGAACACGCAGGCTCATACGTGTATGCTCATGCCAGTCAGCTCGGTGAAGTTTTCTTAGTCTTAAAGGTTTCACACCTTGAAAAAAAAACGATTGAATTTTTTTAAAAATGAATTTTTCATTCATAAAGATCTTCAGACACAACAATAATACACATTGTTGAAAATCTCTGAATAAATTGGACAAGGTATTCATAGAAATATAATGAAAATAATTGAAAATAAAATCAACATTCTGTTTGAGCCATACCCATACAGAATGTTGTGGTGAAAAAATAATTCATAATGACTTTTGAAAAGAGGTTATTCAATACGTATTTTTTCAAGTGGAAGATCAAGGATATGTTAGTAATATACTTCTGGACTGACATTATTAAAGAAAAAAAAAACGCTGAAAATAGTATCATGCTCCATTTTCATATCCACCCGTGAATATGGTATTGGTGCTATTTTCTGCTTCATTTGTGTAGCTCGGGTATCATTTCAGCACTTTTTTACATGAAATTACTATCATCCGATTTCAAATGATGATGTATATTCAGCAAATTCTTCCAAGACCTAAAATTATATGGTTTCGGATGGGATTTAGAAAACATATGGTTGATCTAGTAACAATATCTGTGGTACTCTGCGAATTCATCGAATGCATGAACGAAGGCTCGAATAACGAATTTGCGAAAATTATCTTTCATCTAGGAGAAATTATCTATCTAATTTCTTCATTATCTTTGATCCATATAATTTCTTCCAAAATATATTTAATCTTATTTAAATGAGAATAGAGTAGCCTATCTATTCACAACACTGAATATAGCATGAACTTTCAGCATTTATGACAAGTTATATACGTTGGGCTAGTTTTAAGATCTGTCCAAACCGATTCTGACCAAATTAAAGGTAACTATTAATCACTTGTCACGAGCAACCTCTCTAAAGATCGCTCCCGTACGACACGCTCAGCACATAATGTATCTATTCCTGTACGAATAAAAACATCCATAACAACATTTTTGTTCAACCCTTGACGTACCCATTGTCTAAGCAGTGGTGACACTGCCATTAAAGGGCGTGGGCCCCCTTGCCCCGACTGCGCCCTCAGGCCGTAGCCAAAGTTAGCCGGCACGACCTGGATATCTTCACTTGGGTCCAACAGTCCGGAGGCGATGTCCCCAGCACCTTGATCCTGGTAACCCAACTGGGAATGCATTACCGCCGAGTCTGACCGCTTCCCATGACCGCCGAAACACGAGTGACCAAACGCAGTACAGCCGCCTGCAAAGTCAAAAAATTACGCATCTTAGCATCAGTAGCTCTGACTGACAGTTTGAAATTGTTATCACCCATTCTATATTTTTTCAACACCTCAGATAAAGGTTGACTGTGCACTTGTTGACAGTGGAATGAAGATACTACCAAGAGTGAACTTGGCTTGACGTGTTTACCTAGAAAGAGGATGGCCTATTCGAGGAAACGATCATAACCTGATCCAAAAAACCTAACACAGCTCCTCTGTGCTCTAATCAATTTCCCCAAAAAGTAGCTTGTCTACGGCATTCCTAGGCACGCCAAGCCCTTCTTCACTCTTAGAAGTATCGCTATTTCATTATTCGCTCTTCAGCGCCCACTGATAGTGGGCTTCACAGTGTTTTGTATCTCGTCTATACGCACTCACTATTGTATTCTTCATTCGGAAAGTAATTTTTGAAATAATTGTATGATGGGAGAATGTGGTTAAAAATTGATTGAACAAGTATATTTTCGGATGGAAAATACATCAGAGAGACTATCGTGATTCATTCGATGACGTTGTAGAAATTGAATGAATTATCAATGTTGACAAATGTTTAGACCATATTTTGATGTTGTATCATAAATTTTTGAACTTTGAGTGCATCAAATTTGAGAATGGGAATGAGTCCAATATTTATTTTTGCATAATTCTATTCACCATATTCACAGCTTCAATGAAACCATTTTTCCTCATCAAATATCAACAGTTTCAGAAAAGTTTGATGGTATTTTTGACAGTATTTATTTGTATATGAAAGAATGAAAAAAGAAGGATGCGTATGAATGCTAGAGGAATTTTAAAATATGTGTTGATATGTCTCAAAATTCAGTTCTGCCATTCTATCGTGATTGTTCTGATATATTTTTCATATCTGAATTGATACTGCAATCAGACTTAGAATTTCAGGTGTTGATAAGTACAGTACATAATTATATTGCGCTCTCAATTGTAAGCAAAACTGCAATATGAAAACTTATACTGGTCTAAAACTCGTAAAAACTGAAAAATAACAATACATATATATGTTGATAATCTTCCAGGTGTTTACCCGAGGGAAAAGTCACCTGAGAGAAAATTGACTCACGAGGCAACATTATTATACCTTCAATTGAATCAAATTGTGATTTCAATCCCATGATTTCGATTGTACAATTAATTCACTCCTATTCCATGCTGCTTTATGACAGTATTACTAAAATGAAGGGGTTTTCATGGCTCCACCTCATTTCTGCAGCTAGATAATTCCTGTGAGATTTGTTAATCTTCTCATCAATTCACATTCACACTGAGCAAACCAACAACTCTGTGAAGCTCGAATTTCAAGAGTGAACATGTATCTCTCCACCTGGCTAAACTAGTCAATCTTGTGGTATTGTATAGGACTAACAGCTATCAGACGAACAGAAAACGGACTTTCACTCTTGGTTTAAGATCAACACGACACACTGCGTGGAGTTCTTTTGATGAAACGTCTCTTCAGAAGGACGGCGATAATCACTGTTTTTAAGCTATCATGTAATTTTTTCGATGACAATTTGTTTCAATATTTTTGAGTTGTATATAGTGACTGATTCCATAATTTTGAAAACTGTCTTCTTAAATCATTTCTGAATATATATTTAAATGGTTTTATCAGTTTCAAAAGTTCAATAATGTTTCAACATTTTAATGAAGTGTGTAATAACTAATCGGTTTATGTGAGTAAGTTGTTTCTTGAATCTAGAGAGTCCTTTTACTTTAGTTTATGCTACGAGAGCTGAAGAGTACGATAGCCTGTTAATTTCCATCGACATAACGGGTTATGGGAGTGCATGTGAAATGAAATATCGACATAATTTTTCACACTTGCAAACCAGTGACATTGTACAAAATCACTTCACCTCTAAGCTGATTGTATGACTTCAATTAGGTTGATGACTGATTCTTTAAAATGCAATCGGTTGGAAAAGTTGTCATTCCGTGTCAATAGAATATAAATACTAAAACTGACCTGAAAATTCACTTTCGACACCTTATTTCACATGATAATCACGCTGAATTATCTGAATTTGGCGTCTACCGTTCTCTCTATAGTTGCTGAGAGAGAGATTTGGAAGCGTCAAGAGACGTCATCCCATCAACTTGATTTGATGGCCAACTATACTTGAGTATATTTTAGCTGCATCGGTTGAGATATTGAGGCCGTAAATAAATGCTCACAAAATCAACAATATCGACTCGTCCAGTCATTTCTACCGACCAAAACTCAAGTTTCTCACCCTCCATATTTCAATTGAGAGTCAATTTAATCATAATTTACTAGTTTGGCAGTGTCAAAATGACCTAGGCATGTTCATGATACGTTTCACCAAGTAGCAACCAAAAGCTATCTTCTCACATATAATATTAATGTGTTCATCCCATTTGAGGTGTGAGGCGATGGGGATACCAAGAAAGTTGGTACAATTTTGAACCATATGATACTTCATTCATTCAAATATAGCAGTTGATTAGAATTGTCTTCTCTCACATCAAATTTTGAAACAACGGATTTTTGAGAGTTTAATGAAGATTTATTATTCCTACTCCACTCAGACATTTGATGAATGGCTTCAGTTCTTGTATTGAATATGATTTCTGATCATCACACACAAGGTGGGTGGAATCATCTGAAAACGTAATAAAAGAGCCTGATGTTTATGTTTGTGAAAGATTATTGATGAAAACAATGGAGCAGATTCGATATTGAGTAGATTCTTGTGGTGGGCCAATAATAATTGTTACAACGTCTGAATATATTCAGCTAGTTTTATCTGATACTTCTACAGTCTGTTTTCTGTGTCGTGAAAATTATTTTAATCAGTTGTTGGCCACTCCACTCATACCGATTGAATCCATCTGCTGCAACGATACATTGTTATTGACCGTATCGAACGCTTTGAAAAAGTCGTAGAATATTCCATGAGATACACTTTGTTTTTGAGTTGCAGTGGTCAATTCTAATAGAAAATGTGCTACTGCTGTTATTGTATATCTTTTTTTTACTCCTGAACCCGTGTTGGGAAATATTCAATGAGGAGTATTTTCCCAAAAAGTTAGTAATCCTTGTGCAAAATGCATTTTAGAAAATGTATTAAATATACTGATAATAAAGCTGAAGGTCTTTAATTTTCTACTGCCCTTCTATCACGACTTTTATATAGGGGGCTCATGATAGCTCTTTCAAGACAGTTCTCTGGGAGAACTCCTGTCGGAAACGATTCATCATTAATTACAATTGAAAGTTTGGTTTGGCTATATAGAACGAAGCATATTTGAATATGTCAGAAAGAACTCAACAAATTCAGATTATTTCTTTCTTGTTACTTGAGTCATGATATCATAAAATTCATTCACTTTTAGTGGTGTAAGAACTATATTATTTTCAGTCCCTGTGTACAATGGGAATGAGGATTATCAATATTATCAAAATTCGTACTATTTTGAAAAATGTGTACGTACGTGAGAAGTTGATCGAAGATTCAAAATTATTGTAGCTTTTCTCAAGACATATATTTCTACTCAAGCATGAAATATGTTACCGCCTTTATGACTATTTGATCATTCAACACTGGAAACAGTTTCCATCAAAGAAAATGATAAAAAGTAATTAAATTAGAATAATGATTATGAAATGTGCGCTTGATATAACACTGATTCAATTGAAGCCCCAAAACATCTGTTAATTAACTCATTCAATTATTAATTTTAAATTATATATTCAATTGGTGCGATGATTCAGTCGTCAGCCAGGCAAGTTATCGTTATTATTGGCACGAATGACTTGCTCTTGCCTGGCTACTCGAGCAATTGTCGGCAATCTTATTTCCTATAAGTCAACCAACTCAAGTTCATCCAAATTAAGAGTCAATTTCTAGATTCGTCTATACCAAAAGATTTCTCATTTGATGAATACGGTTTATTTTTAATTTACCATCTTGGATCTGTATTCTCAGTCACTAGAGAGAGTTAATATAATGCTGAGAATGGCATTATTGCCTTCATCATGTCAGATTATCAATTATTTCATGACATTTTCTGTAGGAATGTATTTGTATGATTCATTAGTTGTCGGAAGCTCAATTAAAATGCTATTGAAAATACTACATCTGATTAAATTTCATCTCCAGAATAAATTAACTATAAATTGAACATACGATAAAATTATTATTATCATCTGTCTAACAAATCCACAAATGACTAAATTGTTTACGGATGAACGGATAATAGATGTATGTTGTATGAAAACCGTTGCCTTTTCATGCAGGACTCGAATCAACGCCCGAATCAGCTTCAGTTTAGGGAGTAGTACCTCACAATATATCATATTGGTTGGTGTATATTATCCAAGTATTATCCATTGGTGAGTTCTCAGGGATTTTGAAAAGACCAAGCACATCAGTGAGATAAAATCACAAAATGTAATAATCTAAGTGCATCAGCATTCTTGTATCAATACAATGCGATTCATTGCTACACATTTTTACAACATTGTTTTTTTATCATCATTCATTTTTTCGTGAAAACCGGAAATCAGTTTGAGCATCAATGTAATAACAAAAACTAGGTTAGTACAGCATCCGGTTTATAGAGTTGTGTGGGTGTAACTATTTGTGTGAGGTGTGAAGGGAGTCAATCCATACAAACTTGTTTCCGGTGTTTTTGTCAACTTTTCTCTCGTAATTGATTAAACAAAATTCAGTGGAAAAGCTGGATGTTCTGAATCTGAAATGTTATGTGAAATATCATTCCAATTCCTCATCATTGATGAGAATACAACAAACGGTGGTCACTGTTATATAAACTTTTTTTCATTTCTGGTAATACTGTTAATTCACAAATAAATTGATAAAGCGATTATTCTCCTCATGGTCAACCTGAAATAATAATTGTGTTTCATCAGTTTATTCATGCTTGGTACAGAAAATGCAAAATAGTTTTCTGTTCTCTCAATTTTTTTTTCAAGTTTTTTTAAGCATTCTGAATATTATTTGAAATGAACAATGTTGACGTCAACTTGTACACAGTTGCCACGGACTACACTGAAATGGCAATGTTCCTGCAAATCCTCAGTTTATTTCATGTCCATTACACCACATGTATCAATGTCATTCTCGTCAATTTCACTTTATCGACAATCTGGACTTCTGTTATAATTGTGTTTCAATTATGCGTTCATGATTTGAATGTTGAATAACAATATTTCTCTCAGATTTTTCTGATACATGTTTATTATATTGTTCGTATCATTCAATCATTCAATCATGTGTACGTTGAACTATCGACCGAAATCATGTGCGCTCTGAAAAATGAATTCAGAATTTAATTCTGCTCAAGTGAATTACTTTTTTATCCTCATTTTCAACAAACACAACATAAAAGCACTTTTATGAAAAAGTATTCTCTCTTGGATTTTCTGCAAACAATATTGTGTAAGTGAATGAACAAGTACAATGAATGCGTAAATAAAAGCTAAGCTCAGTGACTCTGTGAAATATAAAGTAAATTTCACCACGTCTCTTTCTTCCCTTCCACTTTCTTCTCCAATATTAGACATTCTTATTCATCCACTCTCCGAATTCTCTACATCACCAATGTCCCTGATCAACTCGGGGTCAAACAAACTTGAACGTGTTGGACATTCGAGTGAAATTATCACAATCTAACTAATAATTGACTTCCTTTGATGTCTGATGACAGAACATCTACATCCTATGGATGTGCGGGTGGGTGAGAGGGGGAGGGGTGGCACTATTAGTACGCTAGCTGCACAGCCACCCTAAAACGCACTATAGCACTCACACTAGTAACAGCAATAGCACCAGAACTAGTTGGAATGAAGATTATCAGTGCTAGCTCATCAAGTCACAAATTGGTTGAAATTTGTATCATGCTATATGCTGTACAGTGTACACTTGCGATCACATGGAATGGTTTATCTGAAATTATGATTCGAATAAAATCTACGCACATTCAATCACCCATTTTTTTCACAAACCATGCGTGAAGTGTGTATGCACATTGTCTTCCAGTCTTAGTGCGTACAATATCAATATATTTTCTCCAGGATACATTTTAATGTAACTTGATCGACCACTTTGTGTGACTGATTAAGCCACCAATAGATCCCGGTGATCAGTATAGTGCGACGTTTAAACCAACATATGAGAAAAGAAGAAATAACCCATCGAACTTTCAATTATATCAACTACTGATTATTTGTTAGCTTATTGAACGAATGAAACATATTTTGTATTATATAGGATGAGCGCAAGTCTACCTTTCCTCAACACAACAGGTTTTGTCTAAACGTTTACAATGCAATTATATATAATAACAATAAAGATAATGTTAGTTATAACAGCAATAATGTTTTTTCTGAAATGGCATCTTGATATTGTTGATAATAGTGGCACTGGTAATGATGATTATAACGACAATAGTAAGAGGTAAAAACATTTTTTCTCTTGAAACTATATGTGCCTTGATTTTTTAACTTCCTTCATTAATATAAAAATTATGGCATGAGTGATTTTTCTGATCATTGAGGGTTTCGTTCCAAACCCTATCGCCAAGTTCAACCTGGAGACAAAATCTTGTGAACGGTAGGAGTGAAAAACGAACGCGGCTTAACTTGAGAAGGGAACCGTTTTATGGTTCAACCCAAACCACCTCATCCCAGTTGTCAGAAATGTATCAAGTCATATCGTGTTACCTAATGTTTTGTCAAATGAAGTTTACTGCGAGTTCCTGCATGGTCTTTCAGTTTGAATCACCATTTGAATACACGTCCTTTCAAGTATTGTAGCTGAATGTTTTCGCTGGGTAATTGAATCCCGTCTAGCTTTAGCTTGGCTATAGATTTACTACATCTAGCGGCTCACTTTATTAACAGCGTTTCGACTATAAAATACATGACATTCTGTTGTACATAATTTTGATTACTACACTAACAACGTACACGATGTTGTGCAAACATGTTTGAGAATATACTGGAAATATGTATATCACAATGATGGTCATTGTTATGCAATGTCAACATCTGAATCGATTTATTTTGGTTAATAGATAGGTATGAACATGAGTTCATTAACTTGGTTCCTCCAAGTGTGAAATTAGTAGTTATATAGAATAGCTATTCCTCTTCTTTCTACAAAATAATTACAATATGTTCTTTCTCTCAACTTATATGTCCCACAATGAACAATCGTGGAGCCTACGCTATGAGCACGATATAATATTCAGCACTCCTTCATTGATATATTTCTTTTCTTTAGGTCCAGCTACAAAAGCGTATTATTATAATTCAGACTACTGCCAGCTCACTCACATGAGTACCATATTCTTGAGTGGGCTTCCTTTCTTCATAGTGTTAATTTCTAACTCTATGAATGTTCATTCTCAATGTCCCATTCCCAATTATATATTAATCACTAGGTCAACACTATTATTTATTTTGGCAGAACTATTTCCTTCTTCTACAATATGTATTCGAATTTATTTGGTACGATTCAAATTGAGTGATTTATCTATAGAATTCGGATGAATGTTTTTTGTCATTCGTGAATAAAATCAAAAATCAAGTTCAAATCGAACAAATCAGTCAAAGTTCAGATCAGTCAAGTTTTGTTTTTTCTCATATTCTGAATCAGAAATTAATCAATTTAAAAACGAAATTAGATCGAATAAAATGAAATCTCTATGACTCAATTTTTCTCCCATATATAGTCAAGTCATTTCACACGCTACCTCTTGATTATAATTAACAATTATCACTCAATCAAGTTATCAAAAGTTTTACTGTATGATATGGATTGTGACCGTCGGCGACCTTTTTGTATTGCTTTTGTATGTACTCTATTCTCCTATATATTGCTCCTATGTACTGCTCATCTCCTCATGTGGAAATCGTGTCAGACAAAAACTGAACACAAACAAAGTCATCCCATCTGAACAGCTACAATACTCTACATGAACTTTCCTCTCAACAGACTTCTCGTTTCATTTCAGGTTTAAAATCCACACATAATCGTTAAGGTTTCGCCGATATAATTGTAATCTACGTACTACATGTTTGTGATGGAATTTGCTTTTTGTCGTGATTTCTGTAGTACGATGATTCCAGACATGTAATGTCAAAATTAAGTACCATTTCATATGTTGAATATTACAATCCAGGAACTTCAATTCCCACGTGTAGATATTAAATTATTAATATATACTATTCCTGTTAGTTTGTTTCTGTTAGCATGGTCGACGCTTTCGCACAGCTTACCGACTGCAGTGACAATTGATTAAATGCGGTGTACTTGGTGGGCAACTCGATTTACCATGTAGATACTTCCTGATCAATCTCTGGCTTTCATTTGGAACAACAATATGTATTTTCAGTACAAAACTACAATAGTTGAATATTATTCACAAAAACTAGAGCAAAAATGATGTCATATTCAATAATGAAAACAATATTTTCAAGAAGAAGAGCTCAACAAACACATTGATTGTGAATTCCGTCATTTTCAAGCATGATTGAATCAGCATCCTTCAATCTCATCGTGAACCTATAAGGTTTAATTTTTTTAACCATTTTTCATAGCTCGAAAATAAGTAATAACTGCTTTGGCAATCTCTGAGAGGTAAGAGTAATTACGTTTCATCTTGATTCTCAGTGGTTTCTCCACTCAAAATACAGTACTTTGACAACCATCATTGCATCAGTGCTCAGTGTGTTATACATACAAGTTATATACAAGTGAATTACTCAAGTCCACTTATACATACATGACTGATTCGCAGACAAAACCGTGTTTGAGTTGATGGAAAGCATGTAGCATAAATATGGTCACGAAAGCAAGGGAGATTCGAAACAAGATTCAATTTAAAAGACTCTAAAGCAAGATTATACAATTCTCTTTGAGATGAATCATTCATTTTCTGAATCACAACCAAAGAAAATGAATATACTTGATGAAATTAAATAGCAAAAGGTAACAATAATCGATCATTCAAAGAAGTATTGATGCGTATGGAAATCGGTGTATCAACTTTGAAAGGTCAAAAATTGGATGTAAGTATAGTGAAGATTATGTTCGTATTGCAAAACATATCAGGTTAATTGGCGATTACTTTTCATGAGATTGAGAAAGATATTATCTGAACCACAGTTCTAAATTACCCTAGAAGTGTATTTAAATAGGAAAAAGTAGAATATGTGTTGTAGGACATATGTGACATGTAATGGAAAGCTATGGACACTCCTTGGTTCTGAAATCTAATGTACGACCTTTCTCTTCTACTTGTTGCTTATTCTCGAACGTTTTACGATTCGATTGATTTCACCTTTCTATCTTTCTTGATTATTTGGAATGAAAAAACAACATTATGATTATTCTCTACAAAATGACTGATGCGATTCATGTGAAACTGAAACAATATATATCATTCTTGTCTCTGAATTTTGTGAAGATTTGCATTCATTCAAAGAAAATATTATTTCTAAATTGAAATTCTCACCATGTCAACATATATATGGAAACAGTGGGAAAATGCTCCATCATACGGGATAGAAATTGATTTCTTTCTTTGAGATATAACAAAGATAAGTCAAGATACAACCGTGAGATACATACAGAATATAAGTGAGATACTGATTGACAACTATTATTTCATTACAACTACTTTTATAAGATAAGTGAGCTACTGATTGATGGCCGAGTGACAGATTTCCCATGAGGCAGATTTCTCATTCTATCCACATTGTAGCTAGCTCTGAAATGATGAGCGATGAATGCTTTGTTTCAACCTACTCAGATGATAGGATTACGACTGCCGAGCGCTGCCTGACTAATGCTCTGTCCGGCAAAGTTTGTCAAACTGAAGCGAGCAAATGAAGAGAAATAGAATAACGTAATTGAGTCAAGAAAAAAATGACAGATGGAAGTTTGAATAACACCATGAACCTCAACACCCTCTCCTCCCTCCTTCCCCAAACCACACCCCACCTAACTCGCCAACATGAACTTTAATAACTTAATCGGGAATAAGCACCTATATACCTGCATCTTTGGTTGAAAGGCTTTCAGGCAAGTATTTATTATTGTGCAGAAATACGTCACGAGAAATCACACGTCCAATTGATCTATTCAACAACAAATGGGATTTCCCCGACTATGTATTTACTATACTTCGACCGTGTGGAAGTTTTTGAAAAATGTATTTCACAATAATTAATGATGAATACTGTACGTATCGGGTGGTTATATTTTGTCTTCTGCACGCATTTTAAGTTGCATATAGAATAGTTTTGCAACCTTTTAGGTTCTGGTTTCAAGAGTATGAAGCACTCACTAGAACGTACTGATCAACCCAACTATCTCGCGCTCTATAGTGGCGATAAAATTGCATGTGTATTCTGTGTCGCGGTTTAAGCATGCACATATACCCGGCACTTCCACCAGAACTGGTGGTCGATTGTGTAACTTTGTCACTTTACTTGTCGATCGATATCTCATATCATCTCGATCGGTATCTAAAATGTCTATTGTCTAATTCGATGTAGATCAACTTCTTCAACAACTCTTCCGACAAGGTACCGAAAGTCAAACAAATGTCGGTACCAAGTTACCACTTCGACAATACCCAAGAAAATGGCTGGCAATGGCAATACTATAAAGGTATCAAGATATATTTTGAATGAATACATCATGAATGTATGCTGATATTCGCTAAGCAATCATCTACAATACACATTGAATCGATACATACCTCTTTGTATAGTAAAAAACGTGAAATATGTCCATCATTTGAACAACAAACCTATGAGTTGAATCCAGGTAGAGCTGTCACAGTAAATGCACGAAAACAATTTTGCATGCACGGTCTTTTATAGTTCTTCACTAATATTTTAGCGATTTGAACTGATGCATGAAGAAGACAGAGATAAATATATTAAACACGGGCTTCTATAAGAAACTCCAATTATAACTCTGATCAGTATTTATCTCTGGCTTCAAATATGAATACGTGAAATGTTATCATTGCACTCCCACATCAACAAAATAATGTGTATATGTTGTTTCATTCATATGGCCACGTTTGGCCAAAGCACTGATATTGGTAAATCATATTTTTCCATGGTAAATGATGTTCTATTTGAACAAAAAATCCGTCAAATGAGATCTTGTGTTCGCTGGAGTTGTCACTGTTGGAAATCTAACGAAATTGTTAGACAATAGGGGTGAATGAGAACTTAGTTGTCACTCCGGTAGAGATAACGAGTGATATAGTTGTCGAACGAGTTGTCGAGAGAGTTACACAATCGCCCCCTGGTTTATGTAGTTATATTGGGAGAAACTCAATTTGGCATCACTCACTAATGATCATATGCGTGTAATAAAATTTTATAGTCATGCCTTAAAATCAGACGATATTCGTCATTGCATAGGCATCACAATGGATTTTTCAAAAATCACGAAAAGAGATTCCATAATTATTTCTTAGTCAACATTGTTTCACAGTTTTCGTAATGCATACTTCATTTATTCTCACGAGTACATGGTACATGGTCGTGTACGTACATGGTCGATATTTATCACAGGTTGAAGTTTTAAGTTCATCCTCTTCATTATTATTCAATTCGTGTCGTGGAATGATACAAAATAACTCAGGACAAATGCATCACTCAAGAATATATATTTTACATTTTTGGGAGCTATCACGACAATTGAAATTTTGATTTAGGTATGAAGAAGTGGCTAAATGAACTCAATAGTCACGTAGCGGACACAAAATGGTAGATCATCATTTGTGATGAAAAAGTGCCCAATATACATTAATGGATCCATCATTATACTATAGAATGTATGATGATGTGAATTGATACACAACTTTTGGAACTTCACATGAAAATAACGAGAGATTTGTAACTTTTGGTTCTGAATAATGGGGGGAAATATTAGTATGACTAACAAAACTGCTCAAGAACTAATGGAACCTCATATCAGAGAGAATATGTCATTCTGCTTTAATATGTTTCCACTTTTCACAACTCTGAATGTTCTGACTCTAATTAGTATTTATCTCGAGCTTCAAATATGAATACGTGAAATGTTATCATTGCACTCTCACATCAACAAATTAATGTGTGTACGTTGTTTCGTTCATTAAAAGAAGAAATTGCGTGGTTAAAACGAATATAACGTAAAATCTGTTTGCATGTTTCGCTGTTTTGATTACGTTTTATTATCTTTCTAGACTGACAAAAAATATGCAAATCGTATTACTGTTTGACTAACAATAAGGGTTACTTATGTTCCATTTTAAAACAAGAGTATTTTAGAGGTTGATCTGCATCATTTGCATAAGCAAGTCATAATAAAATGAATGGGTCTTTCTTATGTTATTTTGAGACGAAAACCTAATTATGCATAGGGCCTATATCTGTGGGATGAACCAAGTCAGTGATGCACAACCCGTGACCCGCCATGCCATTTTATGTGGCCCGCTAACAGAATGAAAAATGCATAGAATTTTCATATCATATTCCAATAATTTCTGGGAAAATTGTTTCACTATTTTTTGGTCCTTCTTTACTTTTCTTTTGAGGCATTAGTAATGAAACTATTGGATATTGCTCCTCGTATTTGTGCAGCAAGCTTAGAGTGACATTGGCCTACTGTGTTCCTTGTGACAGTATTCGGTTGTGCTAACTGTCATACTTACTTAGTCTGTTGGTTCTCTGCAGTTTGGGTTAATTAAAAGTTATTTTGACTTCAAACTTGCATTGACAATACATTCCGCGAAGGCAACATGGCCGCAAAACACCGTTTGGCATGAGGGACCCGATATTTTCAGGGCTATTCGACAAATAATTGACATTTTTATATAGTTCATAAACGTACATTATTCGAAAATATGTGGTTTTCTAGTTTCAACTGTGTTTCTGCGTGTTCTCCTGCATTTTTTTTTTTTTAAATAAACGGCGAATAAATCATAGTAAAATCTCGTTGCGAAATTTTACTGCACCTAGTCTACGGGTTTCAATTAGATTTCGATTATTATTTCCCAGATGCAACTTGGATGGAGAATGACCATATAAGGCCCTAGCTGGTATGTTGGTATCTTGGTAGCCTCGAGAGAGAATTCATATAATTTTCCGGAACACTTGTAACCTGTGAATAAGCGGTGAAGAAGAGGATAAGGGGGGTGGATAGGCAATGTTTCTAACCCCTCCACTCTATATGCCCTAATACCCTCAAAATCATCAAAATCACTCACTTTCGTTCGAATACACGCTATTTCAAGGTTATATATTATGCTTCCAAGATGGTCAAAGAAAAGAAAGTGGGCTGAAAATTTTCAGCCTCCGGCGGCTGTAGCTCTATCCCTGACCCCGTATGTAGAGAGCCCCTATATATATATATATATATATATATATATATATATATATATATATATATATATATATATATATATATATATATATATATATATATATATATATATATATATATATATATATATAATACATATATATATATATCTATACATATATATATATATATATATATATATATATATATATATATATATATATATATATATATATATATATATATATATATATATATATATAGGCTATATATATATATATATTTGTATATATATATATATATAAATATGTATATATATATATATATATATATATATATATATATATATATATATATATATATATATATATATGTATGTATATGTGTCTATATATATATATATATATATATATATATATATATATATATATATATATATATATATATATATATATATATATATATGCATTACTGAACTTGGTAAACGCACCATTAATGTGACTCTTTGGGAATTCTCTTCTGTGTATTTACTATAGTACACGCATCAAAAGTCAGACAAATTGGCAGATCATATGGAGGATGCAATAACTTTCGTTCCAAAATAGAACTGTGAAGCTTTAGAAAACTTGCCATCTGTATGTAGAGTGACTATAACGAACCTCTTATTTACCTCACCACCTTTCCTATTTATTGATGATGTACGTTGATAATGTAATACGTTGTATAAGCACGTTATTGCTGTGTCTATGTCCTTCCCAGATTAATCACATCCTTATATGTGGCTAGCTAGTTCTCCCCCTCTTCAGAACACAGCCCACCCTCCACCCTAGTTACGCACAACATGAATTATCAACACCCAGCTATACGAGATGGGAAGCTAACTGTCGTTGGAGACCTCATATAGTAGGCCTACTCTCAATAATATATTCGTTGAATTCCGTGGAATAGAATTCTAGCCATACGCTTTATATCACACTCGTAAACATTAAGAACACACCAATAGATAGGTTAGTTGGGGGTACGACTATCAAACGAGTCAATGACAATACTATGCAAGTCACTCGCCATACCCAGTAATAGTTGGGCTGGTTGGGGGTGGAGCAATTTGACGAGTCGGTGTCAAGGACCCACCAGTGGCTACACTAGTTGAGGGTTCGACCAGGTTATTGATAGTACGATTTGTGATGCGCTTTGGGTTATAAATGAGGAACTTGCAACAGTAAAAGAGTTTGTGCAACTAGCCCTGAGTATAAGTGATAATGATACAAAGATAATTCTGAGATTGATTGAATCAGATTGTGAGATGTGATTGAAACTGGTATACTCGTAGGTATGTTCTATCGGTAACAAGATGTATTTACGAATTGTGCATAAATTAAAGTTATGAAACCATGAAATGAAATAAAAACTCGCTCATATATTTATACGATTATTATTAACCATTAATTACCGTACCAAATGTACAACAAAGTCAGGGCATTCATGCAACTTTAATCATGTAACTAACCCGATTAAGTACCAATGATAATAACTAAACTCATTACGTTTAAATGATATTGATTGATCACTTTATGGAATCGTTATAGTCGTGTGCCTGTATGAAATATTATGTTCATAGTTAGTGCAGTTTTTTTTATGTTCAGAGCCTATAGCAAGTTGCTCACACGAGTATAAAATAGATAATTAGTTTCATAATGAATTTTCAAATGTTATTTTAAAGTTTGTACGGATGATTGAACCGAAATTTTTCATCAAATAATTAACTCTCATGTAATACATTCTTAAAATATAGGAAATATCATGTGATACATAAAATGACATGCACATTTCTGTTTATATATATATATATATATATATATATATATATATATATATATATATATATATATATATATATATATATACACATTTTCTACACACATACTCATTATTTATTCAAATTGGGTTTTTTTGTATGGCTTGCATTGGCAGCAAAATCCAATGTTTAGAAAATAGGTTGACTTTGTCTTTATATACTGTAAGTGAAATTCAATTATATTGTTCATAAACGAGATTGTAATCAGAAATGATAAATAAGCGACCTCATAAGTATTGTATTGAATGGTATTGTATTCATTTCATTTTATCTTTTTCAGAGGAAAATGATTTCATGTTGGCAGCTACAATTTATAATGAATAACGTTGAATATATATAATTTGCAATATTTTTACAATACACATTCACCATCATTTATGTGAGTATACGAATATATTTTGACACAACATCCATGCCAGCACAATGTATTAGCCTGTGCACTATCCCTAACACAGTCTTACCACATTATATTCAATGTAGGCCTATCACACTTGATTGAAATCACATTACTACTTTTCTCACACCACATTTAAATAATTGATATCACGATCCACTTAGAGAAAATCATAACTTATGATATTATTAATCAAAAATGAAAAAATGGAGTGCATTGGAGTCGATTCAGCGAAATATTATATTTTGGGTGATAACTTTCGAACGGTGTGATGTATAAAATGTCCAATATGGGGCAACACAGATATTTTTGACACTGTGAAGGTAGTATATGAGAAAACTATTCAACTTATATTGCATAATTTTATAAAGCTCAAAATGTTTTTTTTCAGGTGTAGGTCTATACGTTTTATACAAACAAACGGTATCAGTTAAAAAGTTATCACTATGGGCCTACCATCTTGAAGGTATTGAAAAAATCGGTGTTTCCCACCTATAAGGGTGTTGATATTTCATACCGTTCGAGATTCATCACTTGGAAAAATGATATTTTTCTAAATCAACTACCATGTGCACTCTCAATAAGTGAGTTCAAATGAAAGATTTAATTTCTTCCGTAATTTTTCATTTCATGAATTCTGGAATTATATTACATAGTTTACTACCGTTATGACGTAATCCTTCATCATATGCAGTTTTTGTTGTGTTTTTCTAATTGAACTGTCCAATAAGTAACGGTGGCTATAACTATATACGTATGACTTATAATGTGTTCTCACTGTTGACCCATGAACTGTATTAAAATGCGGTTCGCTTGGCTTACTGAAAGGAAATATTACTTTATGAACGGATTAAATATAATGGAGGATAACGCTTCCTCGGATCAAAATTAAGCTTCATGTGAATTTAATATCACATATACGCATTTGATTATTTACATAATATATTGACCGCGTTTGTTAAAAATATGGCAGTTTATGAAAGAGATGATTTTAAAAATAATATGAGAAATTGTGCTGGGTCAATTGAAATGAAACCAATCCGAATTATGAAGGAATTCGAGAAGTTCATTAGGAAAAATAGCATGGCGGTCTTAGCTTCATCATTACGCTATTAGCGCTAGATTGAAAAAAGGAAAAATTTCAGAGTAGGCCTACTAGGGTGGATATTATCAATACAATGTAACGAAACAATACATTACAATGATAGAGATATCAATTGATTGTCCCTTATAACTGGGCAATACAAATAGACCTATATATATATTCAAATTGCAACACTTGTGACATTATTTTTGCTGTCGTCGATTAAAAGCGTAATGTAAATCAAACCAAATAACCGATAAGCAACTTGCTCGATTAAACTTGACCAAATTTATTGCATCTATTGTTTGCTTAACGACCCTACCAACAGCTAGGTTATACGGGGGCACTTATTGCATCTCTTCTCAAAGAAACAAAATTTCACTTGAACCTAAGAGTTTTGCCATTAAGTCACGAAGTGGGTTTAGCACACACGTATTTTCGTGGCACGAAATCTTGAATTACTTGGATATACTAGGTGACCAGACACTACATCACACAAAATTTCGTGACAAATTT
The DNA here is from genome assembly GCA_964007535.1 of Brachyptera risi. Lineage (NCBI taxonomy): Eukaryota > Metazoa > Arthropoda > Insecta > Plecoptera > Taeniopterygidae > Brachyptera > Brachyptera risi. The sequence goes on from OZ023327.1 coordinate 42,731,727, forward strand.
AGGGCCTTGAGCACGACAACATAGGGTGACAGTAGTTTCTGATATTATTTCTGTCAATATATAAAGAATGTTTCAGAGTGAACCAATTTCAATTTCGATGATGTAAAATTGATCTTGAAGCAACATTCTACAATATTATGTGAACGTGAAAGAAAGTAACAGTTTCAGTGGATATTTAAAATAAAATGTTTTCATATAGGTCACCTAGAAGAAAAAAGGAAGGATAACACACCGATAATTTTAAATTTTATGGTCACGCTGAGTTGCTGTGGCTACGAGATGCGTTTCAGTTTTGTTTTCAATGTATAGTTTTTTAAAATAGTTTTATGTATGAACACATTCTCGTGATTTTCAGTCTTCTGAGTCCCAAAAGCAAGAAAATGATCTGATTGCGTTATTCAACTCGAATGTGACTATGATTCATTTGAGACCAGACGTCTCTGAAGTCCAGGCCTGAAATATCTGAATAAATTCTGTGAGAAAAAAAATGAAATTTGTGAGCTATTTTCATGGACTCCAGGCATATTTTCGTAGATAATTCTACAATGAATTCAAAATGCAATCCATGCTACGTGAACCATATATCGCATTTTTTGTAGTTTACCGTCGAGATCTCTTCTTGAACAAATCTTGAATTATTTCTGTCCCCAATTTTTCCATGAAAATATTATTGTCTCTTTTGGCAGAAAAAAAAGACTGTCACCCGTTTCTACTACATGTTTCACAACATGTTAAGTGGGCCACAAAGGCTGTTTCCGGCCCAGCTCTGATGGTGATAATCTGTTATCTCCCCGTTTTTTCAAAACACCGCTTGCATTCGTATTGTTTTCATTCAGATTCAATACATTTTTAAAGTTTACAGTGAGTTCCAAACTTCTGTGGGCCGACGACCAAGAAATTATCACACGTAACCTAATATAGAATGTGTCGTATAATATTATTGAGAAAAAAAAACGGAAGCTGAGTTCCAGTAGTTGTGATTAGACATCAACACTGACAACTTTGGGAAGAAATGAGTATCACACTAGAAATTCTCTCAATTAGCGTAAATAAGTGATCATAAAATAGTTCATGTCTTCTCATGATTGAGATATTCAATTATTTAATGTATTTAGAATCAATTGACTTTACATCGGAACATCTACATACACATTGAATTGAATCAAATATTCAAATTTGTTTCAAATATTTGAATTCAAGTTGAATCAAATTGAACAGTTCAAGTGAAGTATATACCTTCTTTTTTCACAAGAGATGAAGGCTTGAACACCCATGCGCTAGTGTTGTGGGATAGAGGAAACGGTCGATCGGAACCTTCTGCTATTGAGGGTACAATAAGTATATACCATCTGATTCGTACGGCGTTTGCCACTGTTGAAGTTTCGAATTTTCACTCTCAACATTGATTAATATAACAGAAAACATAAGGATAGGACATTCTGGAACAATTTATAACATATTGACATAACAAAATATAAATGTCACCGCCAAAGATGTCATGAAACACAAGTATATGCCACCGAATACTTTTCACCATGGTGTCGTTCTGTGCATACAAAGACCACATTGTCATAAAGAAGAATATACACCAACTATGATTGTATTGGAAAAGTCACATCCTAATTCTATGTGAAAGGTGTGTGCATTTATTTCGCATCAGGAAATTAATAATCCTACCTCAATGTATTACATTATAATCCTTTGATATTTTGAACAAACAGTTTCTCGACTAAGTCTGAATGTAGTTTTGTTTGATGAGTCAGTGATTGTTATTGTTCGTTCTTTGAGTTAGAACATCTACTGTTATTTGGCTGCAATGTAACTAGCATAATAACATTAGGCATATCATCAATTTAACGATACAGTATATCGTTGTCGGTTGGAACAGAAGTACGACTTGTTGGTGTAATAATTCAAAGCTAGGAGAGAGATTCCGTTCGGTTCGACTGGTCACTCACCTGTTAAAGCTTCAGCCGATCATCATTTTTATTTTCTTGATCCGTATTTAACCCACAATTGTGAAATATTCTGTCATATATACGTACTACTATGGCATGAGTATCGTGATTATAACAGGAATCAATATAGAGGCCTATTATGTTTGAATTATTGTTCAGATGTATACAATATATTTCAGTGAACAATAAAAATAACAGAGTCCAGTCGGGCGATGAAAGCAATCATTGAATATATATATATATATATATATATATATATATATATATATATATATATATATATATATATATACATATATATATATATATATATATATATATATATATATATATATATATATATATATATATATATATATATATATGTACATATATATATATATATATATATATATATATATATATATATATATATATTTATATATTATATATATATATATATATATATACATATATATATATATATATATATATATATATATATATAATATATATATATATATAGAGAAGTTTTTTTTTTTTAATAACATCGAAACTTGATACAAAATCATTGTTCCCCAATTAAGGCTATGGATGAAAGATAGGATCGTTTGGACGGGGCACCACAAGGGCGATCTTACCACCCCAATATAAAAGAAATATATATATATGATATATATTTATATATATATATATATATATATATATATATATATATATATAATATAATACATAAGTACAGAAGTACTCTAAAAACTGTGAAAAACTTAAAAGTAATAATTTCTCCTAAGATAGTAATAAACGGATGACCATTAATCACATTGAAATCCCGAGCAAGTTTTGCTTTGCCAAATTTTTTTTTTCCTGACAAAACAAATGATACAAAAAAATATTTCGGAATAATTTCACGATTTATTGCGAAACGGATCAGCAACATATTTTGAAATAAACAGAATTTGATGGCTAGCATTATGAACGCACTCACCATGGTGAGTGCGACGCATCAAGGGATATATCAATTGCTTTTCAATAATTTCAATCACCCCACCTCTTCACGACAACTACAAACGAATTTGTGCATGTCTACAACAAAATAAGTGTAATGAAAATTTCAAAAATGCGAAATACTATCACGCAATGAATTTTCTAATTGAAGATATGAAACCGCAAGCACTCAAACCTTGGCGTCATAAAGTTTTTTGATCGGAATATAGTGTATAAATTACAAAGCGTGGAGAGTTGCATATTTGGAGGTCCATTATATGTCAGAAACTTGATAACATTTTGGTGAGTCTGTATACAATTACAAATTGAGTGAAACGCTACCAACTCCACTCAACATTTTCTGACTTTGAACCTCGAGTGCAGTAAATCTTCAAATCATATTGAGAATTATTAAGTAATATTCTTCAGCTAAAACTCTATAAAATGTCGTGGTTCAAAAGCGATAGCATATAGACGTTATTTCAAGTTTCATGAAAGGTGTTGTATTTTCTCCGATTGATTTCGCCTCACTCTCATAAGACTCGAACTTTCTGACTTTTACTGTGCATTTCAGGTAGAAAAATATGAAATCATGAATGACTGTATGTATCCAAAAAAAGATGAAGACTAGAGCCACCGCGTGCTAGTGCTGTGGGATGTGGTAGGTAGACGGTCGCTCTGTAAATCATTCTATCTTGTACACAAAATATTGGAATACTTTTGAACCTCAACAAAGATACTGATAGGGTTGGTTGTCTATTCGCGTACACATCAAGAATCGAGATATTCTTCCAACTTCGAGCCACTTCTTCACTTCTTAAACTGAAAACCGTTTGAAAACTTATTTTTTGAATAAGAAGTGAGATCTTCTTTCATTTTCATTTAATGCTAAAACTGAACCGATGAAGTATTAATTCCAACTGAAACCTAGTAATTCTTCTGATGATCAACTTGCCACTACATTAATCTATATACATTAACTTGGGATCCAAGGTTCGTTAATTTCCAGGCACCAATTGATGGCTGAAAACTACGGTAATGACTCAAAATTAGCATTACTGAATTTTTTGGTTTCACTCAAGTTCAAATGACTCACAGTTTGATGACTTGATCATACATAAGCTGACAGAATCATGAATGGGCTAATTTCGTCTGTATAAAGCTTCTTTCGCAGTTCCAATACGCCTGTTACTACTAGGGAGAGGTGAAGTAAAAGTACGTTTTATGTTCGTCTGAAACTTTTTATCTCATGTAACTTCACAAGGTTGAATTTTAGCCAAGTATGGAAACGACTTCCACTCTTGGTTCAAGCTGTACATTGACATTCATGCACATTGATGTACATTGATTGAACAAACATTGTTATAATATATTTGACAAGATCAACTCAAGGCAATACATTTGCCCAATGCCTGTTTCAATAATACAATATTTCATTTTGCTGCTGTCAGGTTAATATATCATTTTGATCATTCTTCAAACTCGAATTTCATTGAAATATTAAATTTTCACATCAGTATTCTATTCTTCTCAAATAATCAACATGTTAGCATTTATGTCACATCAAATTCACTTTCAAGTGTTTTTCATAAGTATGGCATGAGAGTGATTTTGAACATTGAGCCTCGTATACAAATATGCTACCATTTAATGTTCAATTAATATTATATATTTTAGTGATCAATGATAATTCAAATTGGCTGATGTGAATCTCAAACTTCGTGTTCATAATTGATTGATATGCTGAGGATTTTTCTGTTCATTCTCCGCTTGTGAGTTATATTATTTATTTGTTCATTATAAGTCATCCCACACTCAGAAACGTTGATTTTTTTTCTTCAATACCTTGTGATAATTGATCGAATTAAATTTAAGTTATCATAGAATTCACAAAGACCTGAAAGAGTTCAAATTTGGTACATATAATCATAGTTGAATCAAATGATGAAAATGACATATTTATAGATTATGTGGAAGAATTGAACATAAGATGAATCAATGTGTAGTTTAAAAAAATTACAAGTTAGGGATCAAAGAGACAAATGGAAATATACACACAAGATTTTATTTTTAATACCTTTCAACGAAATAATTATCAACAGAATAAACTGGACAAAAAGTTAATAAGCATGAATTCAGCGTTCATAATATCAAAACAGTTGTAATTCAGCTAGATTGAAATGTGATCAATCGAAAAGAAGTGAAGAATTCTACAAAAATCAACCGTCAATATTGAAGCTGAGCCGATCTTCAATACCTATCCAATTATTATATAATTTCCAATGTTTAGTGGATTGTTCAGTGGATAATGTACTCATTGGAATGGAGGTTGAAAACATTCTTCTGCCACTTTTTCCCATCTGTATTAGTTTCGGAAGTGGAATCTGAAAGTGATCACGTGAAGGAAGTATTGTGTTCGAAAGATGGTTGTTGATTCTACATGAATCTGAAAAATGAACTACGCGTTCCACTGTTATTATTATTATTTTTGCTTATTGTCACAACTCTAAAATACACGATAAAATGGAATGAAAATCGAAAATCAAATGAACGATTTTCATTGTGAACCTCATCATTGAGAATGGGGGAAGTGTATCTATGTGAATTGACCTCTGGTAGGCATCTTGAATGACAATACATTGCGCTATAGCATCGCATCTATACTCGATCAGTACAAGCAAATGAATGAAAATATAAACTACTTTCAACGTAATTTCACAACAATATTTTCTCGTTTATTTCATCATATGTGTCCAAAACTCTCAATTTCAATCGGATCTCTCATGTATAATACTACACACGAAAAGTATGTACCTATACAACTCATTTTGATAAATTATTGAGTCTTCATTCTACATGTCTCGTTACATTTGTTATGTTTGTGCATCTATACCATACTTTATACTCTGAAATAGAATTATTCGTATCAAACCCTACTTAATATGTTATTCTGTTCCAGTAGTTATTAGGGGTTCGGTTTGTTCATAGTAATCGTAAATTACAAACAAGATACTCAAACAAATTAAAACTAAATTATACTCAGTCTGAAGTCACTGAGGATGTAAATTTGTTCTGAAGCAAAGGTTTGGTAGATTGTGTTTATTTCAATATGGGTTCAGTATTTTGTCGTTATGCTCATATAGTCGGCAATAATATGAGAGACGAGAAAGCGCAGAATAACCTCGTCGTTGACGTGCCGTAAAACCCCAATATTCATTCATTCGAGAGACGAGAACATCTAGATACGTTAGTATGTAAAGGAATAGGGATTTGTCTAATTAAAATGCATATATGTATACTAAATACTCGTGTATTATTCGTATTACATTCATCGTTACATGAAAGTATGTTATGTTGAAGTACACATGCATGCATTATAACAAATATTCTGTACACACCTTATATGAGTGCGATAGAAAAATGTATCAATTATGGTTCAACTAGTGAAACACAGTATTGTTCATTGTAAGGTCAGTGATATATTTATACGAGAAGTAAAACCAGCACAGGTAGCTGAGTGGTTAACGCACTTGCTCCATGTGACCCGGGAGGCAGTGGGCATGTCGGACCTGGTTCGATCCCTGTTACCGTCCATCTTCACAGAGGTTTTTCGTGGTTTCCCTCTGTAGTCTACGCTAATCCCGGGATGATTCCCACAATATAGGCCACGACCACTTCCTTCCCACTATCCTTCCCATTACCCATAAAAACCTTCATCTCATCACCCCATCATCTCATTAATCATTCATCTGACGCCAATAGATCTTAGTCATCATTACAGTGCGTCATTAAAAAACCCAATATTGAAAAAAAAAATTGAAAAATTGAAACATTTTACGAGAAGTAATAGAAATCTACACATCTTGGCTACCGCAGATCCGATTTTTCATCAAACTCATCGAACATGTACAACATTTTATGTCGTCATTACATCTCATAACTTGAATTTTTCCGGATACATTTTTCTGCTTTTTTCGAAATGTTTTTTGATAAGTATTTTCAAAATGCAAATTATCAAGGATGCATGTGAGTCGATTGATCGGACGGAATATCAGTCTCTTATGGTAACATTAGAATGGTATGAGATATCAAAATAAAAGATGAGATAAGACTCACGCATCATTGAGTTATCTACCAGTTGAAAAAGACCACAATACTATGAAAATGGAGGTTTTAATTGAAAGATAAATGTTATCTTCCAATTGAACTATAGTCATGAATCGTTGCTAAAACCTGACCTCAGAGGATTTTGAAGACGGAATTTTTGGAAGTTTTTGAATGTGTGTCTGATCATTTAATTAATAATCCATTTGTTTGTTCTCTCTTTCATTCCTGTGCTTGGGTGGTTTTTTATTATTTGTCCAGTTGTTTATCTTATATTGTGTTTATTGGTCACAAGTGCTCCATTACATGTGAATCAAACATGTATCCATTACAATTCTTGCAACAACGCAATGAGAGGTATATCGTTCAAATTATATAAAAAAAAGAGATGGAAAAAACACTCAAATCTCATCAGTAGGCCCTATAACTTATTTTGTTTTTTATTTCAAGAACTATGATCTTATCATCCATTGGCAATCTCTACCATCACGCTGAACTATATGCATTTTATTATTAACTCTTCCAAATGGTTCACGACAAATCTCCTCTCTTTACGTTGATAAACATGATATGAAACATATGAAAACTCATTTCAAAAAAACAATACAATTGGTAAACATCGACCAACTTATTCCATTTGTATTATTATCATTATGCTATATTCCCATAGATAATACAGGCTAACATAATATCACTTCACTTTGTGAATACACAACAGACAATACAAGAAGCCAATATCCAAATCATTGAATAATCATTGAATAATTTAGTAGTTGAACAGTTGAATGAAATAGTTGAATACTCTTTCATTCATAATACTCTCACTATCATCTATATAGATTGTACACTACCAGTCCCGTTGCTTAGTGATTCACAAAGCTGATTTGCTTTGCTTGTTTTCCTTCACTCATGTTTCACAAAGATTTTCCTACCGCCGCATCTTTTATCTGAATCTCTATTTTGTGCGGATAAAACACAATTACAATTCTCACGTGCACTATCCAAATTTTTGGTAGTTGAAAGATTGCTTGAAAAGAAAATTCACCATCGAAAAACCGTGCTCTCTCTCACAAACATTAAATGACATTTGTTCGATATCATATGTCTTCCTATAAATAAGTTCGCGTTTTTAGTGTCAAGTTTTCATTCAAATCATTTGAAAACATAGTCACATTCATTTGTATCAGATTCAATCATGAATTGAATATGTGAAGCTCAAGATATTCTTCAGATGTGATGGGCTTACTCAGATTCCAACACCAAAGTGCGAACTATTAACTGTCGTGTAACATTCATCTGTCGTGTACAGAAAACTGCACTTGTTGGTATCGTGCGAGATGTGCATTCGCGTAGCGTGATCATGAATAACTAGATATGAACCAATGTGACACATTCCAGCTATGATAACCTGCACCATGCTATATAGTGTTCCTCACTAATGAAAGGTAACACACGTCATATTCGCTTTCGTAACTGTAAAGGTAAAATTATTCAAATGTAACATTTTACATTTTGAAACATGGAGGCGTGTATAACTGGAAAAATTACACAAAAATAGGTGTTGATATGTAATGTAAACTTCGTGTGAACAAAACAATAAACTGGACGTATTCAAGTTGTTGCCGTTCATTTGAAAATATGAGCAAAAGTGGTACCTCATAGAGAATTCAGGCCAACAATGAATATTTAATGCGTTTGTATATTATAACCGCAACAAAATATGCAGCATTCTCCTCGTTTCATGAATGAAATTATTTGGTTATGACTAAATATTTTGTTAATCACTCAGAACTGAAAATAATCACCAAATTAAAAATTGAGTACATAAACCCATAATTAACATTTGAAATTCAGATTTGTACTATTATCTGTATACATTTCATGAAACATTAGAAAAATCGATTGCCTGCCTCCCAAATGAATTAAACTGCATATCAATGTTATTCCAAAATACAGTATTATTAAATCTATCGGTATTTAATCACAATATTGGCTGATGAATAAGCTGCCTAATGTATTGCCACATTAATCTTGACTAAAGCTATATGAAATATTGATAATACTGATATATTAGCGATCACCTGACAATGCTGTGTTTAGGAATGTGAGTACAAACGGAATAAAATCACTGCGAAAAATTGTATGATTAAACTTATGCCAATAATACGATATGCCGTATTATTACAATCTCAAATTACAAAACAAAATGTGACATGAAATAGAGTGTTGCTAATTTTTCTCACTACTAGAGAAGAAGAATTATTGTCTTCCGACAAGTAAGTTTCAAGAAAAATGAAATAAAATGAGATGAGAATTATTTACTGGCGTTTTTATAATTGAAATACAATTTAAGAATGTTTATGAAAGGCGGTATATGTGATTTGTGAGTGCCAGAAATCTTTCTATACTCAACGGGTTAATCAAGCCTTTTCTGAATGAGAGGTAAATATTGTGAACTCATACAAACAGAACCCATCTAGTGAAAACAATGAGAAGCTCTCAATAAATAACTCGTCATATCTCCGTAATAGGCTACGAACTGAGGAAAACCGAACATATCACGCAAATCGACTTGAATGGTTGAACGATTCATTTCTCTACATTTCACTCCCTTCAGAAATAATCCATCATTATTTGATTTGACATTATTCTCGTAAAAATCAGCGCATGGTCACTTTATCTCAGTTGTTGGCGTGAGCTAGAGCACGTAGATAGGAACAAAAAGAGGGGTGAAAAGAAAAGTTGTGATGGTAAATGGATGCGAAGGGAAGGGGTAGGAGGCTGTACCAACACCCACACATTTGTTTTTTACACGACAAATTTCCACCAACACGTTTACTCGATCAATTGACAGTTCATTCAGTTCAATTGGTGATTGTAACTTTTTTCAGCATAAACATTTCTGTACAAACGGCTAGTTTTCATTTTAGTTTAGAGAGAACGTTTTTCGTTTTCGTTCGCTTCAATAAGTCTTTTATCATTGAAGCCTTGATTGATATGGATTTGAGTTCATAGTAATCCAACAGGAAGAGAAAGAGAGAGAAAGAGATACAGAGAGAATGGAGTTCATATTCACTGTTGAAAAAGAAAATGTTGTGCCTCCTGCATTTTGGCAAGAGAAAATAACGCACCGTTATTCGGAATAGACGAACTGACTTCTGATAGAAAATGTTGCTGTACCATATAATCATCAATATTCATTAATACGAATTTGATACCATCTTAGCTTCTGAACGTTCTCAAGAAAGATAATTCAATGAGTGAAAGATGTCTTCAAAAATGGCTGCATTATAAATAATTATACTTGAATCAAAATCAAATTCAGTCAATCAGGGAAATTTGTCTGATGGAATAAAATAATATTATAATAATATGTCAAAAATGTTCAAAAGACTGGAATTCAAGAAAACACCATAATAAGTGGGAGCATTGTGGAATAAGTATGGGGATGAATGAATAAAAATGTATGTAGAAAATGATTAATATTCATTAATGGTCCAAACAAGATCAGTTCGTTTGCTCGAAATTGATGTTGCGACTCATCTGGATGGCGAATTTTGACATTCCTATATATTTTATCTTATATCTCAATGAATTGTCATCTTCATTCTTCATATGGTGACTTCGTTACCTAATCGAACTTATCCGAATTACTTCAGCCAGTTTCAATATATACATTTTTCCAAACAAATCCTCTCAAAATCAAAATTCATCGTGGGCTGAGTCGGGGCTTAATAACATTTATAATTGCTCTATAAAGGAATGTGAATGAGTGCGAATCCTACAAATGCACGGGCGCGGACTCGAGTGAAGAGTTTTTGAAAATTATCTCCTTTCTGTAAGAAATTATGTAACTTGAATAATCATCATTCATCTTCATATTTTATCCACATAAATCTTTGGAATCATCTCTCCATATTATCTGGATGAAAAAAACTCAGATATATATATTTTATCTTTATCTTCATCATTATAAGAAAAATCGAGCCAATAATTTCAAAGACCAAACATAGTATGTTCATTTTCTTAACCCATATGATGGCTACATTGTCAATGGAGCAAGTAGAAGAATTCAAACACCAAATAGTATATACGGCGACGAGTTCTATGAGACTCAGTCGGAGCTATCGCTAACGTTCATCCGAATATTATATAGTACACCTTGGTGTCTGCTACTCATTGATAACAATTTTGGAGTCAGAGATCTTAAGAAATATCTCCAAGCGTTGTACCGGAAAGAGAACGTTCATGATCCGCTACAATTCAATTCGATAGACGCTAACTGGCAATCTGAAACGGTCAAATCGATATGTACTATTTTGTTAGATGTGAATGCAAAAAACTGAGCTCAATATTCTTGCTCATGAATGTGTAATACTTCTCCGATGGGTAAAATGAGGAGATTCATTCTCAATAAACAGTATGATGGATGTACGAATCTATTGGGAAACGATCCTTTCTGAACCACAGAAACAATTCAAGATTTGTTTTGTGAGATATTTATAAAAAGTGAAAATGATTTTTTGGGGGGTAAAAATGGCTCAGTTGAAACTTTGAATGAATAAACGGAGGATTTCCATAGATACATTGGATGAACATATAATCATTTCTCAAAATTGAATTCATCACTGTTTGGTTATTGTTTTGTTCAGTTTAGTTTAGTTTATTTCTCCCTTGAGGTTGATAATACAGTATGTAAATGCACTGATTACACTCAGATATTTGAAACAGAATTAACACTCAGTTCGAGTCATTTCAAATTCTGAATGAGTTTTCAGATATTATGTTAACATTGTTTCTGGAAAATAGAATGAAGGTGATACTTCTAATTTTGATTTATGATTTTTTATAAATCTCGCCCACAAATATCTAGAGACGCTAACAGATCAAGATGTAATATTACAACTTATAGTAATTATTCCCAACAGTGTTGATCGACTGAATCATCTATGAGACTGAACTCATCAGTAAAACAGTGTGATCGAATGAAACAAGGGAAACTCATCATATTCACAATTTCGACATCGATGAGAATGGTTCTCTGAAATAATCCTTGATTAACGTTATTATTTTGGTGATATCCATTTCAAATCTCATGCTTTGCTGATAATCACCGTATTTGTGAATGAACTCAGAAGAAAAGAATTGATATAATTTCAATTCATTTGTGAGAGAAATAAGAACATTCATACTCATCATCAAATCATATAATTACTCATCGCGCATATATATATATATATATATATATATATATATATATATATATATATATATATATATATATATATATATATATATATATATATATATATATATATATATATATATATATATATATATATATATATATATATATATATATATATATATATATATATATATATATATATATATATACATTATATATATATATATATATATATATATATATATATATATATATATATATATATATACATATATATATATATATATATATATATATATATATATATATATATATTTATATATGTATATATATATATATATATATATATATATATATATATATATATATATATATATATATATAATCGATAATCGAATCCCTATGGATAATTGAAAGTAGCGTTGACGAAGGTATATTTATTTAATTGCCCGACGTTTCGACTACAATATAGTGGTCATTTTTGAGGGCCAAAAATGAAAATAATTATATAAATGATTATATAAATGATATGAACCAAAGAACAGATTCTTTGAAGATGTGTTTTTCTTCATGAGAATCTGTTCCTTGGTTCATATTATTCATCATTTATTCAATTATTTTCATTTTTAGCCCTCGAAAATGACCACTATATTTAGTTGAAACGTCGGCCAATGAAATAAATATATCTTCGTCAACGTGACTTTTAATTATCCATAAAGATTTGATTATTGGTTACATAATGAGTCGTGAAAGCTTTCAACAAAAAAAAAATATATATATATATATATATATATATATATATATATATATATATATATATATATATATATATATATATATATATACATATATATATATATATATATATATATATATATATATATATATATATATATATATATATATATATATATATATACAGATATATATGTATGATCTCAGTGGCAAACCGAGACGCGTGGCCGAGTGGTAACACACTGAACCGTCATTCGGGAGACCGGGGTTCGATTCCCGCCATGGTCGACCATCCTGACAGGGGTTTTTCGTGGTTTCCCTCTGTCGTTCAGGTTGATACTTGGATGGTTCCTTAACAACAAGCCACGACCGACTCCTTCCCACCATCCAACACACCTAATAATAACCTTTCATGTCATCATCCCATCATCTCATTCATCATCCACCGACGCCAATAGATCGTAGCCATCAGTATAGTGCTTCGTTAAAACCCAATGGCTCAGTTGCAATATGTATTCAGTCTGTATACTGAAATGAATATCAACTTTGAGCTCGAAATTCATCATTATGATGCGTCGTTGGACCCCCCCCCCCCCCCCCTCCCCCCCAAAATATATATTGTGTATCAGTTTCAGTTCCAGTTGGTTTAGAAGGAATGTTGAGAAAGAAAGTGGGTGATAAGATCGCCCTGATGGTGCTCCATCTGTCCAAATGATCCCACATCATGCTTAGTCTTAATTGGGAAATAATTACTTTGTTCCAAGTTTCCAATGTGTATAAAAAAAGGAAGAAAGAAATGAAACTGGATTGTAGGTATACATAATTACGTGGAGATGCAATAGTCGAAACTCTTATACACCCATCTTTGTTAACTTTTGGCTGTCACAGTTTTCTCTTTATCCCTCCCTACCACATCTCTCTCTCTCTCTCTCTCTCTCTCTCTCTCGCTCTCTCTCTTGTCTCTGCCTTCTTGCTCTTGTCTGGTTAACAGGTAATACAGTTTGACACAATTATCATGATTATTGACGTCGTTGCTGAATTATTGCGAACAACAAATGTTTTAATTTTGAAAGAAAATCGAAATAAAAATATCTATATTCTACGTATGATAAACACGCCAAACATTATATCAGAATATATCAATCTATTCAAACTATATCATTATACATTCCATCAATAAATTAGAAAATTGTCATAAATACTTCCATTTCTTTCAGATTAAACTTGGAACAAATCTGAAGATCTTAATCATTACTTCCAATAGATAAACCTGATTCAATTTATAATGACAAAACTCGAGGTGGGCCCCCCATAAATGAGTTTTCTGTATCGTTTACTATTCGTGACCGTGATCAATTCTACATTTATCTATTGAATATAAACATTGTGTTCTGTTTGTCTCGACTTACGTTTCGCCGTGGTGATGTCAACGTTAACAAGTAGAACCACCGATAAGCAACCAACAACTACGACGAGCGAAGATCCTCGAGGAATTGCCATTGTTGAAGAGAATTGCCTGTTGACTGACTGACGATAAGTTCTTATCTATTTGTTTTTGGGTATCTACCGAGTCCAGTGTGATGTTGTGCTTGCTACCCCGTGTTCAGCAGAAGTGATCGCCCTCAATGCAATACCTCTCTTTTTAACCACGGCGTCAGTAGCGGCAGGCAGTGACTACGAACCACGCAGGGGCAAGAGGGCGTAGAGGTGAGGTGCTAGGGGGCGTGGGTGGTGGTGGAGGAGACACGTACAATAACTGGTGGTATACGTGAGAAAAGAATGATATCCCGTTCAGTTATTATTATTTTAATGTAATTTTATTTTTTGAAGAAATGTTTAATTCAGGAAGAAATATTCAAGACGGCAGTCAATTTTATGTAGCAAAGTAGATATAGTGAACTGGCAAGCAAGAATTCTATTTTCACTGAAACCATATGTCACCGACTGTTATTCATATCTTTGTGGTTTCCCACAGTGGGCTCAATATTGGTTCCGGGACAATCCACGTCAATGCTTGAATGAGAAAAGAAAAGCGGACAAATAATTGATATAACTGATAACAGACAACCAGGGACGTCGTTAGGATTTGTGTATTGGGGGTGCGCATGTTACATAAATGAAATAACCGCCCAGCTGGACACCAGCCGCGCGCGAAAAGGGTGTATGGGGGATGGAAGCGCCCCATAGCAGAGCATAGTTTTATTAAATATAGTCATTTTTGAACTGATTTTGACGATTCACAGGCAGTTTTGGATTATTGGATGAGCGAAGCGAAGACTCAATTACACTATACCGAAAAAAAAGTGCCTGTTTTTTTTTTGTTTTTTTGTTTTTTTGTTTTTTTGTTTTTTTGTTCGCGCTCCACAGGTCAGACAAAAATTCAAAATCAGTTGAAACTTGGCACACACATGAAACCCTATCTGACTTGATGCTGTATAGTTTTGTGGCACGATCGGTAGAACAACTTCTGAGAAAACTCATTCCAAAGTTTTCAAATATCCCATTAGAATAACCCAGAGGAGAACATTCGTGAAAAATATTTCATCTGAGAGGATTCAAATTCTCAGAGAATTTCAATCTGATAATGATACACATTATTCCGAACTTTTACTCAAATCGGATCAGCCGTTTCGATGTAAAAAAATATATAATGTTATTTGTGTCAATTATTCAAAGCTATTAAGATACCTATTAAATCAAAGCAACAAGTGTCACCACTTGATTGTAAACGATTAAAACAAAGCCTTCTCTATTATTATATAAATTATTAATGGAAAATAAGATGGCAGTGATGTAATGGTTTGGATCTCAAGGTGTATATATATATAATAACCAATCCAAAGATAAGTTGATATGTTCCAGCTCATCCATCAACGCGGAAACACATAACGCGTTCGCCTAGTAATAATTGAATCATTTGGGGCATTTCGGGAATTATTTTTAATAGTTGAATTATTATGGACATTTTCGAAGTTATTTTCGCGATTTCTCTGAGCAAAATTCCTAGTAGCAAATTGTCTGGAAATATGCTCATTTCCCAAATGATTTTCAATTTTTACGAGCAGTTTTGGAATCTAATAATTGCATCATTATCGAAAAGAAAATGGAACATACACAGAGGAGGGGAAAGGGCTCCAACCTAGCAGGAAATCAAATCACGGTATTTGGAGTGTCCTTGCGTATTCTGGAATAATTTCTTCATCATGTTTGGAAAGTATGTCAGGATTCCACATATTTCATATATATAGGCATTAAATTGAATCCGCATTCTGTCACATTCTTTTTCTGAAACGCGGTGAAAAGAATTTGGAATCATATACGCAATTTAGATTGTACATTTGTATGTTCATTAAAGTGTTATTTATTCAATGAACGTATATTATAGAACGTATTTCCTCCACCCCACTTTCACGAGCTTTTTTCTTCAATAGGCAGTTTTTGAGCATTGACGGTTGAACAATGGTCATTGTTTTATATTTATACGTTTCAAACCCCAAGAAAGGACATTTCGTGGGAAAAAAGTTTACAGTCAAATGTGTTACAAAGTTATTTGAGAAACATCCAAATGTAAATTATATCAAGCAAGCAGCTATCTCAACATCGAAACGGCAATATATATATATATATATATATATATATATATATATATATATATATATATATATATATATATATATATATATATAGCGTTTTCTTTGTCTGGAGTACCAATTGATTCTGGCATTTTGTATCATCTTATCATAATCAGATGTAGTTTCTGTGCTCGTCTCAACGAGTTCTGGGACGGTTGGTCGTCTTACCAAAAAACGCAATATTGATGATAGTATTGTTTCTGGGATATTGTAAATGATCACAATCTTTAATTAACGTGACTCGTATTCGACAACGTGAAGACCTGAGTTCTGAATATTATGGAAATTTTAATAATCCTCATTTTGTGGATAAGCAATCCCCGGAAGAAGCTCTAAAAAATTGAAAATGTCAGCAACCAATAACGTGAATGTTTGCCTGCAAGGGGAGTGCAAGAGGGCAAGGGCAAGTTAGTGTAGTCCCGTGAAATTTATTGTCACTGAATATTTTCGGATAGTAAATACAAGTCCTGCATTGTGTAAATTGATGATTTGCTATGATCATTATCTTATTGCAATTACTGTGTTAAGGATCGAATGAATTCGAAGGAACGTGTCGCTTGCTATTATCGAGATTCAGATTCATTTTCGTAGAAACCAATCCTGTATTTATTTATCATTTCTTAAAGAAAGTGTGAAGAAATAGAATGTATATACTGATATGATTAATATCAATAAGTAGCAATATCATATAGTGTGTTCATTCGTAGGTCAACATACATATTATTTTTTAAAGAGGTATAAACTATTGGTGGGGCGTGCACTCCCTTTAGACCCCTAACAACACCTCTGCAGACAACTAGTCATTGCAGGGTCTTGTAAAGCTACTGGCCGAACAATTACCATGGGAAATTATAGGTTAAGAGTATAGTGACACCACGAGAAGGAATTGAAGGAATAATAAAAGAAACCAAACTGATTGTTTCGGCGCAATTGATTGGTTATAGTTATCATGGATACTGCAAACGACTTGACTCTGGACGGCTCTCATGGAGTATCACTGAACCACGTCTAAAAGTGTTACTCCACATTTTAAAAATAAATAAACGTGTTAAGTATAATTTCAAAGCTTATGCACTACTTTAGAAAATGAAGAGAAGTCGGGAATGGGATCGAGTCCCACATAATTAGGGCATGGGTATTTGTAAATATCATTTCACCTTTCATTACTTCATTGTTCAATTATCACCTGCTAATTCGTACCTACATATAACCTAGCTATTGAGGGGGTCGTCAAGCATTATTTGAAATATATCCCGGGGAGGTCATTCCACTCGGTAAATACTCCCTGTAAACTCAATCAGATCAATGTACCGAGCCATCTACATTGAGTAAAGAATATTAAGATGATTACATAATAAAATTTCAATTCTAATTTGGTCAACTTTACGGACAATAATGCATTAGGGGAGGTGAGGTGAATACACACGATCAGTGATGAACTGGTGCCATTCATTTCTATTAAAGAGGTATGATGATAAATACTACACGATCAGTGATTACAGCCTCAGTAACGCAAACATCATCTGTGGAGTCAAAGGCTAATACCGACATAATTGACTTGACTGTAGCATTGATCCAAGTCAACGCGAGCAGTGAGGAGAATTGAGTAGAGAAGAGAAGGCATAGAGTAGGAGACGACAAGGCGGAACAAGATGAATATGCACGAGATGAGATTGAAGAAATCCTGCCCAAAATAAAGCAACAAAGAATACACGTAGGGGATAGGACAGAGTGCATAAGACATTGAACATCCAACATAGGACCAGAAGATCAAAGACACTAGAAAGTAGTAACACAATGAATCACAATGATACATTCACATGCACAGAAGTATAACAAAAATCGACAATTATTAACGAATTAGAGGCGATGATAAAAGTGTCAGAACCGAAATTGTGACAGGATTATCTGAAATTCATGTGAATAGAGACATTTTCAAGAAACATAAGTATCGCAGTTTTATTGAAAATACTATATTCACACTCTCCGCATACATGAGGTGTAAATATGTACGCAAAAATCGAAATTGAAAGTAGCAATATTTGAATTATGAAATTGATATGGTATACATGTAGGCCTACGACACCTGAATGAAAGCAATTTTTCATGATGAACGCGAATATGCGAGGAAGACGTAATTTTGTATACAATTGATTGTTACCGGGATTTTTTATCTGAACTGGATATTTGTAGTAACAGTAACATTGTGAATAATTTCGAAAATTGAATTATTGATCATGGTTCAAATCTGCTCGACTCACAATAATTACAAAACTTTTCACTGCATTAATTGAAATCTAATCATTAAGAACAATTATGAAATAATCAGTGAAACATGGGAGACAAATATATATTATTAGTTTTCTCTCATGAACATCGAAACTTGATTCGAAATCATTGTTCCCCAATTAAGGCTATGTATGATAGCTATGACATATCGACCTATTTACCTTTGACCTACCGACATCGTATCAGATTATGTATTGGATTACATAATAAGGGATGACCCTGAAATGATGAAGTTGGAAAAAAAGCGTGTGAAGGTAATGCACACAGGCCAATTATAGATTGTAGGCATATCAAGAAGAATTATTCTTAAGGAAGAGTTTGGTTCAAATAAAGAAGAGCAGCAAGTGACCTACATGGATTTGAATGCAGAACAAATGAAGATGTGGGAATGTAATATTGAATCACGGAAAAATAATCCGATCAATTGCAGTAGCGAACATGTAAGAGTAATATTTTATTTGTACATTGTAAATAAAATAAATACCGCAATTCCAAGATCAGAGAAGATTAGAGTATGAGAAAGAAAAATTAATTGTTCAGAAAGTCTGAGATATCAAAGGATCAAGAGGAATTTGATGAGCATGAACTGATGAGAATTATTGTTCCACTCAGTTAACGAACATGAACGTGATGATACGGATACAAAATTGATGAAGTTGAGGGTGATGGTGGTCGAATGTAAAACAAATTGAGAAGTATTGTCAAACCTGAATATGAAGAAAGAGAAAGAGCAAAAGAAATGGTGTAACTTGAATGAGAATTGTATACATAGTATGTAGGCTGATGCCGGGATGGTTATCACAATATAGGCCACCACCGCTTTCTTCCCACTATCCTATCCCACCTCTTCACGATAAGAGTAATAAAGACACGTGTGAAACCCATGAGGTACGAACAAGAAAAATACGTTCAATCGATTGTTTTGAGAACAAGTATAAGGAGAGGCAACGTTATAATCAGATAGATATGATATACATAGGACAAATGATTCCAATTGTAAAAAATGGAGAAATGAAACAAAAATGTTCGAGGATAAATTGTAGAGAATCAACCAACAATATGAATTCGATATTTTCATACTTGAGAGAATAGTAAGTTTCTAAACAATAGAAGCTGATTATACACGTTTATCCATCAGCGCTGAAGTATAAATAGCACCTCGCTTTAGTATTGAAACAATGATTTACTATTTATGGAATTTCTTATATTATCGCTTGAGATGCCGCTTCTGATTGGGTATGTTTGTGATTTTGTAAACAGTTCTACAGTAAAATGGATGGGCTCCAGGTGTCGAATGGAGCTGCAGTTACGACAGTGAATGAAGCCGTAAATCATGGCACCTCCACCCGTGCAATAACACTCGTCTTACTCTTCTCGTTCATTCAGTACCTGGATTGTTAAATGTGAGGAAAGAATGGAGCGCTTATTTATATCTCATTCGGTTTTGCTATATCAATTTTTGCTATGCATAGTTTGATAGGGATATGCTATGAAATGGCATGAAATGTATATATAATATGGATAATATATACGGTATATATATATATATATATATATATATATATATATATATATATATATATATATATATATATATATATATATAAATATATATATATATATATATATATACATATATATATATATGTGTATATATATATATATATATATATATATATATATAAATATATATATATATATATATATATATACATATATATATATATATATATATATATATATAAATATATATATATATATATATATATATATATATATATATATATATATATATATATAAATATATATATATATATATATATATATATATATATATATATATATTATTATTATTATTTCTCAAGTTTTCGCGGACATATGTGATATTATTATGTTGATTACCTTCAGGATTCTTCCGCTTCATGTTGAAAGATTGTAGTGTAGGCCGAACCCTCCACTTTGTCACAACTTCCCGACGTTTCGAATAGGTTACACTATCCATGTTCACGGTCTAAAACAACTGTCACGAACTAAATCGTACAGCTAACTGTCGGGAAGTTGTGACAAAGTGGAGGGTTCGGCCTACACTGCAATCTTTCAACATGAAGCGGAAGAATCCTGAAGGTAATCAACATAATAATATATATATATATATATTTATATATGTATGTATATAGGTAGATATGTACGTATATATGTATGGATATGGATATAGAAATATATATTGAGATGAAAGGTCATGTGGCTAGCACACTCGGCCGTCATTCAGGAGCGCCATTGTCGACCATCCTGACATTTTTTGTGGTTTCTCTCTGTCGTTCAGGTCAATACTAGGATGATTTCTCAACAGCAGGCCATGATCGATTTGTTCTCAATATTCAAAAACACCCAGAAAAACACCCAGAAGACCTCCTATATCATCATCCCATTGTATCACATATAATTCGCGTACGCCAATGAATCGTGGTCATCAATACAGTACGTCATTGAACCCAATATGAATGAACATATATATATAATTATAATAATAATAATATTAATAATAATAATGGTTCTCATTATCGGAGACTGTACAAACAGTATGATATACGTCATGAATTAGAAATATACATATAATAAGCATTGTTCAAGATTAGCTGAAAGCTAAAAAATCGTCAACAGAGTAAAAAGCATTTTCACATAACAGTTTTTTAATTCTGGATTTAAACGTAGGTATGCTGGATATCGACTTGATGTCTATTGGTATATATCTATATGTATGTGTCCATTGGTCTACATATAAATATATATATATATATATATATATATATATATATATATATATATATATATATATTAATATATGTATATATTTATATATATATATATATATATATATATATATATATTAATATATGTATATATTCATATATATATATATATATATATATATATATATATGAATATATATATATATATATATATATATATATATATATATATATATATATATATATATTTATTCATGCATGTATGTGATATATTTCTTACACACACATATTATATATAATATGAATGATTTGGAATGAACATTTCGATACGCTTGAACGAGAGGTAAACAACTAGTAAATTTGCTATACACCTGATCTGAGATTTCAAGGGATTTCAGAAATATTTCATGACTTGTGTACACCATATTCCAGGAGTTGTTAGCCCTTCGCGCTTGAATCAATACCTTTTCAACAACCCTTCACATTACAAATATTGTTACCAAAACTCTCATAAAATATGTTCACGTTCAGGTGCGAAAAAAAACTCTCTGAACCGTCATTCTGGAATCCAGATATTTACTTGCGTCATAGTCCTCCATCCTGAATGAGTTATGCATCGTGGTTTACTACACTGTTTCAAGTCAATACTGAGACGTTGCTCTACAGATGAATCCACCAGTAAACTACATTTTGTACTTGTGGTGGTGTGTCTACGTCAAATGAATACATTAAGCCCATTGATCGAACATTAAATAGCCGACTACAATATAGTAAAACAATTTGTAAAACATGTATCCATAGAAATGGAATTTCAAAATGAAAATGAAATGGAAATGGTGTGTTTGTGATAATGTTCCCAGACGGTATCGTAAGCGGTAATATTTTACTCCCTTCAGGCATAGTCTCGGAGTATTATGACGTAGTCCAGTGCCTGCGTATATTGGAAGGGTAGTCTTTTACTGTACCCTTGGATGCAATAACGAGCTAACTGAGCAAGACATAGATAGTCACTGCAGGTAATATTAACAAAAAGTAGTGACGACTTTAACGACGCCTCTGCAAAGAGACAAGTATTCAGCAGAATAACAACTGGTAAGTAAGATACAAAACTGAATGGTTGGAAGAATAGAAGAAGTTTTTTTCCTGCAGAGTTTTTTTCCAAACTGCATATTTATGGCATATATGTATATCGAAATTATCACACGAAATACACTTCCAAATTTCAGAACACTTTTTCTGATATATGGTTTAATGGTTCATTTTTTTATTAAAGTTTGCTTCTCAAACTGTGACGACGATTGTGAGTGGGGGTGGGGGTGGTGGTGGTGGTGGTGGTGGTGGTGGTGGTGGTGGTGGTGGTGGTGACTCTGGTGGTGGTGATGGTGATGATGATGATGGTGATTATGACGACGTCGACGATGACGATGACGATGACGATGACGATGACGATGACGATGACGATGACAAATATGTGAACGACTCCGGCGTCTCAGAGTTCGGGTGAGATTTCTTCGAAAATGATCGGTAATCATCACTCACCTTCTCTGCTGTACCTACTATAGTATTGACTCCTCTTTGCAAGAAAAGGTTGAGCATCCGTTCTTCCCCAGAAACCGTATCATATCCACAAAGTATACCCAAGACTAGCGCTGGGCTACCAACCGTCAGAAGCAAAACGCATTGAACAATCTTTAACAACAGTCTGTTATAATGAATAAGATTTATTGGCGTCGGATGGATGTCTAGTGAGATGATGGGATGATGAAATGAAGGTTTCACAGGTAGTGGAAATATATTGGGAAGGAAGTGGTCGTGGATAATATTGTAAAACCATCTCGGTATTAGCCTAGGCTGAAGAGGGAAATCACAAAAATACGGTCAAGGTGGACGACGGTGGGGCTCGGACCGAGGTCCTCTCATCTCCCTGTATAAAGCAAGCGCGTTAGCACTGAGCTACTTGTACTGGTGTCCATTGATTGTGAACATGCATCAAAGTCATACGTATATGTTATATGTACATCTTGATGACTTGCTTTCATCATGGCAACTCTCAACTTATTTCTATAATTTTCATGATGTGACATGTCAGGAATATTCAATTGATGTATTTATTCTATGTTCAGTGAGTAATCTGTATTTTATAATATTGACGAGCAGTAGGCATCACTAGTTGACCACTGGAAAATCATGCGGACGTTTAATACATATTATTTGTTGATCGAACTGTCTATGTATGATTACAAATACTAATATAACTTATTTTTCAAATTGTACACTACTGTGAAATAAAATTAAACAGTATATTGCTTGCACTGCACTTGGAGGTGAAAGATTCGATAAATAAGTTCGAAAAGTAGCTTCTACTGATTATGTTATTATTGTTGTTGTTACTTCGGTTGACAAATGTTCGAATCTATCAAATTCATCATAACGAATGTATCACTGAATATCCGTACCAACTAGAAGAATCTAGATTAGAGAAATCAAGGTGGGAATTGAAAATGAAGAATCGTAAATAATTGGGAATTCATCGTTTATTTTCGAAACGGTTGAATTATAATGTTCAATTGCAAATACACACTGTACCGATATAATCTCTAATCCGCATCAGAAACAAACACTTGTAGAAAGAGGGTGCCAAGCCCTTACTATTTGAATACTACCGGGATAGATATTAGGCATACAATGCGTCGGTTCAGTGATTAAAGAAAGGGTAAATAGCTTCTGACATAATCAAGTAAAATGTGCATACAAATTTCTCATTCCAATATGTCAAAAGCTATTAGGCCTAGTTATAATTAACGAACGCTTGAATTATGTGGGTAATATTATCTATCCACACATATGCATTCTCCCTCTCTTGAAGAGTTGATTCGGCCAAAACGTTTCATATCAACACTTCAAGAGCTCTTTTAAAAACTTTAATTCTGGTTGTGATATCTCAGCCATTTGTGCTTCATAATTGATAGCATTGGTGAACAAGTTTATGAATATAATTCAAAGACATATCATTCAAATCATGACTCGATTGTATATTCACTGATCTATCCAATATAGGCCTACATGTGCATCATGCGCACGTAAAATTACTTTCAATTGAATGAATGAATATTAGAGTTTTAAGTCGCATCGACAGCGAGGTCATTTAGCGCCTGTCGAAATAAGTTGTAACAAAAGGTGAGAAGTGTTAAATAAAGGTGGGAGTGAAATTTAGATGAGAACACCTCAATACATTAAACTAAGACTAAACTATGTCTGAAGTGTCTAAAGACGTTAAACACTAATTTGTTAAAACCGAACATGTGTGTGCTGTAAAGGGTCACACCCATGGGACTGGAATGAGAACGTTTTATTACTTGTTCTCAGTTCAAACTCCCCCTAAAATAGGATTGGAGGAACGACAAACCATAATGAATATATGTTGGAATATGGTTCGATTTAAAATATTCCTGATGTCTATCCCAAGAGATCGGCATCAAGAATAAGTATCGAATGTCAAAAAGCAGTACACTGGGAAAAGATGATTGCACAAACAACGTCATCTTGAACAGATATCCACTGATATCCAACGCCGATCCACTGTGACTAACCTAGTGGAATTCACTACTACTGTGGCAAATCACATTGACTGCAAACAACAAGTCGACACGGTGTATACAGACTTTGCAAAAGCCTTCGATCACGTGAACCACAGTCTACTGCTACACAAAATCAAGGGCTATGGCATCAGCGGTGAACTACACAAACTTCTCAAGAGCTATCTCAGTGACCGGAAGCAGACTGTCGTGATCGATGGTGCTAAATCCACAATAGAAGATGTTTCATCTGGGGTACCACAAGGCTCCATTCTTGGCCCACTCTTATTTACGTTATATGTCAATGACATTCCGGACTGCTTCCAATCATCAAAGTGTCTAATGTACGCCGATGATCTAAAAATATATAGGCACATCAACAACGTCCGAGAGTGCTCTCTGCTTCAGAAAGACCTGGATAGCCTGTCAAACTGGTGCTCTACGTGGAAACTGAATCTCAATGTGCAAAAGTGCAAAGTGATGACATTCACAAATAAAAGGAAAAACGTTATTAATTTTCTATATACCATAAGCAATACAAAGCTTGAACGAGTTAATGTAATGAGAGACCTGGGTATAATGCTTAGCTGTGACCTCTTATTCAAAAAGCATATGGACACGATCAAGCCTAGGGCATTTAAACTTCTTGGAGTGATCAGACGAAATTGTGCAAAATACTTTTCCAAGTCCACTAACAGGCTACTGTATATTGCGCTAGTGAGACCCCAGATAGAGTACGCTAGTGTAGTGTGGAATCCGTTTCAAATCACAAAGATCGATGCAATAGAGAGAGTCCAACAAAGATTCATTCATCAACAGTGCGCCAAATCGGGCATTGTTTATCACAGAAAAGATTATTTGGATCACTGCAATACCAATAGGATAATGACGCTTGCTAGGAGACGATTGGTAACGGATCTAATATTTCTGTACAAAGTTGTAAATAGTTATGTAGATTCATCTTACACTGTTGGTCAATTGAACTTCCATGTAGCACCTCGTGTAACCCGAAAACAGTTGAAATTTCACCCAAATAATAACAGAATAGATATCAGTAAACACTCATGCATAAACCGGCTACATAATTCATTCAACTCTATTTCTCACCTTAACACTAGCTTAGACCTGCATTTCAATAATCTCTCACAATTCAAATCCATTTTAAGATGTATAACAGATAGGCCAACTTAGTGTACTACTTCACGCTTCACGTTCAATTATTTAATTATTGTACCTATGTTTATGTTTATGTTTGTGTTATGTTTGTGTTTATTGTTTGTGTTCATGTATGTGTTGTCCATTTATTAAATTAGCACTAGTGGAAATGTATTTTTCTGTTGCTAATAAATACTAAATCAATCAAAAAAAAAAATATGGAAATGTCCTAATTCGGGCAGTTTGAAAAATGATACTGGTAACAAGACGACTTTATCGTCTGACGCAGATCCACGAGCATGTCAAATGAAATCCAATAGCTTTGATAATCTTAGAAAGCTGAATATGGTATCTATCGATTTTGAATTATTCCCTGAAATCTTTGACATTGTGTCTTCCATACGAAGCTGTCTCCTCAGAGCAGTATATTTCTGACACTCGAGTAATATGTGTCGAACAGTTAAAATCTCGTTACAAATCTCACATCTGGGGACGATTTTATCGGGGGTGAAGAGATAGGAATGGGTTAAAAGTGTGTGTCCCACTCGCAGACGAGTGAGAACTACTTCCTCCCTCCGTGAATCTCGGATTGAAGATTCCCAAGCACTAACAGTTAGCTTAATTTCTTTCAGCTTGTTGTTGGTCTCCCTGTCCCACTCTTTTTGGAAACGAGATTTGAAAAGTTGTTTGAAATACGCCTTGAAATAATTGAAAGGCACTCTCAGGTTATCAATATCTTCTTTCTCCGTTGCTTCTTTGGCAGCCCTGTCCGCTGACTCATTACCACCAATCCCCACGTGTCCAGGTACCCAGCAGAACACTACACTGACATCCTGCGATTCGAGGGCGGTCAGGAGTGTCTGCACTTTCTGGACTAGATGGTGAGTTGGAAAGATCTGAGTCAAGGCTTGGAGTGCACTCAAAGAATCGGAACAGATCAGGAAGCACTTCTCAGGCCGTTGTTGAATGTGCTGTAGAGAGGTGACAATTGCAAATAACTCGGCTGTATATACGCTACTCATCGAACCTAATCTAAAACTAACAGTGGAGGATTCGCTAACGAATGCGCAGCCAACTTTGCCGTTCATTTTTGATCCGTCCGTATAGTATTTAATATGTCCGGGGTAGTGTGTGCAGAGCTCTAGGTATTTTTGCTTATACTCTTCTGCACTCGTGCTTGCCTTCGTACTTGATGACAAGTTCATCAAGCACTCCGGACGTGGAGCCAACCAAGGGGCGGTATCACCAAATTGAATTGGATAGACTCGAGGGTATACAAATGACTCTTCGACCAAAATATGATTCAAACGAATCCCAGTTGGTATGGTGGCGAATGGTTTCGATTCATAGAGAGTATGAAATCTAGGATTGATAACTGATTGGTAGGTGGGATGATGCTTACTGCAGAATAATTTCGAAGCGTATGAGCAAAGGAGATATGCACGTCGACTCTTCGACGAGGGCTCACCAGCCTCACAATACAGGCTCTCCACCCGACTGGTACGGGGTGCTCCTATGGCCAGTCAGATGCCTGTGTTGTGAACTGTATTGAGTGGCTTCACGTAGCTCTCTCGTGCCGAGTCGCACACAACACTACCATAATCCAATTTGAAACGTATTAATGCTCGGTAAAGCCGAAGCATCGTAGTGCGATCCGCTCCCCATTTGGTACCACTAAGATAACGGAGAAGGTTGAGTGACTTGAAGCACTTGATTTTGAGTTGCGAAATGTGAGATTTCCAGTTCAACTTCACGTCAAACGTCAGCCCTAGGAACTTGGTTGATTCTGCGAATGGGAGGAGTTCTCTACGAAGATATATATCTGGGTCAGGGTGCAGGCCTCTCAGACGAGAGAAACGCATGCACGTTGATTTTGATGTAGAAAACCTGAACCCAGTTTCATCTTCCCATGCTTCCAGTTTCCTAATTGCAAGTTGGATTTGGCGAGAGGCCGTTGCACTTCTCG
Source organism: Brachyptera risi (assembly GCA_964007535.1). Classification (NCBI taxonomy): domain Eukaryota; kingdom Metazoa; phylum Arthropoda; class Insecta; order Plecoptera; family Taeniopterygidae; genus Brachyptera; species Brachyptera risi. Next base: position 42,760,042 of record OZ023327.1, read on the forward strand.
CTGACTTACTGAATATGGCCAAGTCGTCGACAAATAAGGAACAAGTGATTGAAGATGGAACGCTTCGAACAATGCCATTTACAGCGATAGTTTCATCTTCCCATGCTTCCAGTTTCCTAATTGCAAGTTGGATTTGGCGAGAGGCCGTTGCACTTCTCGCTGACTCACTGAATATAGCCAAGTCGTCGACAAATAAGGAACAAGTGATTGAAGATGGAACGCTTCGAACAATACCATTTATAGCGATGGCGAACAAAGTAACACTGAGGACAGAACCCTGTGGGTCACCGTTCTCTTGGATGAAATCATCCGACAACACATTACCAACTCGTACCTTGAAACGTCGGTTGGTCATGAAATTACAGACAAAATTAGGAAGATGGCCTCTGAAACCCCATTGTGATAAGGTGTTTAATATGTTGAAGCGCCAGGTAGTATCGAATGCCTTATCAAGGTCGAAAAATACAGCTCCTGCTTCGTAAGAAAAGCTTCTTGTATGAAGCTTTCCATACGAATAAGATGATCCAAGGTATTTCTATTCTTTCTAAATCCAGACTGTACTGTGCAAAGGAGGTTTCTCCGCTCCAACCACCAAACGAGGCGGTTGTTCAACATCCTTTCCATCACTTTACACAGACAGCTGGTCAGTGATATAGGTCTATAGCTTGATGGTGAATGCTTATCCTTGGATGGTTTCAAGATCGGTACCTGGATAGCTTGTCTCCAAGAATCAGGGAAAGTATCGGTTGAATAGATATGGTTGAACAGGTTGAGAAGGTCATTTGAAGCGGCAACTGGTAGGTGTTTCAAGAACTGATTGTGTATTCTATCAATCCCTGGTGCTGTGTCTCGTGCACACGTTAAGGCGTTCTCCAACTCCCATACACTAAACGGCACGTTATACACCTCGTTGTTCGCAGAAGAGAAATCCAATCTTCTACATTCTGCAGCACGTTTGTGTATCTGGAACGATGCCGAGTAGTGGTGAGAGCTAGAGACGTCCGAGAAATGGGACCCGATAGCATTAGATATTTCCTGTGGCTCGGTAATTAGACTACCATCCTTGTTCAACCCAGATATACAAGATGATTTAAATTTGCCGTCTATCTTCCTCACTCTATTCCACACCTTGGTGAGGGGTGTGTGAGCATTAATGGATGAGATGTAAGAATTCCATGAGGCTTTTTTCGAAGTCTTAATGATGAAACGAGCCCTTGCTCGGAGTTTCCGGAATACCATAAGGTTGATATTGGTTGGGTATTTCCGGAAAATTCGAAGGGCTTGTTTCCTCTTACGGATCGCTACATTACATTCCTCGTTCCACCAGGGAACGGGTATGTGGCGTTGGTTGGTTGACGTGAGAGGAATGCTGTCTTTCGCAGCGGCAATAATCACCTCTGTCACATGCTCAGTCCTACTATCAGTATCATGTATGTTATTAGAGTTTTTCAAATCAACACGCTTTGTGAAAAGGCTCCAGTTCGCGCTGCGCAAGTTCCACTGCGCACACCGCAAGGGCCGTTGATGAGAATCTACTCTCAAGATGAGTGGGTAGTGGTAGCTACCACACAGATCTGAGTGAACGGAGAAATTGAAAAGAGGTGCGACAGATGGGGTGCAGACACAAAGATCGATCGCTGAAAACATACCGTTGAAAGCATTGAACCTTGTTTTCTCTCCATTGTTGAGAATAATCAAGTCGTTGTCGTTGAAAAATTGCTCAAAAAGGCGTCCTCTGCCGTTACTATCCACCATTGTGTCACCCCACAAGTTATTGTGGGCATTTAGGTCACCTAGAATAACATAGGGACGTGGAAGCTGTGACACAAGGTTATCAAGATTTATTCTCGTAACTGGAGCCCATTCGGTTAAGTAAATATTACAGAAGGTAACAGGCTGAGGAAGAGCAACTCTGACTGCCACTGCCTGTAGTGGTGTTGTTAGCGGCAGTGGACTTACGTGACAGCTGTCATGGACAGCTGTGGCTACTCCCCCATGGGCTCTGTTACCTGTCAAGTCATCGAAACGATAAAAACTATAGTTACGCATCAATGGAGAGTCACAAGGTTTAAAGTGCGTCTCTTGAAGAAAGAAACATATCGGTTTGAGGTTCGATGTTAAGAGCTTGATTTCTTCTTTGTGTCTGTTGAAACCATTGCAGTTCCATTGTATCAAAGCCATGCTGTGATATTACTTCTTTGAGTTACCTGAGACCAGCTCAGGCAATGACCAATACTAGGTTCTTTTCAAAAAGTAGGTTTTACCTCCAGAAGAATTCGTGGGAATACCGGGCTCTGCGGCTACATCCTTCTTCGTTCTGGAAGTCCCTTCTTTATTTCTACGTCTTTGTTTAGGGAGTGTGAATCCCTGGGCGTCGGGCACAGGACCCGACACCGGTGGTTCTTCGGTGACGGGCGCTGCGCCCGACACAGAAAATTCATGAACTATACTTAAAATTCATAGAAATGTTCAGTATCAACTCCAGATCACTCATTCCATTTCTCATTGCAGCTGCTGCATATTATTCATCAAATCTAAAAGGGAAACAATGGTGAAATACCGTCATTAAAATGAATTAAATAATTACTTTTCGGTATATTTCAAAGTATACTAGCGAAATACTAATTAAAAATTTCAAGATCGGAGATTTGTAAGGGGCTGGCTTTATATTGGCACCTCACATTTACAACTCATGTATAATGGTGAGACCAGAGGAGTAGATCTATCAATAATGTTTCACGGTTCTAACGGGTGCTAACAAAGCACTAATGAATGGTAAATTAATATTTTGATAATCTGATATTCGAGGCGCCAGCTTTGCGGACGCCCAGAAGTCTTGTAAAATGAATCAAATGGATAAAATAGTAAAAGCCAGGCTGAAATTATCCAACTCCCAGTTGAGAACGGTCACTTTCGTAATCTCACACGCACATTCATTTTGTTTATTCATCAGACTCGCATTGGGGAAGTTCGCTCGTACACGACCGCTCTTCCACTTGACTTATTCAAAACACACAATATTATTTGAAAACAGATAATTAACATATCAGCAAAAAAGTATCACACAAAAGTAAACCATGTAATTATACCATGATAATTAATAATAGATAATGGAAAAATATTGATATTCAAATAATAGAAGCTGAGTTATAACATTGGAATTGTTCACAAATGAGCTACGTAGGCCTATCACTGGAGATATTTCAATACCGTAGGCCCACTAACGATTTTAAGTGAAGGTAACTTATTGGAGGTATATATCAATTGAAACTGCTGATATACTATCGCTACGTTACATTTTTAACAAAAATAATAATATAGAATATATTAGGTGCGAGGGTGTAAAATAGAAATACATTCGTATTAACAAAAAATCTAGTACATAGATAAAACAACAAGTATACTGAATGATAGGGATAATTGATCATACATTTCAATTGTTTGATTATTATTTTTTTGGATAACATCAAAACTTGATACAATATCATTGTTCCCCAATTGAGGCTAGATGGATGAATGATAGGATCGTTTGGACGGGGCACCACAAGGGCGATCTGACCACACCTCATTTTAATTATTTAAAACCAATAGTTTCAACATCAGAACTGCCCTGTCTGTGACCATTGTTTCATTTATACAAAGAAGATATCATTCATGATTATATTTATCATCGTTATACATAATTTTGATATGTGTAAGTTCTTATAAATAGCTTTCACCTTTGGATTGTCCTCTGCGAATATAAGATTTGGTCTGGTTTTTGAAAGAATTTGCAGTTGTTTTGTGTTTTATATCAGATGGTAAGCTATTCCAAGGTTTTGGTCCTAGAATGGAAAGGATACTACGGGCTGTGGTTGTGTGTTCGGTAACAATAATTAATAAGTGATGTCGAGTATTATGAGAGTGAATATTAATTGATTGATTTTGAGTATAGATAATAAGGAGAATAATCTTGTAATACTTTATATATCATTGTAAGCATATGCAGAACTTGCCCATTTTCCATATTCAGAATTTGAAGTCGGTCTGTCTCAGGGATAACATTGTCAAATTTCCTGACATTCAATGAGTATCTTATGCGTGAATTTTATATTCTCTGTACTTTCTTTACTATTCGTTCATTCACACCCATATATATATATATATATATATATATATATATATATATATATATATATATATATATATATATATATATATATATATATATATATTTGGTCATGTTTTACATAACGGATCCCTTTAGTATTCATATATCATTATAGCATTTTCTGGTTAAGTTCATTATGGCATGAATGCTTTATCTAAATTCATTGTGCATGCAATGTCTCGACCGCTTTCTCGGGAATTGACAGCTAATAATAATCTGCAACTATTCCAACAGTTTACAGTTTTCCATTTGAGAATGTGATGCGATGGGGTCACAAGGCCACGTGGGCCAAGGCAACATCATCAACAACTCGATAACAATATGTTTGATTTGATGAATACAATCATGCGAAGCTAGCGAGGGCGTACGTACGGCACTGAGGTGAACAAAGACAAGAATAAAACCCTAACAAAACTCTCTTCGAATTACTAAACCCTCTCCACCCTCCACCCAACATCCCCCCTAAAACGCATCACCAAACACTACAGTGAACTGAACTACCCTACAAAGAATTTTTTATAAGAATACAGGGATTAACATGTGATATTGTTTGCGCCAACATCTCATATATTAGTTTGGAAAATATTGAGGAATATCAAGAATGATATTGAGAAAATTGTGAAAATATTTCTAGCAGACAATAATATCGGTGCTGATAGTCTATCAAGTTTAATCAATGCACCTATTGTGAAGATTTATGGGAACCAAGCTCTTTCCAAGTCTTTTCAGCTTCAATGTAATACGCCTAGCTGTACAATGTATTGCCTTTGAAAGGTTAATAAAATAGTAGAGTTCAAATAAAAGGCATTTTCATAAAAATCACAAATAGCTGTTTCTTCGAAAGTGTTATATTTCATCGTTGAAATTCTTGTACGACTCTTTCTGCCCATCAGTTATTCCCATCAACTTTACCCAGAACTAAACGGTAATGACCTGGTTATAAAAAAATGGCATTCTAACTGTAACATCCGAATTGATTTCTTTCCAGTAACGGTAAAAATCAGCATCGACCAGACAAATTTGCATTCTCTCTCTCTCTTTCATAGCGGAAATGTACGTTTGTATATATATATATATATATATATATATATATATATATATATATATATATATATATATATATATATATATATATAAATATATATATATATATATATATATATATATATATATATATATATATATATATATATATATATATATTATCAAGTTTTCAAATGCAAATCTCCGTCCAAATCATATTCGTACAATCCTCTCTTCAAACAAGAATGTATTATTTCAAACACTTGATCGCTCACTCAATTCGCTTGCTGATATATCCTTTGCAATAAGTTCCTAAATCAAACAAAATCACGCATGATGTAAACAAGATTTTCTTTTGAATTTTTTTCATCATAACATATCTCTCGTATTTTTAATTAAAAAGATTTCATTTTTCTGCCTGCGTTTGGAATGATAATAATGTATGTAACTGGCGGGTAACCTAGCCAAACACAACACTTGACTGTGATACAGTTGTTGATACAAGCCATATTAATATTAACTAACTGGAGGAACTGTATTAAAAGTAAATATGATTATCAACTATCAAGCGAAGCAAGCAATCAGGTACACGAGAATTGAAACAGGTGCTTTGGCACTTAGAATAATACACATACCTTGCAGATAGTGAAAAAGAGAGGGAGAAGAAGAGAGAGAGAAAGAGAGAAAGAGAGAGAGAGAGAGAGAGAGAGAGAGAGAGAGAGAGAGAGAGAGAGAGAGAGAGAGAAGTTGACCAGATGGAGCAACCCTCCTGGTAGTTTTTCTGCCCTTGAACCATCTTTACGGAGGTATTTCTTGGTTTCGCACAGTCGTGTAAGGTATTTCAGCATGGTTTCCACTATGGAGTAGTGGATGCGACGACTTCGTTCCACATACTGGAATATAGTTTACTCTATTTGAGTGTTTCTGAAATTCTCCACATAGATACCAATGTATTTCAAGCTATTCCCCAACATTGATCGCATACTATATTACTTTGTTCAGAAACGGTAGGACCACTTTCGGGAATACAGTTTGATAGAAGGTTTGTTTGTTTGTGTTGCACCAACCTGAACTAAAGTGTTGCTGGTGCAGGAAGGAAATGCGTCATATTATAGGTTTGGTGCAGGAAATTATCTCTAAATGTTGAGGTACAAACAAACACGATAGTGCTAATTTCAACGGTTCCAAGACACAAATTTTGAAAATGGGAAAAGTTATTAGGGTAAAATCACCAGAGACGTAATTCTGCATGTCAACTACCTTCAAAATAGATACAACCCTTATTCAAATATACAATTTTTCATTCTCATCGGCACGTATTCAAGTGTCATCAACTTTTAAGCCAACATAAAGTCCGCATACAATTTGATTTTAGCGCCTGCCATCTTGAACTGAACTAAGCACACCAGCTCCGTAGCTGGTGTAGAACTACTTGAACTAGTGCAAGTGAACTGGGACAAACAAACACGAGAGTGTAGCTTTGGTGCAGCACCACGGTTACAAACAAACACGAAAGTGCAAGAACTGAAGAACTAGTTCAAGTAGTTCAGGACAAACAAACAGACCTAGATTCATCTGACAAAAAAAAATGAACAATTTTTCCATTTGATGCACTTGAACTATATATAGGCCTAGTACTGAATTGGAGAAAAATTGTTAACTCGAATCGATGCATAGGTCGTACAATACACTGGGTGCATGGATTATGTGAGAAAAACTCAGATAATTCTGTTACTCTCGATGACCAAAGTGCCCTATATGATGAACGCACGAAAGAATCACATTGTTGGATTTGGTAGAATCAAATGAGATAACCACAAGTGAACTTATCGTACTATTACATCATTCATCATAGATAAGCGTAAACAAACATTTATTTCCAAATAGTGAAAAATTGTGACTCATTTTCCTACATGTCATTTTTCTGTGTTCACTCTCCATGCTCGGGTTTATCGTTAAAACCAATCAATTTCGAAATGGAAGTCGATTCATTTGAATATCAGTCTTTTGATGATAAATTTGGAACTGTTTGAGATATCAAAATTTTAATACGAGAGGAATACAGATATTTTTGATAACTTTTGAATGCTATACATGAAGAATATGGAACTTATATCGCAACATTTCTACATGTATACAACTGAAAAAATACTTTTTTTCAGGTGTATACCTGACAATATGGAAGAATCCAAGAATAATCATTCCATTTCACATCATTTTGAACGTATTGAACATATCAAGGTATTGAAGACATCATTCATCATCAGGATGATCCAATCAGTCACCGTCCAACTCTCCACAGTGTCGCACAATCCAAATAAATACATGCATATATTTGGGTAAATTCTCCACAAACACATATGATAATTAGTATATATATATATATATATATATATATATATATATATATATATATATATATATATATATATATTTGAGGCATCGTTCTGAATAGGTAATACTGTGTACTATATTTAGTATGAATTATACATTGAATGAATTCAACAATTTTGACATGATAGAACATTTATTTTTTGAATTTAAGTACAATTAGCAATTTAAAACGAATATTGTCAAGCGGAGAAAATTATGAAATCACAAAGTCACATTAATTCCGGTGAATAATAATGTGATGGATGATCACAATGTTTGAATAGATGTATAAAATGAAATCATGAAATAACGAACGCATAATCATCATACCACAGATAAGATGTGGAATCAAATGAAAAATATATACATATAAAAATATATATAATATATAATATATGAGGTGTGTAATCAAGTGAAGTCTATGGTTTATGAGATCTGGGCCTCACCTCTATAGTTGAACATTCAACTGATGTGTGAAAAGCAAACACTTTCGTTTTTGTTTACACTAATTAATATGTACTTTCGTTTTTCTTGATGATCAAACTGAAACACAAATGATTTCAAAATACGAAGATTGTACGGTGATCCATTTATGCATCATTCGAACATTTGTAGAGAAATCCAAGATATAAATTAAGCGTGCAGTCACCCATATCATGTATGTAATTAGATGCTTGCTGATTTCTTCACGCGCAAGTAAAGATTACTTATTTTAGTAATTCCACATCAATTAAAGAAGCACAATTTTTCGATGATGGACTAAAATTTGATAGTTTTGGACAGCATGCCCAGTTTTTACCGTCTTGTTCATAGCAAAGAAACTATCTAGCGTGAAATAAAAATGTGTTCGATGTATTTTAAAATTTTCTACCACATCCACTGTAGACCAATCGTATTTTCAACTTGCACGTATTATTTTATCACAACCATCATAACAGCAGTTTGAATGATTAGATATTCCATAGAGTGAAATAATGAGACTGCTAGTGCATACACTGAGACGGCAGGGGCAGCATCCTGAACAGTCACTCAGGAGAACGGGGCTCAACTCCCATCAAGGTTGACCATCCTGACAGACATTTTTTGTTGGTACCTCCTGTTGCTCACGTGAGTACTACGATGGCTCCTCAGTTAACAGCATACACCACGACCGTTTCCGTCCCAGTATGCGAATCGTGATAAATTAAACTTCCAGTAATCATCTCATCACCTCACTCATCATTCGCCGTCGCCATTCGACTGATTTTTACGGTAACGCCACTAGTATGAAAAAGATTGAATTTTCAAAAAGTTTCAACTCTTCGGAAAGTTTTGTTAGTTCGAAAATGAAATAGGGAGAGAAGTTAAAAAATCAACTATTGAAATGTTAAAATTTTCAACACATCAAATTTTGATACATATGATCTTTGCAATATTTGAAAATCTAAAAAAAATGCATTCATTCATTTTTGGAAGTTTGAAATGATCATTTGGATCTGAGGACCAGTGAATCAAGAATCAAAAAACAAAAAAAAAGCAAAATGAGATCTATTTAATTTGATATGCTGAGAGTATAAATACATTCACACTCCTAATACTATCACATTGTTTAGTTCTGAAAAAAAAATTCAATTCTTTCCACACAATTGAGAACTTCAATATCCATTTGAATATCCCAGTTCAAACATCACGGGTGAACCAAACTTAAACTTCAAAGCTCGTTATTTATTGATGTTATTTTTCTGTAGCTAGGTCTGCAACATATATATCATAACTTATTGAAGCTATTTCCACGAAACTTTCACTATAACTTAATTGATATTGTATTCATATAATCCTGATAATCTTCTATATGGTTCCGATAATAAGTATGTTATGTTAATGACAATACTAGAATTTATTGTTAAAATACACGTCAAAATTAACTTACAGTAAAAAATGCATGATCCACCGAATTTGAACACAATCAGAATTATCCAATAAGATAATATGAATAAAACCAAGCGGTATAACATACAGAAAATTTGTTCGAAAATATCATCAGAATTTGACACAAAATATTCTTAAAGTTAATCAAATTTACATGTTTAAACTTGATGCACCATTCCCCTTGTCTAGTTCAAAATTTCCAAAAATGAAAGTCAATATTTTGTAAGCCGTATATAACGATATACTAATGAATAATAGTCAATTGAAACCGAGTACGGAATGAAGAAAACAATATTGAGTGATTAGACTATAAAAATAATTTGCTAAACGTACATGAAGAAGGAATTGAGTAAGAATATTGATGTATACCACAAAGTGATGAAAGCAGTGTTGTTTGTTCATTAAAGCCTGAGTTGAAGCCATGCATACATTAATAATTCACTATACCATACTTTTTACTGTAGTGTTGTGAATAAATCCTTGCCCGTAAATCAGATATTGTTGTAATACCTAATATTTCACAATGTATACCACAATGTAGCAATAACTTTTTGTCTGTATTCTCCATAGTTGAATACCTAATTTGATTTGTGGGTATGTTGTTCAAGTTATCTGGAGTAAGATATCATTCTCTCCCTTCCACCGTTAACATCACTTGCACATCCATAACTCATGTTGCTGATGTTTTTATGCATGGGAGATTTATTCTGGGAGACGTCTCACCACTCAGCAAAGGTAAATATAAATGCTAAACCAAAATGAGACATTGGTTTGTTGGTGGGCTCATACTTGCACTTTGACGACCCCTCTCCAACCACCCCCCATCCAACACCCAACCCCGTCACTTTATTTCACCTACCGCAAACCTCTATCTCTTCAACCCTACAACCGAAATTGACCCGGAATTGTCCTACAACAAATTGTAGGGAACGTCACTGAACTCGACTTTCATTGCGTTGGAATGTTTTTTTTATATTGGGTTTTAACGACGTACTATACTGATGGCTACGATCCATTGGCGTCGGTGAATGATATATGAGATGGTGAGATGGTGAGATGATGAAAGGTTATTTTATTATGTATTTTTGGATGGTGGGAAGAAGTCGGTCGTGGCCTGTAGTTGAGGAACCATCCTAGTATCTACCTGAACGACAGAGGAAAACCACGAAAAACCCCTGTCAGGATGGTCGACCATGGTGGGAATCGAAGCCCGGTCTCCCGAATGACGGTTCAGTGTGTTACCACTCGACCACGCGTCTCAGTTCGTTGGAATGTTATGCAGGTGATTGAGATTTATTGATCTGCCATTATACGTTACATATTCCAGTATTTCTGTTGGTTTGAGAGCTCTGTGACTTGCTCTTTTGTGTGTTTAGAGTTCACCTTATCTTTCACGTTGATGGATGAAAGAAGGAATAAAATATACATGAGAATAATTATTTCTCTTTTATTTCATGTGAAAATTGAAAACGTTGGTTTTTGTTGAATACTGGAAAAGAGTTTTCCGATGAAACATCATTAATTTTTCCAACTGTTCATTTGTGTTATTTTGTGTTCATGAAAGAGATTTGTTATATCAACTCCAAATTTTAGAGCTTTTGTGAATAAACAACACTAGTGATGATACTTTGTGAAATCTATCATTACATACCTGTTATGATTGCTATAGAGACGGGTGGACCAGTGGCTTTAATACTGAACCATCATTCAGAAAACTAGGGTTCGATTTCAGGCCTAGTCAACCATTCTGACACCGTTTTTTCAAGGTTTTCCAAAGTCGTCCAAGTTCATACTAGAATGGTTCATTAATAATAAGCCGACTTCTTCCTACCCAAAAATCACCCATCAAAATAAACTTTCATCTCATCTTCTCACCATCTCATTCATCATCCACCGACGTCAAAAGATCTGATACATCATGAAAGTGAGTCATTAGACCCAATATGAAAAAAATGTGATTGCTCAGCTGCAACGGCCCTATGCCTAGGACAAGGGTAGCCGGGCGGGGTGCGGTTATCCCTAGAGCTTCACTGACCTACGTCCGTGTGTAACACTAGATAACATCTCAGGACAATATAGGGCCATGCCACTAGAACTACTGACCCGCCCTGTTTCCCACCAACTCCCTTGGCCGACTGATAACAAAGTGAGAAACGCGTGCGAGGGTAGTTATATCATGGCAGGCAGTTATTGGTGATTACACGCACATGTTCAATAGACTTCTGTCCAGTGACGTTACTCTTCGTTAGAGACAGCAATGTCCACCAATCGGCATTAACCAATCGCAATGATAATCATACCCGGAAGGAAAAAAATAATTTGTCAGCCACATGCGGATTATCTTGGTCCTTATTTCTTCAATAAAATACCTATTGATATTAAATCATCAGAAAGTTTAACTTTATTTAAACAAGACGTTATAGTGAGTGGTGAGATGATATGGGTTGACATTTAATTCGTTCTTCAGTATTAACTCAATAAGTCAACACACACAAACACATATATATATTTATATATATTTATATATATATATATATATATATATATATATATATATATATATATATATATATATATATATATATATATATATGTTTATATATATATATATATATGTATATATATATATATATATATATATATATATATATATATATATATATATATAAATATATATATATATATATATATATATATATATATATATATATATATACATATATTTGAATATATATATATATATATATATATATATATATATATATATATATATATATATATATAAATATATATATATATATATATATTTATATATATATATATATATATATATATATATATATATATATATATATATATATATATATTCATATATATATATATATATATATATATATATATATATATATATATATAAATATATATATTTACAAATATTCATACATACATTGTGAGAGACCTTTCACGTCTAGAGAATATTCTGAAAAAAATCTAGTTTGATGTGAAGATTCGGGTGCTACCGCTCGACTACACAATAGACAGTTAAAAAACTATTCACAAATATAATTATCCAAACACGTAGACGTGAACGAAACTTCGATGCTCACGAACAATGCTCATCTAATTATTCATTGAATCGGCATTTTTAATTGAAGAAATCTATCATTTTACTGTCAAATCTGACTAATATTACGAATGCCAGCTTCCGTTCATCCGAGAATTATTATTCTGCTACGCACGGTATCATTCCAGTGCGGTTCATCATATCAAAATAGATTCGCCAACGAACTTATTATTTAATGGATCAATGATTTTACCTCATTCATAACAAAATGAAAATCCATAACCACGAATCATTAATCTATTTGTGAAAGAGTGATTGAATATAATGGAAAATGTGAACAGTTATTTTAAGAAACGTGCCCTATATACAAAATTTAGATGTTAAATCATCACAATACATTCATAACCGAAGTAGCAGTCAGTTGGGTAAGATCTTAGATTAATCATTCTCAAAAAAACTTTCGTTTTACTTTCAGTGTCAGCCGCTTTTAGTATGATAAACAGATTCAAGAAGGACCTAATTACGGTTCTTTCGCATGTGAAATAAATGAAATAAATCGTGGAAGTTCAGCAGAGCATGATAAATCTGCAGTCAGAAGAGTCATAGCTATTAAGGTCTGCACAACTATCCAGTTGTGAATTACAAACAGACGCTTCTTTGTTGACATCGTGAAAAATGCTTGGAACAAATCCAAATTTGATACTATCTATGCTTATTCAATAAATCTGCCTATATAGGGTTACACAGATTGCTGGAGTTATGAAAAAAGTTCAGAATAAACATATACCAAATGTGTATATAATTTTCACAAATCATCGATCACAATATATATATATATATATATATATATATATATATATATATATATATATATATATATATATATTCACACTTTTTTTATTCCTTGATTTACTTCGATTCGTTGTCATCTATTCAACTACATCCATTTTAATCATATCTATATTGGTAATTTCATTCCTTGAAATATTGACATGTTCAATTCTAAATTTTGAATTAATTATAACAAACAACAATTCCTTGATTTTATTTTTCTGTCATCATGATTCGAACAATGTCGAATGTTCAGTGAACGTATAGCCATCGATCTTACAGTATCAACTTCTTGATCAACTCTTTCTCTGATACACAAAGGAATGATTTTTCACTGTCGAGCGAATTGAAACTGTAGACCTACGGTAGTGTTTCGTCATTTATTCGGAAGAAATTATTTGATTCCGTGTCCTGTGCGGGTGGATTAGAACCTGCCACCTACGTGGACAACCTTGGTCAACATTACGCACTCACAGTTCACTATTTAAACACCATCTCTTTGACAAGAAAATCACATCCACGCCAATGAGTAACGTTTGTGTGCATTTGTCTTTTCAACAGTAAATTCTACTCAAAAACAAATACAGTTGCCACGAAGACGTCAATTCGACTTATGTTGATTTAAAAAGGATTTGCTTCTTCACTACCGTAGTTCTTGGATTTTCCACACGTCACACACCGTATTCCTTGCATGTATTACACTTGTACTGGTTAAGCCAGGTTGAACCTGGTATAAACCACGTTTTAAACCAGGCTAAAAGGGGAAGAAAAGAGTAGATTCAGTTCGATGAAGTGAAAGATTTTCTATACACGCAGCCTGGTATTATTGGATCAAGAAAATGGCAGTTCTTCATCAAAGATTACGTACGTTAGTTAGAAAGTAAACTATTGCCTCACAATACAATAGTGACTGAAATGAAAAATCTTTCTGTTTTATCAATAATTGATAACATTTTGGAAGAAACATCCGGTGTCTGATGATTGAGAAGTAGAATCGTGTATGTAATTAGGTTTGAACAAAACTCTGACCTACAACCGTTTCATAGATGCATTTCAATTTACATAAGAAAAATGTCTACCAGTGAAAATAAGTGCGTGCAATGAAAATCCTGAAAAAGGCGTAGGTCTATGAAGCGTATTTGTCAAGTCACAGATAAATGGGAGTTTTTTATTATAGTTATCATTATTGAAGTAATCATCTCACTTGGTAGCAAAAGCAATTTATCAAGATTAGTAAATGCTCACTCCAATCTCAAAAAACAAATTGAGATATGTTTCTTTTTCTTTTGTGATCACAAGTTTCCCCCTGCCTTGTTTGTCGATGAACTGTGTTTCATTCAAAAACGAGACAGTTGAAAATATAATTATTGTCAAAATGTTTCAATGGAACGATGTCTTTTAGCCCGATCGGATGAAAAAAATATTAATCCATTATTCGAATCATGTTCTACTCTTAAAATACTCATTCTGTAATCTTCACAAAAATCCTTGCACTATTTATTCACTAATTACTCCTAATCGTCTTCAACCACTTGACTCACCAGAAGTGCCCCTCTCTCTCTCTCTCTCTCTCTCTCTCTCTCTCTCTCTCTCTCTCTCTCTCTCTCTCTCTCTCTCTCTCTCTCTCTCTCTCTCTCTCTCTCTCTCGCATGCACGGATGCTGTTGATCGTGACCAGGCTCACGCAGCGTAGTTAGTTCAAGTGAATGAGAGTAAAAGATTGAAAGTAGAAGAGAAAAGAAGCTGAAGAAACCGGTGGCTTGCCACTATCTTTACGAACAACAATGAGGCATACAGTGATGTGGGAGCTGTTATGGTCATGACCATATCGAATGGTTGCTCTTCAACCTAGACTAAACAATGGATAATAACAAGTGAAAGTAATTACCATATTATTGAAATAGAATCAGCCTATTAAAATTATCACATATATAATAATATCATCAAGTTTGATCGATGCTAACACATTCCGGTTCCTGTAGCTTTTGATACTCATGAATATCAAATACCCAGCGAAGATTACATTGTTCTTCAGAAAGAAATTCGTTTTTTTGTTGTTGAAATTGAGAGTATAGGCCTATTCAAATAAAATTGAGAATGTATAAGTATATATGTCACTGATGAAGATAATATTCTACTACGTGTCCAATTTGGAATTCAATCTACTTGTGCAATATTATCAATCCAAGTTATGATTTTTGTTGATTTTACTGATATTACTAATTATCAATGGATAAATTCTATACAACTTCAACCCTTGCTCATTATTCATTATCAAACAATATATTCAGTCGTCTCATTTTGCCTAATGTTCCTATTTACAATTGATATAGCCACTAGATATTGATTAAGCCACTTTGGTCATCGGAGCTCTATAATCTACGCTTCATTTGATTTGTAACTAGTTAAATGTAGTAGGCCCTAGGGATAGAATACAAATCATGTTTTTCGTTGAAAGCTACAGATATTTCAATTGATAAACAATGCATCCACCATGGTTGTAGATCGGAAAAATGTTGAGTAAAAAACAGACAAAAACAGGTCAAGCTGACTTGCATTGTCTTCTAGCAGATTCAATATTTATAACTATCTGATAATGATAACTGATAATGATAATTAACTGGATATTTTTTTCTTCAATCTTATCTAGATTCTTCTCTTATATATCATCGAAAACTTGATCAAGATAATATGTTCGTAATGTGATAGCAATTGTTATCTCGATCATTTTACTATCTCGAGAGATAATTTGTCATCAAACTTTCCCATTTGGTATCTTGTAATATGTGTGTATGTGTTGTGTGTATTGACGTGTTTAATATCATTTTATGATCAATAATGACAATAAAAAAAAAAATAATAATAATAATAATAATAATTTCCCAAACCAGAAATAATTGAGTATCCAGTTGAAATTTTAAGAACATCTAATTGCTCTAAAAACTATATGTTCGATGACACTGAGATTTCTTCAATGCGCCAGCTCAACGGTATAACTCAACTATATAAGAACTAAAATATAAAATCATTTTTGTTCCTATTCTCATCGAGATAAATTGATTGAAAATCTTTCATCCCATCGGGATGGAAAAACTCGATCGTCTCCATTATCATCTGTATAAAATACAAATTATCTAGTCACAAAGATTAACGGAAGTATACATACTATGCACTAGACACTACACCATAGGCATATACACTAGAGTAGCTATTGAATTACCAATGCTTAAACTTACTCACTTTCATAACAGCTCATGCTTCATATCGATCAAATTTACATAACTTTTATTCAATTGTTTTGTATATTGTTATGAATAATTAATTATTTAATCACTATGAGAAAGGAAATAATCAACGGTTTGTAGGATAATAATCTAGTGGAACATCTTTTGGTATTCCATTACTAAATGAATTGAAAGGCGGAACAACGCTGATTATGTCCTGAGAGCATATAGGAGTCGATTTAGCGAAATATCAGAATTTTAGTGGTAACTTTTAACGGCGTGAGATATCACCATTTATTAATCCTGAGCAAAGACAGATATTTTCAATACTTTCAAGATGATGTAAATTAAAACTATTTAACCCATGTCGCAAGATTGCCAAGCGTAAATAGCTGGAAACATTTTTTTAGCCGTATACGCTTGAAAATTATGAGGCATGATTGATATAGTTCAATTTTATACTACCTTGGAGGTATTAAAAATACCTGTGTTTCCTCAGAATTTTAATTTTCACATTCCATATACCGTTCGAAAGTTATCAACAAAAGACTGATATTACGCTGAATTCACTCCTATACGCTCTGAAGACAGGTTTGTCTTAACATTTATCAATTGAAATGATAATGGGCATATATATATATATATATATATATATATATATATATATATATATATATATATATATATATATATATATATATATATATATATATATATGTATATATATATATATTCATATGAATTTGACATTCAGTTGACAGAAAAAAACACATAAATAGAAATTCACATGGAAACTTCAATCATCACCCAGCTCAGAAGCAATCAGTTCTGAATTCACAGTTAAACAAGATCGAAAAGATGGACTAATTGATACCATTTGTGATCAGAGCTGGCCAACCTGAAAAAAATATCCCCACATAACAGCTACTCCAAACATCACATAGCAAAATCAATGGATTTCATAATAAAAGACAGAACAGAAGAAACTGAAGTTGCAAAGTCCATTTCACTAGCTTCACTATACCTTATAACTAAGTGATGTTACTAACAAAATTAGTTGAATGCTGAGAAACATAAGATTCGAATATTATTCACCGCATTGTATGTGTCATTAGTGGATATAGGTCTGTATATTCATTGTTATCTTCTTTTGGTTCAATCTTATGTTTTCAACGCATTATTTCTCTATTTGTTTTCAATTATCATTTATATATATTTATTTGAAAGCTGATGTTAAGAATAAATCCCATTGTTCTTTCTTTAGGATGATTAAAAATATAAAGTAGAGGTAAAAAAAATTCTAAAGAATAAACAATAGGAACAATTGTGAAATAAGCACACTTAATTGGCTTCTTAAACATGAAAATTAATAAAAATTTCTTCGAATAGTCAACTCTCATAGGGTGGTGGTCAGAGCTCTCAGATTTTTTTACTTCAGTTCTTATTCCACTTTTTTTACACTTTTGTACTTCTTATTACTGTTCTTTTGTTACTAGGTTGTGTAGGTTGTTTAGCATATCTTTCTGGAATGTTGATTATTGATTTGCAGTCCTGTCGTTCTCTGTTCGTCTTCACTCTTTTCTTCTTCCTTTTTGCTAATACTACTTTCCATGCTTCCGAAAGTCTTTGACTATCGTCCCTCCAATCCATGCTTGCCAGTCAGCCTAGCCTAACCTCTATTTCTATTGCTTTTCGTATAATTTTTGAAATAAACCTTTCTTCTATCACCAATATTCTTGTATTATCGAAATAAATTGTATGCCCTGTCTCCATCGTGTTGTCGTAGAGGATGAGCATGTCCTGCCTATTTCTACTGCCCTCACATGTTCCTTCAATCAACAATTCTTCAACATTCCAAATAGATATCTACGATATGATCAGAAGTGATGCAAAGTCAGTAAGAAGTCAACCAAGAATTTGAGTCAATTATTCCAGAAAGCTTCTATTTGAATCTATATATATATATATATTTTTTAGTCTATATTGAATTTTATGTATCGAAGTGTCCAGCCTCTAGTTTTCCTATAATTATCCTATAGTTTTCTCCAGAATTGTTTTCCTTGTTGACTTCCACAAAATATTATTCACCTCTATTTTTTACTTCCTATCGTTTCTCGTAGTTATGAGATTAGTTTGAAAAGTACAAGCCTTGAGAATGAACCATGAAATTTGTCCGGAACGTTGGTTTTCGAATAAATATATTCGAATGATAATTTTGAGAATAAATTGAATCATACACATGAACCAATCGGAAAAATTACAATGAACACAAAAACTTGTGAACCGCCACAAGCAACGCAGTGGTTAACGCACTCGCTTCATGTGATCCGGGAGGTGACGGGGCATGTCGGACCTAGTTCAATCCCCGCCACAGTCCATCTTTAAAGGGTTTTTTCGTGGTTTCCCTTTGTAGTCTAGGCGAATGCCAGGATGGTTCCTACTATATGGCCCACGACCGCTTCCTTCCCACTATCCTACCCGATACCTGAGGAACCGTAATCTCACCATCCCATCATCTTATGAATCATTCATCCGACGTCAATATATCTTAGTTATCATTGCAGTGCATCGTTGAAACCCAATTTAAAAAAATATATCGTGAAAATTGGGCCATTTACATATCTATATCTATATATATATATACATATATTATCTATCTGTATAT
>OZ023327.1:42784278-42791778 GCA_964007535.1 Brachyptera risi
TTTCACTATTTTTGGCACCTTTCTATTGCTTATCTTCTTCAAGAAATTAGTAACACAACTATACGATATTGGGTATATCTTTCTGCAGAAGGTTATTCAGTGTGACCACCGTGTTCGTTGACAGTATTCAGTTCTACCAACTGTCATAATGATAGTTCTAGATTGGTTGTTAATTTAGGTCAGTTCAAGATTATGTTGACTTCAATTCCTATTGGCTATTCATTTAGCGAAGACAACACGGCAGCTTGGACAGATTGACAGACAGAACGGATTCAATATTCTCAGTTTTCTTCAATCATTCGTCAATCAATCGACAGTTTATATCTGAGTGTTTTGGATTGTTATTTTGTATACCGTCCACATGTCAATAGAACAAACCGATCGGCATAAAACTTTCCATCAATACTCGGATCTATCCTGATATATTATCTTTGATTATAGATTTTGAGATCGTATACATGTCGGTCAATTTCTATTCATCCATTCATATCATACAAGAGAATTGAAATGGAAATCAAAAAAATGTCCTGAATAAATATGTGCATTCTCCGCGTTAGTTGGTCATTTAAAAATAGTTGCGCGTGTGTGAATCTTTAAGAGATGATGTTCAAGACAATAATTTGACTTTTTCATCCATCAATGAGTGATTCAATTATACTTCAGCTCTACAATCTAGCAGTCATGAGAACCAACATGTGAAGACATGGCTCTTTAATCGCATTTCTTGAAAAAAATAGTAAAACAAGTCATTGTTTGTTTTATTATCTCAAATATACCGGTTGTCGTTAATTTACAACACCAGATTTTTCACACACAATTTTGCTGGCCCCAGTTACCCGAATGAAAGTAAAAATGAAAGTATTAGCCAAAATTATTGTTTAAATAACGTAACAATAGAATTAATTCAGTGTGAACTTGTATTATTTAATTGGTGAGTAATTGAAATACGAGTAGAATTTGTGATATGATGTAAAGTGAAGATGAGTAGAGAAAGTGAGTTATCAAAGTCAAAACGGCTGATTCTGTGGGCGTAATATATTATGTTTAGACTAGCGTGAAGATCGTCCCACTCGAATGCAAATATTAACAATTGGAATTCAGTTGAGGACGATGAAGAAGGCAAATCCATTTCAGTACGTCTACTAAAATAGACGTTATGTGATGTATAGAAAAATCAAGTCAATTCAAACGAATGAAAGTGGCATACAATATTCAAAGCCATAGCTTCAAATTGTATGCTTCCAATTCCAAATATTTATATATATATATATATATATATATATATATATATATATATATATATATATATATATATATATATATATACAGTTGGAATATCTGAATTATTCGAGTTGCTTTCCTTTCCATGAAACCATCTCACAGTTCATTTCGAGATGCCCATCAAAATTATTCTACGGCCAAGAAGTTGACACCAAAATATCACAGTTCTCGATACATATCTTATGACAGTAATAATAAAATGTTAATTGTTTCAAATATCCTTTACGTAACAAAGAAAGGCATTGAGACTGAATTCAAATATATTTAGCATGAATATCAAGTATTACAAACATTCAGATTATAATTTGAGGATAGTTTTCAACATGAATCGACAACAATCGAGCTACAAATACCACCAAATTCATTCACACTATACACTGAGTGCGAGCGTGAAATGTACAGAATGAACGAACTTCTACACAGGATCGAATGGACCCTCACGGATTTTCAATATTATCGATTGGAAAACGAAAATATATATAAATTGTCTAGTTTCCAGATGAGATTTGTTTCAATTCAGCGTTGTTTCCATTTTGAATGTCAATAGAATTTCAATTTCCGATTAATTCTACGTGATTCATCCAGGCATGGCTATACTTCATGCGATATAAAAATACGCCACTTCAAAAATTTATTTTTTCTGGATTTTTTATGTTTTATTACGCCTGCCACTTTGTTGTCACACCTCTAGTATAGGAACTTGACTTTTATCCGTACGATCATAATATGAACTTAGTCCTAGTATTTTCAGTCTTATAGTTTCGGTGATTAGTCAAAACAATTTCATATTGACATTTTTAAAAATGTTTTCAAACATGTGATTTTTTCTCCATTTGCTCAATCTGACACAAACTAGCATTCATGCATTGAGCTTTCAAGTGTATTTTCTAGCAGACCTGATACGCACGATAATTTCAATTATGTGTATGCAAACATAGTGGTACGACTCGATGTGGTTATCAGTTCTTTTCAACAATAGCCTCAATCTCAATTGATAAAACCGTTACTAACCATTGTGTTAGACTTGCAATATACATATATTTTATACATTAGACTGATATACAATCTACTCGGTAGAGAAAATATGAAAATGTAACTACATTTTTCTGCCATTATTACTTTATGTTTACTGTTATGTGTGTGTGTATATCTTGTTAAGCAGCTAACTTTCAATCGTGGCAGTGAACGTCATGAAAATATGATATGTCACCCGCACTCTATGTCATCAGATGATTGTACGACAGATATTAATGTTGTTTCATCTTATTTTATCTTCAAATGTATATTTTAAATGTTGTTTATATTCATCACATCCATTTTTGAGAGAATGTTATAGGCCTATCAATGATTATTACGGATTGATAATATTTTAATTGCAACGAAGAACATCGGCTATAGGGCGAGTTTGATGCCTAATTATGTACTGTTAGAACTTTGAATGAAATAACATTGTGAATTATGACATTTTGTGAGCGAACAGGTTCGGTTATGCAAGTATTAAGTACGTGGTGAAATAATAAAATCACATTGTTTGCTGATTTTACTAGTAAAATTTGAATAAGATAAGGTTGTTTCTGATCTACGACGCCCAAAATTCCTAAACCGAATGGGATCGGCTCGGGGTCAATCTTTTCTCACTCGATCCCGACAAAAAAATGTGTTTTCAAAATCCTACAGTGGTGATGATTATTGTTTTCTGAACGACCCCACCAACATCTATATTATTTGGGGGGTACTGATGAGAGAATAAATTATATTTAGACAAGCCAATGCATAATGCGAGATTGGAACCCCCACCCGACTTGACTTCAATTTCAGCGTTATCTGTTTGACTCAGAGACGAGGCAATTCTAACCCTACATAACTAGAGTGGTGAGAGGAAATTACCATCATTGGTCCCCGTACTCACTTCAATACATTACTATGGATATCGGGAAATAAAATAGATACTCGAAGTTCAAAATCAAATCAAAATGTATTCAATGCAATAATGAATGCTGATAATTAGCTTTCCCAGAAACAAGCTTGAAAATGTACTTGTAAATATTTGACTACAGTCAAACACAGCATATGCGTTGTAAGATGAGCGAGATATCTGAATGAAATATAATCAAAGTCGTTAAAGTAGTTCTACCTTCGCTACCTTATCGACTCTGGTATAATCTAGAACTCGACACACCTTGACGCATATGAAATATACTTCATTAGTCAAATATCGAGTCGAGAAAGTAGTGAATCTTGGCAACATAATTCTGCTATTATTTCTATCTATATTTGATGACTAAGAACCGTTTATTGAATCAATTTATTTAAAACGGCGGGTCGAATTGCATACACATTTGTTATATTGTGTATGACATGTGTGGTCACATTTATGAATGAATTCAATTTTTGGGAGAGATTTCATACTTCAAATTCTCTAGCTCGGCCTTATCTGATAAAGTTTTTGAAAATTTTGAGATCGTATTTCTCAAAACTGGTCCAACCAATTCAACCCAAAAACTTCACAGTTCCGAGTTTGATAAGTTTGCGTGTACAGAAAAAGTTTCACGTCGATCAGTCAAACCCAGCGACCAGTGCAGTGCTTACAAATAGAAAAAACACACACACACCCACACACAAAGCTCCATAAGAGTCGCTATCGCTCATCCAATTAACAATCCTCTCTTCTCTCCCCTTACCATACTGTCAACTTATTTCCGTGTTTCAACCCTCAGCTAATTCGACTATTTGAATATCAGATTTTTCATTAATTGAGAACTAAGAAATCCATTCATTTATGAAGGAATTCGCGTTATTTTCGTAAGAATGTGTTTTTCATTTTTTTCTATTTTTTATGTGTATGTCATGCAGATAGTTCAGTTTTAATCCATATTATGCTGATTTTATGTTTATTTTTGATGTGCCATATATTTTATCATGCCCTATATTTAGAATGTGAAAATCAACTTGACAAATAAAGCATTGAATTGAATTGAATTGAAGGCATTACAATCTTCTTTTCTTCTTCATAGTTGATATCATCACACTCCGAAACTCCAATATCACAATTTTATTCAACTATCTATTAAGCTAAACTATCGATTTGTAATTTAATGAGATACAATGAATATAGATATTCATTCTATTTGTTGTGATCTGAGAATAGGTCAATGAATAAAATGATAATAACGATTATATTAAGACGAAATTGTGTTACCATAATCCTTCACGGAGCACGGAGTAAATGTTAGTTTTTAGGTAACTTTTAACTAGACCTATATTATTACCATTGTTGACAACAAATTAATGTGTTTACATAACTTGTGATGCCATGAATAATGAGTCTATTCATACTCGAGTAGGAAAGAAAGAAAATTAAAGTTTGACAATGAAGAATTGCGCACGGTGAAGGAGCTGTAGCCTTCAAATTGAGGTATGAGTGCACTGTTAGGTAAATAGGAAAGTAAGTAAGTACATCTGCGGTCGCATGAAGTTGTTGATCTAGTCACATTAAAATGCACCCTGAATTTAATTTACTGGCATCATACCCACTAAGACCATTTATGCTGAAACCAGCAGACAATGTAGGCCTACTCTTGCGGTCACATAAAGTGGTCGATCCAGTCACATTGAAATGTCTCCTGAATAAAATTTACGCTAACATAGGTGCTAAAGTTACCAGAAGTATTGGGATATTTTTTCTTTCTGGCTGATCCAGTTAATCCCTAATCCTTATAATCCTTGTGATACTGCAAAGAATCTGACAGGTATCTGATAAACGGAAAATCGACTTCCACATTTGGTTCAATTTGTCCATGCTCACTCACCGTACATTCAACAAGAATCTTAGAGGTAGAATATGCACAGATTTAATTTGAATTTGTATTTCAATTTGGTAAAAAAATTCCCATCTGACTGTTGATGTTCATTACATAGAATATGAACAAATAAGTAAACGATGATGATGATGATGATGATAACAATGATGGTGAGAGAGATGAAATTATTTCATACACGAACTTTTAACAGATTTCTACTAATTTGTAAAAATGAATTGAAATTCCTGTTTTTTATTTTACCTACATTGATTCGACAATTGACGACTCGCAGTCTCCGCCCCCTTGACGTCACAAATCATACCGTCCAATCAACAGGGCTGCTAGAACTGTAGTGACATTCAAATATCCAATCGGGGTATCTTCAAATGACCACAAATGATATAGATCTAACTGGCCTACTGGTGAAGCCAAGCTTATTTAGAGTCGTCAATAACACTATTAATAATTCATTGTTACACTCGCTCTATCCAACTTGCACACCATAATGTGATGTGATAATCACTTTGCAGATTTCAAGATGATATCTATACACTAATCACAATCTTTTATCATGATAATATATTAACACCTATTTATTTATGTCCTTGGTCCATAAATTCGCAATCTTTCACTATGTTAATATATTTAACACCTATTCATTAATTTCTTTATTTCCTAAATTTGCAGCTAATAGAAGTATATTATTGTAATATAAATTACTGTCAGCCCGCACACAAGAATATTATATTCTTAAGCGGGCTTCTGTTCTGTATTATTTTGATTTTGTTTTGTATAATGTTATTGATCTGTATGCATCAGTTCATCTACAATATTCATTTATAAAAGCTGATTATTGAATGGGTACTATTACCATTTAAATTATTTTTTTCATTGATCATTACTGTTACCTTCTTTGTATACTGTCCATTACTTTTAAAATTAATTGCTTCTGTGTTTAAGTTTTGAACTTCAAGTATTTATTTGTATCTGTTTTTGTTTTGTGCCCTTCAAGAGGCCTATAGCAATGTATGAAATGAACAATGTAATTTCTGAAACAGAATAAAATGAATTTTTGAAAGAAAAAAGAAGATGTTTATTCGTTCAAAGTGCGACATGTATAATACATTCACTCACCTTATGAATACAAAGATGTATAGTTACAGGTATAGAAGAAATTGTCAAGCAATTCAAATATAAATAGAATAATTATAAACATGTAAAATATTGTGTAATAGCGCGTGTAAGAGAGAGTGAATAAAATAGTCTTTGAACAGGAAAAAATTCCATCCCAACATGTGTTGGGTCACGGTCAAATGATAAAAATCTACTGTGCACCTCGTGCAGATAGTTGCCATACATTGTATTATGATCATGGTTTGTGGCATTCGGTTTTAATGACCTACGATCAACCCTTACAAATGATAAAACTTCTAAAATAGAAATACAAGTAGCCCAAAGTATAAGAATTTTCATAATATTAAACATTTCACTGCAAGGTATAATGAATCCTGCTCTTCTCATTATCCTTACAAATCTTTTTTGAAATTTAAAAATTATGATTGTGTCAGTTGAGATTACCCCCCCTTAATAATACACCGTATAGATCAATACACTGTAAGCATACCAACGAAGAAAAGATAGAGAAAGATGGAAAATGAAATATGTTCAAAACTGGAATCATATTATGTGAGTTAACCGACACCGGCTCTGATAACTCAATGCTGAAACGTGCTTGCTCCATGTGATAGGGAGATGAGAGTAGATCGGACATGATTCGACTTCCGTCACGGTCCATCTTTACAGTGGCAACTCGTGATTTCCCTCTGCATAGCCTAGATAAATGCCTGAATGGTTCCTTCTTTTCTTTTCTTTACAGTGGCAACTCGTGATTTCCCTCTGCATAGCCTAGATAAATGCCTGGACCGCTTCTTCCTCTCTATTCTTCCTATTACCAAAGAAACCTAAATCTCACATCATCCCCTCATCATACCAGTCATTCACCCCGACTTCAATGGATCTTATCTTCTTTTCATTACAGTGCGTTGTTGAATCCACTATATAATCAAGTCTGCAATTGAAATGTGTGCTCCTAATTATCGGCATCATCGTCTTATGGTTGGTATATGGATTAGGCCTACACTGAGGCCTACAATGGTAACCAGGAATTTGTTGAGAGAATAAATATTATCGAGGAGAAAAAACAAAACTAATAACACATACAAAATGTGACTGAGAGGTGTGTACCAGTGTCTAGCGAGCTAAACCGTCATTCATGAGACCGGGGTTCGATTCCCACCATGGTCGACCACCCTGAGGGATTTTTCGTGGTTTTCCTTTATAGGCCTACTTCATCTTTCTATAGTAGGCCTATATCTAGTAAATATGCTGGGATGCTTCATTAACAATAGAGCACAACCGA
>OZ023327.1:42796778-42799278 GCA_964007535.1 Brachyptera risi
TCACACTTGAATAATATTCGTTTTGTCTTATACCGGTGCACGCATTTTTCACAATTATTATGAGTCGTTATGACACATCGTAGAACCCAATTTTCAATTCAATTAGATAAGTTGTATTCCATCCATTGTTTCAATGGTTCTTAAGGAATTCTTTGTACACTTACAAACTGAAACGTATATCAAACCTTCACAAAGTGTAGGCTACTTCATATAATTTCAAAAAATCGGATCTAGAATGAACATAATTTTGGTCTATTTCCGTTGCAGCTAGCGTGAACATTTTTCAATAATTATAGCGAACATATATTATAATCTCAAAATCACGGAGAAAATTACATGTAGAACTGTAACCTTCATAAGTACAGTCCATGAAGTTGTGAGTAGTGAAGATAAATTATAGCAATGATATTATTGATAATAATTATAGTCTACACCGGCGTATTGTACTCGAATGAGTAACTATAAGGAATTCCGTCTCTATTTCCGTCATATTTGGATCATAGGTCATCTACATCATCTACATTGATGATAATATCTAAAACACGTGGTGCATCAATCTACTGAGAGCATCTGGAATAGTTTGAAGACAGAAAAAAGCATGCATACTATAGAAAATAACCTTGCTGTATCTTATGTACATATTTGTATATATATAAATATATATATATATATATATATATATATATATATATATACATATATATGTATATATATATATATATATATATATATATATATATATATATATATATATTTATATATATATATATATATATATATATATATATATATATATATACACACATATATAAATATATTACATATATATATATATATATATATATATATATATATATATATATATATATATATATATATATATTCATATTCATATATATATATATATATATATATATATATATATATATATATATATATATATATATATATATATATATTCATATATATATATATATATATATATATATATATATATATATATATATATACATAAACGTTGATGAACTCGATTCAACCCAACATGTATTGAGGGTAGCACGTAAGCTGATCAACGAAACCCTCTACACACTTTGGTTTCACACTGCAATCCATACCTTGTTGGTCATTAAAATGGCATACTGATGTAGTTTCAGCTAGGTTGGAGATATGGTTGTCTTATTTCATTTATTCATTCATATTGGGCTTGACGACGCATTTTAGTAATGACTACGATCTATTGGCGTCAGTGAATGATATGTGAGATGGTAGAATAATGAGATGAGGTTATTTTATTGGGTGTTTTTGGATGTCGGGAAGGAATCGGTCGTGGCCCGTTGTTAGGGAACCATTCCAATGATAACCTGAACGACAGAGGGAAATTACGAGAAATCTCTGTTAGGATATAGTCGACTATCGCGGGAATCGTACCTCGGGCTCCTGAATGACCATTCAGTGTACTACTATAACCACTCGGCCACTCGTCTCAGTAAGATTTGGTTAGTTTTGGGGTATGTTAAATTAGTTTAGGTCAGTTTGGTCAGGTTGGTCATGTTATGGCTAGATTAGGTTGATTTGGGGTAGTTTAGGTTATTCGTCACAACAATAATGACAACAACCTCAACAAAAGCCCCCCATAGGTTACAGAAAATGGCCAGATCTGGCTGCTTGCAAATAGTTCTCTCCCAGTATAAAACAAAAGACATCAGTTCGAACTTGAATTTCAATATGTAGGCCCATAAGTGATTGATTTTCTCAATTCCTTGAATGTGAGCCTGATGAGAATATAAATATATATACATATATATATATATATATATATATATATATATATATATATATATATATATATATATATATATATATATATATATATATATATATGAATATATATATATATATATATATATATATATATATATATATATATACATATATATATATACATTGAAAAAAAATTACATATATATATATATATATATATATATATATATATATATATATATATATATATATATTATATATATTATACATATAATATATATATTATATATTATATAATTATTATTATTATATTATTATATATTATTATATATATATATATATATATATATATATATATATATATATATATATATATATATATATATATATATATATATATATATATATGAATATATATATATATATATATATATATATATATATATATATATACATATATATATATACATCGAGAAAAAATTACATATATATATATATATATATATATATATATTATATATATTATACATATCATATATATATATATATATATATATATATATATATATATATATATATATATATATATATATATATATATATCATATAGTAGCTGAGTGGATAACGCATTTGCTCCATGTGACCCGGGAGGCAGTGGGCATGTCGGACCCGGTTTGATCCCCACAACCATCCATCTTTACAGGGGTTTTTCGTGGTTTCCCTCTATAGTCTAGGCTAA
>OZ023327.1:42804278-42902011 GCA_964007535.1 Brachyptera risi
CATAACGGAGGCAGTGAGTGTGTGGACATATCAGTGTCAAAACCAACGTGGGTATAACATTTCGACTGCATTCCACCTTCATCAACCTTCATCTCACCATCCCGTCATGTCAGTAATCATTCGTCGGATGCCAATAGTTCTTAGTAATTATTACAATGCGTCGTTAAACCCAATGTAATGAAAATATAGTCATGCACGGTAGTCGCCCAAGACCCGATCTTTTCGGTGGCTTTCAATCGATACCCTAGTTAACTTGAAAAATATCCACAAGGTCAGAGTGAAATACCAAAATATAATGGAACACTTCTAAATTGACTTCTCATTCAACATCTGTGATCTCAAATGGTTGTTTCAATGTCTTCCTCCATTTCATAAACTTTCCCAAACTATTCGTGAATCATCATATCTCGACCACTGCGTGTGTGGAGGCTATTATATTCATTAAAAATAGTATTATTAAGGGGCAAACATAATATATTTATTTAAACAAATAATAGTAATTTCTCTTTTTCCATGCCCTATACTTTCGCGTAGACAGATTGACCCAGCAGATAAACTAATAGAATAAATTATGCACATCATTATACATTGAGAACTTTTTTTTTACAGTGACAAAAATGGACTAATTTTTCAAGTGTAAATATAATTGGGTATACAAGGTGTTCAATTAATTTGTATGACAAAGTGAACGAACAGCATGCATCAAAACAGTTGATGATATTTAATTTCAAAATTCCGAGTTTCAATATCCTACTACAATCTGTAATTGTCTACATTAAATGACTTGACGCGGAGGTAATACTACCAGACAAATATCCGGCACCTGTTAATTAATTGAAAGAACTAAATGAAGATTATATGCCTCCAACTGGTTCACACTTGCATTGCTCTCTATGTGATTCAACGAAAATAAAATGACTGAAAAAATGTGTTGAAAAATATATTTTAGTTTTTTTTTTCAAGTTGATCGACTGATCGTACAACAATAATGTGAGTTTTCTTTTTTCTTTCTATAAAATCAAGTGAAATGTTTGTGATGAATTAATGAAATGTTTTAATTTTTCCAAAAATGTATGTTATCAATGTTGAGTTTATTGAGTACATCACCCATCACCGCGAGAACATTTATCGTTTTCTTAGTAGTCTTGCATCCACGAGAGGTGAAGCTCCCGAACGATCGTTTTCCATATCCCACATCATAAGCGCACGGGTGTTTCGTGCCTCTCTCACTCCTGCGAATACGACTGATGACTAAATAGTGAGGGAGCAGATAACTCAAAGCCCTTAAAAAAGCAATCAGAGAAAAAAACAAGATTTAATACAATTCCAATTTTGGTCACTCCAGGAAAATATCCCATATGTGGTAAAAAAAACGTTTTTTCAAAATAGGTAACGTGATGCATTCAAAGCCTAGCCCTCTAGTACTGAAAACACACGCTGAATCAATTCACTAAAGATGACGACGACGTATTTGATACTTATTCATCATTCATATTTTATACGTCATATAAGATATATTGTAGTCATCACTTGTGCCTCCACTCTTTTTTTTCAACTATGAAATTATAATGTCACAATTCAGCCACCGATCGTTGGAACTGAGCTATCCCAGTGGACCTCATTGCGGACTTGTAATTGCAAAGTTATCCAATAAAACCACAGAAGAGGAAGCTATATGGTAAAACTTAAGACTAAACTGCAGTTGTTTCAACAACGGCTGAGTGAGGTAGAAGCGTGAGAATGAAAGAGATAACAATACTAATAATGATCGCTCAATTCAAAATCATTCTTTCTCATAACCCATTGCCAAAAACCGATATAATATTCAAATAATGAAATAAAAGCAGCCAGACGCAATACGCAAAGTTGTTACCCAATCCTGTACATCGGCGCTAGCACATTCTCTCTGTCACTCTCTCTATCGCATTCTCGATGTCATGTGAACAACTAGACAATAGCGTGGCGCATCTCATTATATAGCTACGCACCGGTGCGTACATTACAAGCTGTAGGCTTAGAAGAGTGGAGAGAACAACAGTCGAGGTAGGCTTCACTACGTACCGTTTAATGTAACAACAACCATTTTTTTCAGGGCGAAAGAAATTAATACGCATTTATTGGACTATACATGAGAAGATGGGTTGACCGTGGGGATAAAAGCAGGGTCTTGTAAATACATTTGACGCCCCTAGGCCCGAAAATTTTGCCGTCCCCTTCCCCGTTCTCGTATAAGCAATTTATTATCGAATGCATAGATTTTAATAAGCATTACTTGACCTTTTTTCAATACTTTCTTTATTTAAGAGTTGATAATTATCTCATAATACCAATGTATATAGTATCAAATACACTTCTTTCCAAATGTATATAATTTTTCTTTATTATTATTTCAATGGAGTATGGACTAATGAAAATTGGCACCCCATAGGCCCGGGCCTCGTGGAACTTATGGGTCTGTGCCTTGATACAACCCTGGAGAAATGCCGAAAGAATTCCAAAATGGGCTCATTCAGTGTTGAATTCAGAGATTTCGTTGCGGGGGTGCTTCTGTGTTTTCCGGGAGGGCAAGGGATACATACAAAAAATTAAGTATGAGAATCTATATTAGGCATATGTATTCATATATATATATATATATATATATATATATATATATATATATATATATATATATATATATATATATATATATATATATATATATATATATATATATGCATATATATATATATATATATATATATATATATATATATATATATATATATATATATATGAATCCATTATAGTTTTAGGGTATAATCGTGTTAAATTGAGTACAAAGTATAGATGTTAACATATATATGGGTCATTCTATTTAAACATGCAATATTCAGTCCCCAGCTTGTAGCAGCTACAAATTTCATAGTACAGTTAATATAAAAATATCTTTGATTTGCAATCAATTTTGCCTAATACTTGTTAATGGTTTTGGTGATTTTCAAGTTTAATTGGATATCGATAAAAATCAATCAGACATCAAAATGTAATTCTCCTGGCTGTCCCTGGGTACATTTTCTCAAGTTGATGCTAATTTATAGAGATAATGTGTAGCTTAGGCCTATTCAAGATGGGTGATTATAAGATAAGATTATATGATAACTCCGAATTATGCATTCCGAAATTTAAAAAATAATGTTTTCTTACTACTTGGTCTATTTGAATTTTGTCCCCACTATTTTATGTCATTCTACTGGAACTTATTAGTGGCCTAAAAATTGGCGGGAAAAGGTTTGATTTACGTATAATAGATAGCACCACCAGCTGTATCAATACGCAGTCGAGAAGTTCTGAATTGACGTGATATCATTTTGTTTGAACTTTTTGATGTACTTCGATTTGGGTAAGTAAAATTGTTGCCGTATTTTTGTGAACAGACATTCTCCTGGGTACCACAAGTTACTTGTATTTAATTTTTTTTTCTGGTACAAATATGAAATCTAGTTCATTATGTGAAACATGAGTCTACTGTACCAACATAACCTGAAATATTTTTACCACGTGGATCCTAGGACAATCTGAATGCAAAAATGACATTCTCCTGGCTGTCATTCTCCTGCATATTTGAATTATGAACAAAACAGGAGAATGACACATATTAGTAGATATGTGATTAACTTATTATACATTGGTTCCAAGTCATATTAGAATAGTAATTTATACCCGCATTGATAGCAGAGTGGTAGCATGCTTGCTCCATGTGACTGGGTGGTGACGGTGATATTCGGGCATCGGTTCGATTCCCAGTATCATCCACTTTGAGATAGGTTTTTTGTGGTTTCCCTCTGTACCCTAGTGTAAATCCTGGGCTGATTTTTTACATTTAAGACCCCGACCGATTCCTTCCCACCACCTAAGTAACCTTCATTTTATCATCCCATCTTCTCAATAATCATTTATCCGACGCCAATAGATCTTAGTTCGCCAATCGTCAATCGTACTTTCCAATATATAAAACATGAATTCCATACAGATTAAATGGCTCCTCACCCACCTACCCAACTTCAACTGAAGAGAAAAAGAGATGCAGAGAAGTTACGACAACTCAAGATGAAGTCAGATCCTGACGCACTTGCGAGGGAAAAAATTAAACGACAAGAAAAGTATCTCAATCGTAAGAAGAAGAAGCAAGTGATTCCAATATCGCAAATGTCTCAGCGAGATCAGAGAATGAAGAGGAATCAGTGGCGACGTAATACAAGAAATCATCGTGCCAACGCCGCAAAATCTAAGAAGTTAGAACAGTTCCTAAGAGACGGTACACCAGACTTGTCTGATGAAGACGATGTACAAATTGCACACGCACCTGAAAAAGAAGATGGCAGGAGATATGCTGGAATAAAAAGATCTCTCAAGTATAGATCCTCAAAGAACCGCCAATTAGAACGGGAAAAAAGGGCTAAAGAGAGTGCTACAAAGAGTTCCGAAAAGTATAAGAAGAAATACTACCGTTTACTGAAGCTAAGGCAACTGAAAACACCCGACTCAATTGAGACCACACCTAGGTCTAAAGTGAGAATGACGTTACGCGGTAGACGAATAGCAGTTGACATAAAGAAGAAACTTCTTTTTGGAGAAGTTCTCGCTGCTCAACTAGCACAGAATTATAGAGATTCTAAAGGGTTCAAGGTGAAACAACTGTTTGCCCGCGCTATATCGGGAAAAGTTATTCGTAAATACAGATGTCCGAGTCAAACTAAAAGCTTCTTTAAATGTCGCTCAGCCTTAAAGAGCAGCACACAATTAACCTTTGTCTACTCAAGAAAACCTAATCACAGAAGGAAGAATGTGACAAACGACATTGAAATTTTCCTTTCCAAAGATGATAACAGCCGCTTATGCCCAGGGAAGAAAGACACTGTCTGTAAAAATAAAATTAAGAAACAGAAAAGGTTACTCAATATGACTCTGATAGAGTTGCATCGGCTATTTCTAAAACAGCACTCATACAAGGTTTGTTATGCAACGTTTTGTAGACTTAGACCATACTGGATAGTGGATCCTAAAGTAATTGAACGTGATACTTGTTTATGTGCCATTCATGCTAATTTTAAATATTTAGTGGAAGCACTGCATCGCTATCATGTCACCGAAGCGAAAAAGCCAAGTGACATTATAAAAGACTTGTGCTGTGATATTCAAACTGAAAATTGCATGTTAAGAAAATGTAATCTTTGTGAAACAAATTGTGTTGTTTACAAAGAATTTGATCTAATGCAAACCGCATCTTATAAGAAGTGGGTGACAGTTGAGGAGAAGCGAAAAGATAATCATGGAAAGGACATCATAGTACAGATAACAAAAAAAGATGTAATCAAGTGTACTATTGGGGACATGGTTGCTGAGATTGAAAAGTGTTCGCCCAAATTCATGGTTCATACCGCAAATATAAGTCATCAGTACAAAGCAATAGATGAGATGAAGAAAGATGTATCTACCGCTCAAATATTAGTTCATGTCGACTTTAGCGAGAACTTCTCCTGCAAGTATTCAAGTGAGGTACAATCAGTACACTTCGGTGCCTCGCGCCTACAAGTGTCCTTACACACAGGCGTATTGTATTTGAAAGAATCAACAAACCACTCAATCTCATTTTGCACTTCGCCTGACATTTTACGTCATGATCCGCCAGCTATATGGGCCCATTTAAAACCTATACTAGAACATGCAAAAGAGAAAAAAGAGAATGCAATCAATGAGGTTCATTTTCTTAGCGACGGACCCACAACACAGTACCGAAACAAAAATAACTTCTTCTTGTTCAGCAAGTATCTCCGAGATTGTTTTCCAGATATTGTGTCTGCATCGTGGAACTTTACAGAAGCTGGCCATGGGAAAGGGGCCCCAGATGGCGTTGGTGGCACCTTGAAAAGAACGGCAGATAAATACATCGCGCACGGTAATGACATTCCGACCTATTTCGAACTATTTAATTTGCTCAAGAAAAACTGCAGCGGAATTTTGCTGATCGACATGGACAAAACAGACATTGATGTGTTTGAAAATCTTATAGAAGGTAAAAGGTCAACATAATTGATGGCTGATTATCATTATTATTATTATTATTATATTGAACTAATTATAAAAATATATATATATATATTATTATTATTATTGAATTTTTTATTGCAGATTCATGTGATATCAGGCCGTTTAAAGGTACTATGAGTGTCCATCGAGTGGTATGGAATGAAAAGGCCCCCTATCAGCTGCAATTTAGGAACCTCAGTTGTTTTTCTTGCCTCGGTATTGAGAATTGCAGTCACGGCTACCACATGGGCAATATTATTTATGCCCAAGCTACAGGTAAATTTAATTTTGACTTGATATTATTCTCTTGTTAGCACTTTCACATTGTCATTAACTAGAATCAATCGAACATTACAGACGCTGATGAGCCAGACGAACCTCCATTTCAAGAACCTGAGCAAGTCACCACTGGAGATATGGATGTTTCACTTTCGGGGATACCAGAACTGGAAACAACTAAGGCGGGAGACTGGGTAGCAGTTGAGTACGACTCCGAAATATATCCCGGGCAGGTTATTTCCGTTCAAGATGACGGCATAGAAGTTAACACTATGTACCCTACTGCTAACGGCCGGGCTTATAAATGGCCAAAAAAGAAAGATATTTTAATATATCCCATGCATAAGGTTGTGAAAAGACTTTTACCGCCGGTGACCTGTGGGTCACGAGTGATTCAATTCATTTTTGAACATTTCGAAGACTGAGGGAAAAGTGTCAAGTAAATCGTTTAATGAGAACTCTAGTCTACAGATATGTTCACGTTAGTGTCCTTAAGAGCAATGTATTCAGGTATTTACAAGGCTGTGATATGTATACACACTGATATCAGTTTCTTATTTTAAACACAAACAATAATAAAAGATTTATACTCCATAGAGATGATAATCTATTCATTTCACATCCCAATTCGTCATTCTCCTGCTTCATGTCATTCTCCTGTAAACCAAAATTTCGAATTGTAAATATCCGGGCAAGTTATGGATAAAGTATCAATCCAGATTTTAATTATTGTTTGTACCGTTCTTTAGATCATACCAATTTTTTTTCAGATTTTTAAATCAACAAGAAAAATGCTAAAATTTCAAAGATCAATATTGCATGTTTGAATAGAATGGCCCATATATATGTTGAAATACATAGATGTTAGGTATAGAATTTAACACGATTATACCCTAAAACTATAATGGATTCATCAATTATAATTCGTGGAAGTTTAAAAAAAAAATATATATATATATGTATTTATATATATATATATATATATATATATATATATATATATATATATATATATATATTTATATATATTTACATATTTACAAAAATAAGCAGTTTTTTGAAAAGCAGTTTTTAAATTTTGAAGTCAGTTTATTATGAAACGATTAGGCAACAAATTCTTAATTATATGATAAGAGGTAATTACAATATAACGGGTACCGGTGATGTTATAACTTATACTTGAATGATCCATATGAATAATAATAACTAGATTGTGGACTTACTTGAGGGGGTATAGCCTCAGCATGGAGTAGGATAATTATGACTAAATGTAGGAATTATTTCTCACTCAGCTCACCAATTACCATGAATCATTGAAACTTGCACACTATAGGCCTATCCATCATTCTATTGCTCACACATAATCGAAAAAAAAAATTGAGAAAAATATTAAAATAATAACTTAAATATAATTCGAATGATGCCATGTTTTTTTCAAAAAACAAAACATGAAACCACATGTCACAAGGTTCAAAATTCAAAAATACATCTATCTTGTTGAATTTCAGTGGATATTGTTCGTCATACACACTGTTATCTTGTGAACATCTAGAAGAAATCTATTGCGATTTTTAGTTATATAATCGATCATTTCAAATCTAATACAGATTATATATGATTTTGAGGCCACACATTCACACGTGTGTATTCATATGGACTGATTATTTTCATAGTTTTGCTTCACAAGATAATGACAATCAAAATACACATTTTGAAACAAAATGTTTTCAAATCAGACCAGTAGTTTTTGAGATATGTTACAAGTCAGAGAAAACGTACGTATGTCTTGGTAAAACGTACCTGAAGTTTCAATACCTAATAAGGCTAATATGCATATGCACAGTACGCATTACCGTCTGTGTTGCATGCAAATCTTGAAATATAAAAAAACTACATGAGTTGCGGTCACGAATTCTTCAAATAATAATTATCAATACTTCAAAAAAAAAAAAAAAAATTGTGTGCCAAAAATAAATCCTATGCTTTGGCTACCCCCTTGAGAGAGAAAAGAGAAAATTCAGTGATTATCCGAAAGAATTTTCAACTATTTTCAATTAGTTGATGAGCGTAGCGAAGTCTCCATCCCACTCTTATAGGGCTTTGTCTGTGTTTTTTTTTTTTTTTTTTTTTTGTAAGCACTCCACAGGTCGCAAGGGTTGACTGATCAAAATGAAACTTTTTTTGTACACGCAAACTCATCCAACTTGGAACTGTATAGTTTGGAATGAATCGGTCGTACCAATTTTGAGAAAAATCATATCAAAGTTTCTAAAAACCCCATGAGATTTGGCTGGGCGGAAAATGTTGAAAAATACAATCTCCAAATGGGATGAAATTTTCTCTAAATGTGTATACATAGATTTTACACATTTTCACGATTTTATATGCAATTCCAATCAGCCGTTTTGAAGAAAAAAATAAAATAACTGATAATATTCATCGAATATATCATACAAATTGTGACAGAATTAGGTTGTCGAGATTCACTGCTTTCCAGATTCAAGAGTTGACCAACAATGAAGTATTTTTTATATACATCAAGGTGTGTAGAATACCAGAGTCAATGAAGTGGCAAGAGTAGAACTACTTTAACGACTTTTATAGCTTATTCAGATATCAAGGTGTGTAGAATACCAGAGTCGATAAAGTAGCAAGGGTAGAACTACTTCAAGGACTTTTATACCTTATTCAGATATCTCGCTCATCTTACAACGCATATTTCGCGTTTGACTAGTTAGATGAGCGTAGCGAAGATTGCATCCCACTCTTATGGAGCTTTGTCTGTGTGTGGTTTTTTTCTGTTTGTTTGTAAGCACTGCACAGGTCACATGGGTGAACTGATCAACATGAAAATTTTTTTGTACGGGCCAACTTTTACAACTTAGAACTGTATAGTTTTTTAAATGAATCGGTGGATTAGATTTTGAGAAATATCATGTCAAAGTTTTTAAAAACCCCATAAGATTAGGCTGGGTAAGAAAATACGAAAAAATGAAACCTCTCCGAAAAAAATAAAAAATTTCTCAGACTGTTAAAACATGAATGATACACATAACCATCATTTTGTAAGCAATTCGAACCAGCCGTTTCGAAGAAGAAAATTCAAATAACTGTTTTTATACATCAAATATAAGGAAATGAGCCAAGATTCACTGCTTCCTAGATTCGATATTTGCCCAAGAATTAATATTCTTTATATTCTTCAAGGTGTGTAGAATACCAGAGAAGATAAAGTAGCAATTAAATGAAGGACAAAGTGTGTAGAATACCAGAGTCGATAAAGTAGCAAATGTAGAACTGTTATTATACCTTATTCAGATATCTCGCTCATCTTACAACGCATATTTCGCGTTTGCCTAATTAGTATGAATGAATATTAGGGCTTTAAGGCGCATTGACAGTGAGGTCAGTATCTAAGCTAGAAACGAAATACAGGTTTCTTAAAAAATACACTATATACCTAGTGCTTATAATGTTTTTATCCCGGGGGGGCAAACGACGAGCTGCGGGGGGGGGGGGCCAAGCCCCCCGCAGGTATGCCTGGATTCAACACTGGGCTCTTTATAACGAACCAAAGTGCATAAGAGTTATGTATTGATCAACCAAGGAAACGATATATATATTTAATAAGGAGGAACGTGCTTCTATTCCAATTATTGAAGGAAAAAAAAGAAGAAGACAATTTTTGTCAAGAATATCCACATCCCTGATTTTCTCAATTGGTGGAAATGTCAGTTAAATATAAAAACGTGACAGATTTTCATCAGTCTGGAGAAATTCGCAAGACTTTATCGAAAATTGAAAAAAAAATTGTGGATATCCGTGACAGCTCTCAATGCCTACTACCCACGCTTTTCTTCTCTTTTCCTGAACCTGCCTGTCTACTGTATTCTTGAGGGAAACATCAAACTCTTTTATACTTATGTCCCTTGTCCTAGTACCTCATCCCCTTGGTGACAATTACACTCAATATTGCTGAGAATAAAAGGAGATGAAAAAAACGAGACAAAATCTCTCCGTATTTACCAAGAGATCAATTAGCCTCAATAAACATTCAAATGATATTAATAATTAAAAGTAAACATTCTTAAATTTTGAAGTACGTGCAGAGATATTAAGATGTTTAAGGGCGTTTGAGAGTTTATCGGTATTACATTAAACATTGACAGAACATTGTTGATAATGTTCATCAGATATTTGCGGTATCATTAAAGATGTTTACGTTATTATATCTTCATAGATATCAAAATTCTAATTTCGT
The DNA here is from genome assembly GCA_964007535.1 of Brachyptera risi. Lineage (NCBI taxonomy): Eukaryota > Metazoa > Arthropoda > Insecta > Plecoptera > Taeniopterygidae > Brachyptera > Brachyptera risi. The sequence goes on from OZ023327.1 coordinate 42,814,888, forward strand.
TAAATCACCACAGATTTTCACAGTACTTAAATCAATGTAGCCTTATATTAATTTCAGTGTTGTGTCTCGACCATTGAGTTCTTTTTATCTACATTCGATAAAAGATGATTATTCATAAAAAAACACTGAATAAAATATATAAGGATAAAATGATGGGTGCAATCAAGATTCAAGATAGATTCTTCAGCTAAAGAGTAATATCTACAAACTCGTTACTCGACCATACCATAGAGCTCGTATCATAGATATACTACCAAGACAGTACACGCTGATGGCAGCAGAACGAACTCAAGTTCCTGCACACACCCCCAATCTCCCCACGTGTGCTTGCGTTTAGTATGAATAAAGTAGGTTACATACGCCAGAATGCGAGAAAAGCAGGCTGGTGGTAGCTAATCACAGCCTAATATGAAGATATGCAGTAATTGTTGACCATATGCATTGACCGAGAGTGACCGTATGACGTGTAAGTAGTCTTCAGAATCATGTTGAACGTTTTTTAGCTACTTAGCTATCAAAACTTCAACATATTTTCACCCTGACTGGTGATTTTTCGTGGTTTTCCTCACATTTCAAATCTGTGGGATGTATATATTACAAATTCAATCAGCCATGACCATATATAATATTGAGAAAACGAATAGAATTGAACAAATACAATAACATTAGGAGAAAAATCGAAACAAAATGATCGATTTTGTATCAAATACAAGAACAGAGAAAAAGGGAGAGAAAAGAAAATTTAAAAAAGAAGAAAAAGAAGAAGATCAAGATAGTGAGAAGATTCTAGCTTTGTTCTTGCCAACGTGAATGTATGAAATGCTTTCTAACCCTGACATTATTACCTCAAGATGTAATGTTTATTGAATGAGTTATCTCATTTTGTATTATTCTTCGGGGTGGTAACATCGCCGTTGTGGTGCCTCGTTCAAACGACTCCATCTTTCATCCATAGCCTTAATTAGGAAACAATGATTTTGTATCAAGTTTTGACTATCAAAAAAAATGTGCCATCACATTCCCTACCTTAATCCAACCCTGACTTCATATTGATGTATTATATAGTTATGGACATAATTTGTCCTGAAAATATTATTTTGCTATATCGAACCCAGTCAATGAATGCTCAACAATTACTGTCAAATGACTACAATCACAACCCGCTTCTCTCGCTCTCGAACGTTTAGAATGTTTAGGCTCTCGTTCTTGCACTGGAAAATTCTCTATCACCACACATATCAGTTTCAGAGAAACATGATGTTTCCCAAAGCTCGGGGCCGAGAGAATTTGCTGTAAAAATTATTGATGTGACTATAGGTATTCTAAAAATATCATGATATTCAACTAGCATAGTGTGAGAATTTGAAACAACCACAGTCACAGATAGGCCCATTAATACTGCACAGAACCGTGTCACCTACAATTTACATTTCCACTACATTATAATGGCACGTGCTGCAGACACTGCATTAATATACCACAATCCAATACCAAACTGAGGTAGATAAATCATCCAATTATATTTTATATTCATTCTATTTATATATTATATTTTATCACATCATCAAGTATAATATGAACATATACGAAGTCAATAATCACAAATTGCAAGTATAGTGTCATAGGTGCTAATAGTGCTGCAATGAATCAATATCTAGAGAACTTGTTTATTATCGAATGATTATTAAGAAGATGCACATTCACACTAACAAATAGTGCAGCATGTAGAAAACCCACTGGTTATTCTCAATGGATATAACTGTAGGCGTAGTCATTTCTCAGTCCTTAGAATTCTTACATCTAAGAATGGCATTTTGTCAGTTTATGACACTATCAATATTAAACGACGATTTGAAAAACTAAATTGACGCTCATGGTACCACGTACTACGTGCTGTATGTGAACCAGTCATACCAAATAATAGCGAACGGAAATGGTTTACCATTATGCATTGTACTAATAAGATGAAAGTTTCTTGTCAATACTAACCGTTCCCGTGTCTGATCCCTTTGACATTGTATTTCTATCAAGTAGTATAATAGTGTACAAGTAGTTTGATAGTATAGCTCACGCTAACTACCGGATATAGTTCAGGTTGTAAGCATTGAACACACTGGGAAAATTAAATGAATTAATTTCTCGAGATGGGAAGAAATCTGTTGTCTGCTCAAAATGAGGGTTTTTATTAGAATAGCGTGTGTTTGACAAGCGATTGAGTTTGCACAGTCTTGATTTAATATCAAGATAAGGAAAATATCTTGGTGCGTATTTGGTTGACCCATGACGACCATTCGGTTCAAAAAAGGCATTTCTATGTTAATTTTCTGTTAGTTTGTTTGCTTTTCTGTTTGTTTGTTCGATTGTTTGTTCATTTGTGTTATCCAATGCACTTTACAGGTCACACGACAAAATCGACCAACAAGAAAATTTTGTTGCCATTATTTATCTCCTATCTTGGAATTGTATAGCTGTTGGTAAAACGATCGGTTGAGGTGAATTACAAAAATGAGTAGCATGCCCACATTTTTGGGGGAAATACTCAAATGAATAAAATAATAATAATGATAATAATAATAATAATATTTATTTCCATCCAGAATTGATCTATACATGATATTGGATAAGTCATAATAACACAATACGATAAAAATACACCATGTACAAAATTGAACATAAAATACAAGAACATCATGATAAAGTAGAAAAAAGATTCAATAAACCTTACATATCTGTTCTATTTAATTTGTGAAGATGATGAATAGTCTTCTATTGAATAGAAACACTTATTTATTAAAAATGCTTTGAGGTTATTTTTAAAATAATTTCCTTTTTTGTTCTTAATATTCAATGGTAAAACATTGAAAAGTTTGGATCCCATGTGGAATGGATCTTTGGAACATTTCTTACTCCTGTACTTTTTCAATCTGATATCATTCTTAATTCAAGTATTATGATCGTGTATCAAGTCATTGGAAGTGGTCAGTTCTTTGTTATCAATTAAAAACATAATAGTGGATTAAATATATAGACATGGCAAAGTCAAAATGTTATGTTTCTTAAAGAGTGGTGTACATGTGTCCTTATAAAAAACCTCTGCACATGGATCAAAGCTCACATTTGACATGTAGCGTAGCGCTCGTAATGCAAAATAATGCAAGAAATTTGAACTTCAACTCCTTGAAAAACATTCAAATGTCATATGTTGTAAAGATAGCAAGAACGGACATGTTCGACAAGTTTCATGAAAATCGGATAAGCGGCTTACAAAATATACGGATTTCCATCACGTATCACATAAATATCTCGCTATTATCACAAAGTAGCCCACAAGCTGCGTTTACATAGTTCAGAACATTAAAGGGTTATAGTCTATAGCACAAGAAGCCTCAGTCAGGAAGCCGGGGCTGGATTCTCGCTATGGTTGACCATCCTGATGGAGGTTCATCGTGGTTTCCCTCACACGATGGTAGGGAATATTAGAATGACCACTCGCATTCCCACATCCTTTCCCCACGACCGCTTCCTTACCCATATCCTGAACGTCCAATCACATAAGCCCTCCTTGGTTAGTGGGTCCTTCATAATCAAATCCTCATCAATAATAACACGGAGGGAAACAATTTGAAAACTAACATTTTCTACAAAGAATAATCTCAACTGTATTTAAGGTAACTATCCCTAAGTGACTTTGAAATGTTCTGATTCTACTGAAAAAAAGGAATTGAAATAAAATTGAAATTTCGAATAATTGAAGAAGTTCGAGATGGATGTTCGAAAAAATTCGATAGAAACCGGACAATGAGAGACCAGAACAAAATTAAAAAAGAAAAGGATAAAACAGAGCTAAATTTGGTGCATGAATGTATTTCGAAGAAATTTCAAGTCAGCACACATTATTCCGCGTCATTATTTCACTTCATCGGTACCATATATCGAGTTTAACAATGATCATATAGTACATTTTATTGTCATAATTAATTGTTTGATTAATTATTTAATCACCATATCGTCATCAATGGAAATCGTTTCCTCATTCAATTTAATATAAAAATCATAAAGAATTGGATGAATGAATGAATGAATCACTCAATCACTCTATAGCTATACTCTGGAGATTTTTCTGACATCTCACCTTGCCTACACTCATCTCGCAGACACAGACGACACGTACGACACAGACGTAACACATTCGAGTTGGCGAGCTCACAATTTACTCTATTATTGCAGAGAATGCTTAATCTAGATTCTAGTTGATCTATAATGAATCAGTGCTGTGGCTTGTAAGGCACAATAGATTGATAGAACGATTTCACTCGATCTAGCATGTGTATTACAGTGAGACGTGGATGTGGTATTATAATCTACCGACATTCTGTCAATTTTAGCCAAATTGAATATGAACACAAATCATCGATCACATGGTCTTCATGAATTGACTCTATTTGAATTGTAGTCGAGTCACCCTTGTGGCTCATTCAGCTAAGGCACCACCTTAGATGTATATATATTTTTAATGGGTTTAACGACGCACTACATGTGTTAATGATTAAAATGGATCAGAGTCGGTGAATGATGAATGAGATATAATAAGAAGATGGTTTGAAAGTTATTTCATTATGTAAAACGGTCGTGGCTTATTTTTAGTGAGAAATCTTAGCACTCACCTTAATACTTCCAGTCAGAATGGTCGATCATGACGAGAATTGAACCCCGGTCTCTTGAATAACGGTTCAGCGTGCTTACTGCGTGGTTTACCGACTATACCACCACTGCTAGAGTCAATACCGATTTATAAATTGAAGTCAAATCGGGCTTGGGTTCGAGTCCCGCAAGAGAGATGGATTTTTGTAACCGTCCTTTAACCTTTCACCCCTTCATTTTTTGATTACCTACACATTCATACCACCGTATAACCTAGTATAGTGGATGGGGTGAATATTGATTCAAATTAAAATAAAAAATGTATATATAATCGAGATTGCCGAGGGGATCCCAACTCAATACTCATGTGACTCGCCTAGACACTCACTCACCAAGTAATGCACAATTGCGGTCATATAAAATTGATTTTTTACCAAGGCTGGATCGACCACTTTATGTGACCGTAAGTGTACGTATACGTTTAGTTCATCAAGATTTTGAGCGTCAGCCCTAGCCTGATTCTTCAATGAAAAAATGAAACAGAAATCAATTCATTATTTTATGAACGAAAATAATTTGAAAATAACAATTAATAGTTGAAAAAATTGAATAAAAATTGCCATAACTGTGAATCACCAGCGTGATTGGCATTGCAGGCCTAAAATACGCTGAAGCGAGCACAAGTTTGAGTTGAACTATTGATGGTTGAACTTAATCGTTCGATTAAACAATCAGTACGCGTATTTGATCAAAATTCTGTGTTGAAGTAATCCTATAGCTCTTTTCGTCAGTAACGAAATGAAACACAAATCAATTTGACATCATTCAATGAATTACAGTCTAGAGAATAAACTGCATGCGTGTCAGCTTACGACGATCCTCTATATAGCTGACCTCGTTTTCATATCTCTCTATAGGTTGCCGTTTGCTGGAAAAATTCCCAACAATATCGGAAATTTAGTATCAAAAAGTGATATAAATAAATCGGAATCATCAATTTTACAATCGATATCTGGAATATCGTACCCAAAAATATAGGAATGGTTTGAAAACAGAATGATGCAGGCGAGGGTGGTGAATAAGTTTCGTGGCACACAATACACGATTATCGATAGCAATGTGGTATTTTAGTTATTTGTAACATTCTAATTGCTATATGGACCATTGTTTTGATATAGAGAATATTAAATATTCCAATTCGATGTCAAACCAAAGTCCTGAAATATCTAATCGATCAGAAATATAGAAATTGAAAGACCACCCAACAATATTCACACATGAGGATAAGTTTACTAGAAATAATATTGATTTTTCTTAATAATAATATGTCTTTATTAAAACGACTGATTTCCTTCATGCAGCCTTGTCATAACTAATAAACTACTAAGTACTATCTCTTTTGATGCTTGTTCATTGATTTTGTTCATATTGGGTTTAACTACACACTGTACGCACTGAGATCTATTGACGCTGATCAGTGACGAATGAGGTAGTTGATGAGATGAGATGGAAAGTAATTTTATTAAATATCTTGGATTGTGAGAAAAAAACGGTCCTGACCTGTATTGATAGAAAGAAAAAGCAGTCGAAATAGTCAACAATAACAGGAAACGAACCAAGTATCACGAGTAATGGAATGTTACAGCCACTGGTCCACTCATATCAGTTAGATCATTGATGCCTAGAATACGCTAGGATTTATACATCGCCAAATATATGTAGGTCTATGGACATTTTTTTTTGTTTTTGTCTTTCGGAAGTTTTATTTTTGTCTCATTTTTATGTTTGTTCTCTTCTTTCAGGTGTGTTTGGTGACGGTATTAACAGTACCTTATGGGAGGCTAGTAAAGACGTATCTTACCACGTGGGCTACGCCCACAACCCTTGGGGCGCAATGTCATCCAGAACAACCCCACAACGCCGTACGAAGCGTGGGGTTATAGATCTCTACAACATGGTGTACTGTGCCACTGGCTGTGATCCTCTCGCTTTTAAAGGATATGGTTGTTACTGTGGATTCCTTGGTTCAGGTTATACAGTCGATGGTATTGACAGGTAATTATCCAATTTCAACGTAATTAGTGAACTCGAAATGTATTCAAAAATATTCAGTGTCAATATTTCAAAGATGATCAAGAGAATGAGAAGTATTATTATTATAATTAGAACATGTTTCAGGCCCTATCAAATGTTTGGTGAATTTTCAACGATAAAAACGATATGTATATATATATATATATATATATATATATATATATATATATATATATTTATATATATATATATATATATATATATATATATATATATTTATATATATATATATATATATATATATATATATATATATATATATATATATATATATGTATATATATAAATATATATATATATATATATATATATATATATATATATATATATATATATATATAAATATATATATATATATATATATATATATATATATATATATATATATATATATATGAGAGAGAGAGAGCGAGCATAGTTTATTGATCAAATTATTATTCTAATATTCTATTTATATTTGAATTATTATTCGAAATAATACTTGATCATTTTAACTTCGATCATTTTATTGATCCATTTCGAATATTATTTCAATATATAAGCCTTTCTTTTAAATCTTGAAATTTTGATACTTCGACTTATTTTACCAATATGCATTTGGTTGTAGCTGTACCGTACATATTCAGTATTACTTTGGTCCAGAAGTCACAAAATTAACCATGATAGTATTATAAATTGGATATTAAAAATAATACTGACACAAGCATGCTCTCTTGGTTTCTGTTGCGTTCATTTGTACAAATCATTTATCATCATTTCAGCTTCATTGTCAATACTATAAATATCAATCTCTGAAAATTCGCTGACAGGCCGCTAGACAACCAGTGTATTCTCTCCATAGATACAGTACTACATATCGAGCCACTAAAATCTCACCAGAGCCAAGCAAATATGGAATATATTGATAGAAATAAGTACACTTTCATCCTGAAGGACATCTAGGTAGTGTTAACGAAGTTTTTTTAGGGAAATGAGGAAGGATGGCACTGATATCCTCCGCATCCCCCCTTCACCCATTTTGACCACTGTATTCTATAGTACACCGTTTAAAAGGCATCATAATAAACTGAGCCTTGATTGAGTCAACTTTATGTATTTCAATCGGCTTGCATTCAAGCGTGAATGCAGAATATTTATCATATAACGTAACTCTTGATAGGGTCGTTATAAGCAACAATAACAACACATAATGTTGCCCCATATAAGATAGCTGTTGGTGGGGTCGTTCAGCAGCATTATTTCAACAACACATAATGTTCCCCTGTATGACCTAGCAGTTGGTGGGATCATTATCAACAACACAATATTGCCCCGTTTTCTTAGCTGTTGGTGGGGTCGTCATTAACAACACCTAATTTCCCCCCTTATAACTTAGCTGTTAGTGGGGACGTTATTGACAACACCCAATGTTCCCCAATATAACCTAGCTAGCTGTGTATGGGGTTGTTTTAAGCAACATTAATAACACATATTGTTTTTCAGGTGCTGTAAAATGCATGACTGGTGCTACTCAACTGCAAACTGTCCGATGTTCTTAGAATACTTTATACCTTATTTGTGGAAGTGTTACAGAAGAATTCCTCTCTGTGGTAAGTCAATTAGTTATAATATGCAGCAGATATCGTTGAACTTGGATGTTTGTAACTTTGATGCGATTTATAATCAAATATGAGCAAAATATTCAGAAAAATGCAGTATTTTACGTACAAAATACTATACAGTGATAAGTATTTGAAACACATTTGACCAAATACATAGCAAACTATTCATTTGAAATACAAAAATGGGAAGTATTTTGATTTTTTTTTATTCTCCCCAAAAAAATATCAAGGTCTTCAAAATAATTGAGGGCATAAGTGATGGCTCTAGCAACTGCTCGGTAGCAGTACAATCCAGCATACCTGTAGGACTTTCTACCGATCTGAATAGGTACTACAAGTGCTACAGGTGAGAGGGTTAGAAGAGAATGGCGATAAAGTGGGGGGGGGGGGGGTAAAAGTGGGGTCAATTTTATGGGGGCGCTGAAGAGCGAATACCGGAATACGGATACTACTAAGAGTGAACGTGGGATTGGCGTGTAATAATGCCTTAGGAGCTACTATTTAGGAAAATTGGTTAGAGCACAGACAAGCTATGGTTAGGGTTATTTGGGTCAGGTTTTGATGGTTTCCTCGAATAGGCACCTCCTCTTTCTAAGTAAACACGCCAAGCCAACGTTCATTCTTGGTAGTTTCTCTATTCCAGTATGCGCTGTTCAGGCGCCCCAATTGCATTTTAACATTACGTGACATGTCTTTGTAGTATATCATCAGTCTATTGAATGCAGTGATGATAATACTAATATCATTCATCACATTCTATTCATAACATATTATTGATTAACTCTACATCTGCTGTTAGGAGAAGGAAGTGGACATTAATTACCTTAGAGATTTGCTTCAAAAGTGGAAGATATCAACATTCGTGTACGTGTTTGATTCACTCTCAATATCTTTGTTACTAATGTCCGGACATACCATCACAGAAAATAATAATGATACTAATACTAATAATATTTATAGTAATACTAAATGATAATGATAATAATACTTATAATGAGTTCCAGGATTTTTGGAAACTGAAAGACTTACCCGCGGCGAAGTAGTATAGTCACAGACAGCTTAGTCCTGATGAAAAAGTTCAATGTTTTTTATATAAAATAGTCCATACATCGATATTCTTATTTGGTGACAAGACTACAGTGGTCTTGAAAAACCCGAAAGGTGCCGCTTCTGAACGGTATTATTAATTCGTCCTTTCCTGTGAAACAATTATTATATATCAAGATTCCGATGATGTTATTGAAAAAAATGTAATTTAAAAATACTATTTAGACGACATTGAAAATGGGTATTCGAAATATATTGTACAAAATACAATATTTTAGTAATATATTTGAAATACAAACCACAAATGGAACAGCAATACGGATTTCAAGTAGGCCTACTTGTATTGTCAATACTGGCCATGCCTGTTTATAACTCAAACGTATCCATACTTCTTGTACTCTCACTTCTATAATTCTATACGTACTTTTCTACTTAGAGCTGTACTTCTTATAATAACGGTATCGTTATTTTTGCTACCAGCATAATTTTTTTTTGTTATTGTTTGTTCAGATCACTTATTGTGTTCGTTAGTAATTATATTTCATGATATGTTATTGCAACTTTAATTTTATAGATTATTCTTATGCTCATTGTATTCTATACGTTATTAGTTTAATGCATTGAACCACACTGATATAGACATACATTGACCATCTTATTATAAAATTGGTCAACTCCACCATCGGAACTCTAGTACGTCAAATCAACATGCCGACGGCCAGGTCCTAATAGTTTCCTATGTGCAGTCTATTTTCCAATATGGGATCATTTTCTGGGGCTAGGCATTAAAGAGCATCAAGGTGTTCCGAGCGCAGAAACGTACGTGTTGTACGCTCGATGCGAATTTGTCCTCAAGAGAATTCTGTAGACTAGCATTCAAGGAATTGAACATTCTTCCACTTCCCTGCCTGTACATACAAGCGGAATGTAATTTCACTAAGAATAATGCAGCTATCTAAATTGATAACTCTCATCAACGCTACAATGCAAGGAGCGCTGCTAACCATTGCACACGAGTTCTGCTGAACCATACTAATTGAGTCTTGAAATCATGCTGAAAATGTTTCAACCATTTTCCAGTTGAGATGTGAACTCTCGAACCATCAAAATTCAAAATAGCTATCAAGCTGCATTCGTTGGAAATAACTCACTAGTGTGATAGATTATCTTAATAGTTAACGTCAATCTTAATATTTCCAGAGGTTTATACATGTTCATCATGTTTCGCATGAAAAAATAATTAATTAATGAAATGAATGATTGAATAAATCATTTTCTATTGGAATCACTCATTGCTTTATTGACTTGATGCTATTTTTATTTGTTGGGATTTTGAAATGGCATTCTTTCCTTTTTATTTCTCGGGTGTATAGAATCTGTGCTCAATCTGTTGGTTTATGTCTTCTCCTGAATATTACCATAATTATTGTAGTTAAATAAATAATTGAATGGTTAAGTTCACTTCTAGCTTGAGGAGCAATTACTATTTTTAACTCAGGTTATCATGTGAATATTTTGAAATTTCTCCACCTGGTATTATATTCCATTTTGGCCTGGCAAATCATTATTGGTGAAAGAAAACAGTCATGGCGTCATGTAATTGGGAAACGACGTAGGCCTATGAAATCATGGCACTGCCAAAATAATTTATCTATAATAATATTCAATATTAAACATTTCCACATTTTCACATTTTGCTGAAAAAATACAATTGGTCCTATAGTAGCATCAAACATTTCGAGCAATTACACGTTTGTCAGTATGGTGGTATTTCATTTAACACAACCAAAACAATGTTGAAATAGCAGCTTTCAAAGTTCAAACCAGAATGAAAATATGATTTAAGTAGTTTTCTTCTTCGAATACAAATATAGCAAATATCAAGCAAATGGAATAAAGTATGATTAGTTAAATGTAAGAAACAGATCTTACATGTACTAGCTATAATTCTCTTAAGACCATCAAGTTGTATGAGAACCCCTATTATCCCTAGAGATGTCTGGAGGGAACACAGCATCCTCTTCTGCGAGACCTTTTTATCAATTTCGTCACGTTTTAGCATCTGGTTGCTACTAATCTATTAACTGTGCTATAGTGTTAGACTAATTAAAATATACCTTCAGAAGGCTTACAGATCGTAGCAAGGAGGTTTGGGCAAAATACTCTTATTCGCTAGCGTCTACAGTAAGCTATAGTATTGATACGAGAGACTTGAATTTTGTTATATTATTCCAAATATAGAACACGAGATACGTTTAAAATAATGCATTCTGATTTTTGATAAACCAATTTGAAAATTAAAAGAGACAAAGATGAACGATGAAGATTCACAACATTTTTCATGATCACATTTTTAAGAGGAACCTGCATGTATTAATGCAAAAAATTCCAACTCTGCTGTTCTATAAAGAAATGTGAAATCACTTGAAAAGAGATAATCATTTACCGATAGGCTGTTTATCATACAAATAATTGACCACACATTTGATACATAATTGATTGATGAACAATTAATACAGATAATTTGGAATTATAATTGCCGAAAGTGATAAGGAGTGATGAAATGATGGTGATAAAATTGAAAACTTGATAATAATTGAAAATGGTATGGTGAATGAGATGAAAAATATAATGAATCGAATCGAATGTTGTATTAAAGCGTTATATGAATAGATATGGAGAATGTGACCAGATGCTATCGCTTTGATATTCCACATTATCTAAACAGAGACATTGTCTGGTTTTATATGAATTCATCTTTATTTATACACAGAGAACGCACTATCTTACTTTTACGCCAGTTCAGTCCCTGATTATAATTTAATCAGGCCTACTCAACTCATTCAACCGTTTTGTTTCTTTTATCTAATGTATACTTTGCATAAATAGTTGACGCATTTATACCTGGTGGATCACTTGATTCCAAAACGCTAAAAACCTTGTTTCAAAGTTTCTATTCTATAGCTTATCAAATAGGTCGGACTTACAAGAGAATAATGTAGTGAGTTTAACTGGACAATGTGATTCAACTCCCAACTGAAGCCTACATTTACATTGTATTTTGGCCTTTAACTGGTAGATATATTTCGTTTTCCAGTTAAACTACATACAACAACTTTTGGTATAATCAGGTCTCAAGAGGGACTTTTTTCATGAAATAATATGAAGTTATTTATTTGTACTTGTTTATTGCATTTATTTATTTCACCCGTGGCCCTCTTTGAAAGAAACTGGCTCACAAAATGCGTCAGTAATCATACTCGGCAGCGAGTTATTCAAAATAATTCCGATGTAATGCTATAATGCAATATGCATAATGCAATGAAATGCAAATTATACTTAAAACTAAAACATAATACATAATAGAAGATGTACAGTTAATCAAATGATTCCCTTCTGTTATATAACAAATTTGAATATAAAAATATCGCTTATTGAAAACTAATCTCCATGAATTCATAAACCGAATAAAAACAACTGAAGTCAGGGAAGTATAGTATGAGACCAGATTGCACCAGGGTGGAGCCCTGGTATTTATTCATAAGGAGGCAAGGCGGGCACCATAGCTCCTTAAATAGTCACAAATTATATTAATTGAATATAAAAATCTCAATTGATAATCATAATAATAGAAACTGAGTTTACAGATGAGAATAATGAGATGTCTAATAATTTGTATGGTCCTATTATAGGAGAGTATAGAATAGGAAATACTTGGTCACGAGTGGTTTATAGTAAGACGCTCGAGAGTTGAGTATTTAACACCAAAATGGAATATATTGTATACACTTGTTGAAGGCTCAAAATTAATATGCCATACAACTGAACTGGGCATTCAGCTGTAAGTGAAAACGTTCTTTCAAGGTAAGACTACAACAAGGTGAGTCTATGTGTGAACAATATACGAAATATGATAGAAAAACACTTTTTTCCAAAAATTATCGTCTTGGATTAAGGGGACATTGACAGCCTTAAACCGACAATGTTAAATTGGCACTTCGCCGGTACCTGTTTCTCATAAACTATGAAAGGTAATGCACGAAACTTTCACAGCAGTTGATCAAGACCTTTGTACACTCGCACTAAAAAATAAAAGGATATTTGAAAAAAATTAAATGTTATTCAATTTTTTTTAGAAAGTGTCCAAAAAAACATACATTTTTGAGCATATAACAATTTTTATTTCTGATGATGTGATATTGTAAGTAGACAAAAACAAAAGCTCTACACAAGTATGGCACACTTGTACCTACATGTGGTGTAAAAATTTGAAGTGCGATTATCTTCAATAGTTTCAGAGATCCAGGTACCGGAGTTTGAAAAAAGAATATTCTGAGATGAACGCATTTGAAAAAACGTGTCAAATATGGGTCGCAATGAAATTTGAGAAATAGGCCTACAAAGTGCTGAATGAAAAAAATTAAATAATCAGAATCACTTCGAATAATTCGATGAGTCTTGCAGTATATGATTATTCAAACATTATACTATCAATCTAGCGCGAAAAAAAATATCGATATTATGAGAAAATAGTTATGTAAAAACTATATAAAATAGTATATAAAAAATATAAAAAAATAGTATATAGAAAATAATTATGAGAAAAAAACGAAATATCGACCACCCAGCTACTTATCTATTTTTAATTGATTGACTATTTTTATTTTCTAGCAATCGAGCAAGAAGGTTGGGGTCATACTGGGCAGTGTGCAAGAAGACTCTGTGAGTGTGATCGTCATTTAGCCCAGTGCCTCAGACGGTATCCGTGCCCGACGACTAAAGCCGTGTGTACGTCCTCACCATGGCGTCTTCTGCAGAACATTTTCATGCTGTAATCACCACATCGTAAACTTTCGATTATACTTATCGTACCGAAAAATAACAACAACAGTGTGCAACCAGCTATATACTAAGAAACAAAAGTGTCATGTCAACGCGGTATAAATTAAACCTGTTTCTTCTATTTTGCACTACGCATTTAAACGTACATAGTTGAAATTATATAAATTATATATTATTATATATTATATCACATAAACTTTTCATGCATGAAATAGGAAAGTCAAGATACGTTTTCACGTAATTTTTTCGCACAGCACTTCTTCTGTCTACATTGAAGTCTTCTTTGTAGAACACATCTTGAAAATATTGGAAAAAGTAGTGCATTAGGCAACCAAGTAAATATCTAGGATCACAATAATATTCATAGTATGATTTTAACAACAAAATCATCACGCAAAACTGAAAGATCCAACAATTCAGCCTTATGCTTCTCAGCTCTGGAGAGTCTGCATTATGAATGAGCAAGAGTTACGTATCGATATAGCTAAAATCCAAGGTTAAACATAGTCTGCAAGATGTATATCAATGTCTCCTCGATCTCCGCTTAGAAGGCCGACATCTCAGGTCATCGCAATAAGAGCAATCAAGACCCACCTTAAGGGGTAACATTTTCAGTGTCAACTTAACATATAAACTATCGAGTGACCTTCCGTTTCAGCATATTGGAGTGAAACTGCTTCCCAGCATTCAGACAAGTATCTTCTAAACTACTGTCGATCTGTAATGAACATTCACATTGGGCTACGTGTTATTTGTAGCCTAACATGTAAAGGTACACAAAGAAGTGAAAATCGATGGCACACATTTCGAGTGTCACTCTTACATTCAATTGATCTTTCTACCTTAATTATCATGAAATTTGAGTCATCAGCATTTTCGACAAATTCTGTCTCCATCTTGTGATGTATTTTTAAATTTTGTATCTTCTAGTCTTGCACTGTTGAAGGTTTATGATCATTTATACCTGTGAAATCACCCTGGCGAGAACTTTTTGCCCTATATAGACTGGGGCGACACTGAAATAACGGGTGAATAAATGTAATTTCACTACGACGGGTGGTCGAGTGGCTAGCACACTGAACTCAGTGAACTGTCATTCAGGAGACCGGGATTTGACTTCCGCCATGGTCGAGCCTACAGAGGTTTTTCGTGGTTTCCTTCTGTCGTTCAGATTTATACTGGGGTCGTTCCTCTAACAGCAGGCCACAACCGACTCTTTCCCACCATCCAAAAGGAACACCTGATAACATGGCCTTCCATCTCATCATGATATCCTCGCATCATCTCATTCATGATTCACCGATTCAAATAGATCTTGGCCATCAGTTCAATATGTAAATAAACTCAGTATCAATTAATGATGAAAAATGTGACTTCTGTATGTTCAAATTATCATTTTGAATATTAACATTTCTCGTCGTGACTGGTTGTATAATGTATACACATGATTGTGAATCGTACGTTCGCACCAAATATTATCAAATAGGGATAAAGATGTGGAACAAATTCAGGATCGTGCAGGTTGTGAAAACCTTGTATACAAAACGGTTCTTCTAAAGTGTTTGCACGTGGACGTGTATGTCGGATGTACTGGTGTGAAGGGGAATTATGTTTATACGAACAATCTAAGTATTTTCTCAACGTTACAGTTGTTTGAATTGTGAGCTGTATAATTATATCAAAACCGTTACCCTAACCTGACTTTGACGTCAAATTGACGTAGCATAACCATATAATTGATCTGGAACATATTTGGGCAGGCAAATATTCAAGGAGCTGGGATAGACATGCAATACTACATTGAACTTATCATAAAGGAAGATGAGGACTTGCTGAAGTTGGAATTGGACTGTTTTTCTGATTTTGGAGATCTCTTGACTATAGTTCATATATCAGTTAATTGACCACTTATTTTCATGAGAAATCTAAAATTGTTAGCGACAATTGAAATAGTTTGACATTATCCATTCACATTTTTAAATATTCTGATGTTATTCTCAAAACTGTCAAATTAAGTAATCAGATTTTGAGTAGATCTACCTAATACTAATTCAAATACTGAGACCATCATGTTCTCGATCTGCCTAGTTGTGAAATAAAACTGAAATCTCTTGATACTTGAACAAACATACCTAATTATCTATCACAGAATTATTAAAAGCTTGAAAGAATTTTCTCTATATATACATTTTTTATATAAATTCAACGGCTTGAATTCCAGGGAACGGCAGCCTTTCCTCCCCCACCACCTCCCTTCACACACTCACACACCTCGCCAACCACACCCACCCCCACGCAGACGCCCATGGATTTGCGCTTTGTAATCTACATTTGTGCAAAGATGATTGTGCAAGTGCGTACTGTCACTGTTTTAACTTGTCTCATCTAAACGCTGTGTGCAAATGATGTGGTGCTATATACATGTTTTGATCCTAGGCCGATATGACGTTTGGTGCGATGCTAAGTCATTCATAATATCGAACAAGTGTTATTTTTCCCACCATCGAACTTTTGTAAGAACTTAATACGACAAAAGAATTACTGGAATTGAGTTTTTTTTTATTCTAGTTTAATATAGATGACATATAGTATGTGAAACGTTGAACGTTCAATAAATGAAAAGAGCAAGTCCCAAAATGTACACTTGTGGTCACATAAAGTGATCGATTGAGCCACATTGAAAATAGACGTACTGATGAAAGTTTAGTGTCATTCTATGCACTCAACCAGCAGACAATTTACACTTGCGGTAACATGGAGTGGTTTATCAAGCCACCAAGATGCATTGAG
Source organism: Brachyptera risi (assembly GCA_964007535.1). Taxonomy (NCBI): domain Eukaryota; kingdom Metazoa; phylum Arthropoda; class Insecta; order Plecoptera; family Taeniopterygidae; genus Brachyptera; species Brachyptera risi. Next base: position 42,831,903 of record OZ023327.1, read on the forward strand.
GGTTGCGTTGGTTTGCCGCCGGGAAATGGTGACTTCACTTAACTTGTAAACTCGTACCATTTCATGAGTACTTTTCTGTATAATATGGATCGCTGCTCTATCTAGTGTTGCTTTGTACATTTGTAGAAACTTGACGTGATGCCTTCTACATACCTCGAATATTGACATCTTAGATGCAGTGCATGTTGGCATCCAAGATGCGGTGCAAGTTGGCATCCAAGATGCGGTGGACAGAAACAAATACTCTAGGCTTATGAGAAAGGATATTTACTGATGATGCAATCAAATAAAATATGAATACTTATTTTGGGGGGGCATGCGGACCTCTCACACGATTTTGATTACATATATAAATCGTCCAGATGTAAGTTACTATGGTATAATATAACTTGCGTAACTATATCAATTACTTCACAGTTTGAATGATAGACAATTATTTAACCTCACTATTTCCGTTTCAATTCTTACGAGACTGTTTCAGACAACTGAGCAAAAGTGGACGTCATTACACGTGTATTTGTAAACAAATTTAGTTTCTTTTATCACTACTACTTACGCACGGTCAATAGTTGGTACAACGCGGCCCGTGAAATGGTACATATTTTTAACATGGTAGGAATAAGAAGTGAAGACACCATCTCAACCGGCAAACCAACGCAACCCTCAATGTATCTTGCAAGCCACATTGAAATGCATACTTTAAGCAAATGTATCAATATTATGCGCACTAAAACTAACAGACAATATTGTGCATATACACGCTCCATGTGGAGTAAATGAAAAATTAGAGGTAATTAATATATTGATTGCCATTGAACATTGATGAGCCACGGTGAACATTGATTTAATTCGAATTGATTTTTTATAGGAAAAAATATATATGACTGCGAACGTACTGTACGTACATACAGTGTCCACGTGCGTACACACATAATGTCTATGAAACCATTATTGGCTAATTATGCGTACATTTTAAATCAATTTCGATTTCGGAAAAGCAATGTGATCGCAAACGTACATATCATTATCAAGTGAGTTGAATATTCTACCAATAATGCAGCAGCATCTGGCATCTGTCAATCAGATGAGATACAAGATAACGAAAAATATTCTGTTTGATTAATGTGTTTAATTCATTTCAACTGACATGTATGTTACGTTCAGTCATACGCAGGAAGAATAATTATAGAATGTATAAGAAGTGTTATATGTTGTACAATGTAATGAATAAAACAATTATTGTCAGACCTGAAATAATCATTCAAATTGTTGGCTACCCCAGGGTATAATAACTGAACTGAAATTTCGAAGATATGTGCAATGTGTATGCCTATACCAACTACCGGCTTGATTGCAGACGTTCGGCATCTAAGTTGGCAACGGAAAACCTATCATCGTATCAACACACAGTTTTCGGTTAAATGATCACCAGTATTCAATACGTGCTCGCTTGAAGAGCTTCAAGTTCGTGGTATGTTCTCAACCCTTTCAGAATAATTGTCAAAAATCAACATGTTTCTACCTGTTTTTCATTGTTCTTGCGATTTTTCCAGAGTGATATAATATGGAATAATGATTTTCAATGAACGTGGAGTTACAGATATACTGATTGCTGTTTCATTGCAAGAAAGGGGAGGGTCGAAGATCTACATTGGCGCTTTTTGTCCAGTTTTGACCGTTCCCTGCAGGTTTTACTCATGGGTTGTGAGATGTAAATTAGCCTCTTAAGTTGGTGGAGGTGCCGGTCACACACACTCTCTCTCTCTCTCTCTCTCTCTCTCTCTCTCTCTCTCTCTCTCTCTCTCTCTCTCTCTCTCTCTCTCTCTCTCTCTCTCTCTCTCTCTCTCTCTCTCTCTCTCTCTCTCTCTCTCTCTCTCTTTCTCTCTCTTTACCAGGAAATTATTAGGATGTCAAGCTCGACTTGAATCTCAATTTATTTTGAACGTATTTTTTGGTTTAAATAATTCAAAAACCTAGAAATTTCGAATCAATTTACCACACTACAAGTGGAATAGAAAAATATAGAATCATATGAATCATAATAATCAAGTTCTACAACCAATAATTGATATTATGACAAATTATGATCATGATGAAATTATTTTTTCCGTAGTTTCATTTCACAGTAACCGGACTTTCATCATTGAAATATGTATTTTTCTGTCGGAATCATAGATGATCGATCTGTGCTACCACGTTTAGCTACATACTCGTTTTTTGCTCCACAATTGATGAACGAGAAAATGTTCATCGATTTTCGCAATATTTTGATTTGAGCAGAGATGTTCAACGCAGCAATGTGTCACAGACGTACACTTGCGGTCACATAAAATCGTTTCATCCGTAATTAAAATTCCAAGATCAAACCAACGCACACAACCCCTAATGCTTACATAGACTATGCATGGAGTGAGTATATGCACATTGTTTTCTAGTTATGATTACTATGTCCACTATAAGTTATTTCCTTCAGGGTCGTTTAGCGCGGCCATTTTTTTTTCTAACGGTACTTCGGGTATTTTAGGCTCAGTCGAGTTCCGACCGTCTTGGAGAGTGGTCATGCTACATTTTGCTCCTGACTGAAATATTTACGTTATTCCGGTAGAACTCTGGCCAAGGGGTAGGGTCGGGGAGAGGAATGGGAAGTGTAGACAACAGACAATACCCCTAACCCATCTCGAGACCCGAGTAAGCGTGAACAAAGGATCGACTGCATAGGGCCTACCTGTTATTAGAAAACAAAGACCATCAGTAATCACATAAAAAAGGACGGCATTTTTTTTTGGTAATGGGTATTAAAACACTAGGAGTGCTTCGAGATTGTTTATGTGACAACAAAACTTTTTTGTTTTAGAAAATTGGAGCACTTTTCACTGAATTAGAGAAATTGATACATGAAGAATCTCCACACAGTAGGCCTAAGCTATGATAAGCACTGTTACCGGAAGAAATATTTCAGAAGTTTAATAACTAATCATTCAAATAGTATATCTTGTAATCATTCCATTATTTTGTATTCTTTCATTGGATTCAATTAAATTCAAATTTGAATTTAGGCCCACTCTACTTGAGAAAGCAAAATGTTCTTGTTTTCTGTCGCGCTCGAGAGGTCGAATGAAAACACACATTTGATCAAACTTCACATGCACATGTACCATTATTAAACTTGGTATTGTATAGTTCCGAGTCACAATCGGTTCACCCCACCGAGAAATATAACCCGGAATATAATGATGTTGATACACATTTGAGGGTCAATCATATCTATTCAATGTTCCACTTGGAGGTGAAAACATCCGTACGAGAAGACTTTCAGAGTCCTGTTGACTGGTCATGTGTATCATCATTATTAAAACTCATTTCAAAGTTTTCAAAAATCCCATAAGAATGACCCAGAGAGAAAAAATCGTCAGACATATTTCCTTCGGGATAATTCAAATTCTCAGGAAATTTCAATATAATAATATGTATACATATTATTCCAAACTTTCAGTCAAATCAGATAAGCCGTTTTGATAATAATAATAAGTATCTGGCCTCCGGTTCCAAACTGAATTGGGTCGGGGGGTGGGTTGTCCCACCATATAACAAATTTTTGTTTTGATATAACAAAAAATTTAATCTAATTTTTTTAATCACTCAAAGCTATCAAGATAAGCTTACCAATTGAATCCAAGCAGCAGGTGTCACCAATTGATAGGAAACGATTAAAAAAGCCTTCTTTATCATCATAGAAATCAATTACGAAATAGGAGACGGTGACGTAATTGTTTGGGTCACAAGGTGGAATTATATATAACCAATGCAAAGATATGTACACCTTTTCAGAGATTTTTGCAACAATCGAATGAGAAATAACAAAGAAAACGCAATAAAAGTGTACATTTTATTGAATATTTGGATCAATTGGATTTGCAAAGTGCGACAGGTTGCAGCACTATAAATATCAACAAGTTGCAGGTAATGTTTTTGAACGTTTGAAGTAATTCAAGGTCCGTAGATGTAAATTGAGCTGACAAATTATCTTTCATTCTAGATTTCCACACTTCTATAAGCTCATCTCACAACGCGCGCATCCCGCGTTCTCCTAGTATAAACAGAATATGTAGGCGCATTGATTTAGTTCTCTATGGAATCCAGCTTCCAGTTTCTCAACAACGGCTAGATCGATAGAATTGTGATAGTATAATATGAATATTAAATAGTATGATATGAATAGTAAATACTCACGAATGAGTAGTATTAATAGTATACATGGTATGAAGATTCTATCCATTCATATAGGTATCTCTCTTGTGTTGAGATCAAGTGAAGAAATCAATCTTTCTGAAGGCTTACTTCCGTCTGAATTGATTTCATGGTGGTTTTATAATGTCACAGTGCATTTTCTCAAAGGGGGGAGGTGGCGCAACCAATTTGGTTAAAACATACTCAGTTCCAAGTTGGTTGAGACCGAGTGTTTTCGACAAGTTGACCTGGAGAAGAGTAAAATGTATAATTCACATTTCGATTTGTTACCTGCATTATTTCAGGGCTGAAAAAAATTGGAGTCAATTACAAATTTCGAATCAAATTGGTGGGCCTATATTTGATACAGTTGTAGGCCTACTATGAGAGGTTTCGAGGATGTTCGGGAACTTGAACGTTATTCTCCTTCTCTCAATCTAATGACGTCACAATAGCGTGGTTATCATAGAAGAAATATTTTCATAAATTATATGATATGTGATGAGTTAAATGCGGATATTTTCCCAAGTTTCCAGGGTATTGTTGACCCAAGATGTGAAGACTTTTAGAGGTCAAGACGGCCAACTTTGTATACACAAATGATACGTCATTGATGTACGATTAACTTGTGCGAATTTTCGGTGATTGTAATCATAAATCGTCGTTAATCAGACTGGACTTATCACCGAAAAAGATTGGTTTGTCAAATTAAATCATCAATGAAACGATAGAACTTATGACAGAAAGAGGCGCGTATAATCAACCCGGCAATGAAACTACCGGTAGTCTGTTTTTGTTGATCATGAAAAAAACCTGTTCAAATAATGTCGAAACTGAATGTAAAAAATCTCTTTTTAGTTCAAAATGAGAATATAATCATCTGTATAACAATTTTTTAACAGGTCGGAAATATTTTTTCTCACGTAATAAAATTTGTTAGGTCAAATCATCGCGTCATGAATATCCATCAGACTTCAACAATGTTAACGAAGTATTCAAATTCAAACTGTATTTAGTATTATCTCTCTCACCATTATGATAGTTATAGAAAGAGAATACTAAATACAGTTTGAATGCTTGGTTGAAATTGTTGGAATTCGATGAATATTTAGGCCGCGATTATTTGATCCAAAAAAATGTATTACGTAAGAAAAAATATTTCCGACCTGTTAAAAAATTGTATACAGATAATATATATTATCATATTGGATTACAATGAGATTTTTTACATTCTGTTTTGAAATTGAATCTATTTCAACAGATTTTTTTATGAAGTTCCCATATTCCCTACTCATAGACGTAGTGTAACAATCCAGAAAATATGTCCAGGAAAATCGCCCATTATTGTATTTCAAGATTATCATAGCCCTTGGTTTCTACTATAATATGAGAAAAAATAACTGAATTGTTCACCAAAAAAACCTAAATGTTATTAAAGCATGTTGATCCATTTCAATCTATAGTTCATCAATTTTTTCAGATAATGAGCGTAGAAGCGCACTGAGTGAGAACTTTTATGAAAATGAAATACGAATTTGAATATTTTTCTTCTTTGAATATTTCAAATCGAAAATTCAATTTCTCATATTCTCATAAAATGATGTGAATGACTGGTCAACTACGAACTTGTGTGTGTTGTAATTATTGTACGGCCGCCTCATTTGGTGTCTAGACTGGTAAATTGGGAGTTCAATTATTATGTTGTCTTATGATACCTCATTTTATAATTCTTCTCACACCTTATGGAGTCAAATATATCTCGAACTTTATTTGTTTACCTTTTTTTTCACCTTCGACTTTTTTTCGAAACTTTACTGTTCTGAAGTATTTTGTTGAGGTGTTGCGAATAATATTGAAACTTGAATGGATACTCTGTGGTTATTGCTTGTCAATCACTTCTATAATCCCTCGTCTCGCCACTCCTTCCTCCTAGCTGAGAAGAGTCTACCTGACGGGTGATACACATTCTATCTCTCTCTACTCGCCACTTGGACGAAATTCCGCAATACTACGCTACTAGACGGCAGAGAATAGTAATTAATAAACAATTTTTATCTCGCTGACCAATCAAGCTATTGACTTTTGTGATTCAACGTACCTCCAAACAATAGTAATCGACAATCTGAGAAAAAATGAGCACATTCGGTCAACAAACACGCCGACTTCCCGGAATTATCTGAAATTGACCTACACTTTGACACTTTGTGTTCCCCGACAAATAAAAACCGATGAGAATAAAAAATTGGGACCCATTTTGTTGGAAAGCTCATTAAATTTTGATTGTCTTGACTCTTTTTCAAGTTTCTGGTACTTACGAACTTGTTGCTAAAAAATGTTGTTTTAGTACACAAATTATTCCCGAAATATCGCTGAAACCACCTTCAGAATGTACTTTAACGTAGATTGACCCGGTGCAATATAACCACAACGATGACGCGCCGTTCAACTTCTATATACAGTTCAATTTAGCTTGATCAACTATTACATGTGACCACACATCCGTACTCGAAAAGAGCTGGGTTCATCAAAACCCGATATTAAAAGTAAAATACCTTGACGAATTCACAGAATCGTGAAAATCGAGAAATGAAGTTTCAAATTATAAGTACAAGAAAAGTTGAATGGCTGGTCAAATATTTTGTTTACGTTTATGAATGCCTTTTCATAGCTGCACATATTAGACGGTTTTTGTAGTGCGAACGTGTTTCATGACAAAGAGCAGAAGTCGTCTTTGGGAAGAGCACAATATTTACAAATATTTCTGTTCAACTATTGCCACTTGTGGGCCACTATGGAAGAAAATATCCGTTTCTTATAATCAAGAGAGCTTTCATCTAGATTGAAAAGCACAGCCCTTCTCGTCTCGACTGGATCACATAGTGTACATCCATGTGTATAGGAAAAAGGTATGAGAAGGTTGTAAATGGCAAAGATAGACTCACATTCTAATTCAATGAAGTACAAAGTTTATTATCTCAATTCAATACTTTACATTCTATTACTTTATTGATAATACTGAAGTGCAAGATTATTGATTCCAATTACATCATTGCATTAGTACATAATACTACAGAAAATGAAAACAATTTTAGATAGTTATATGATAAAAAAATTCATGAAATAAATATTCGATTCGTTGGGCTATATTTCGATAAATAATTTACAACAATTCAATCCAATTCTTTCATCAACACATTTGGCACCAACTTCAATCTTTAGTTAAAACCTTCCTAGATTACAACTTTTTTATGAAAATATCTTCTCGATTGATCATTAAATAAGCCCTAAACATTTGAATAGTGTTTCTATAAGCTAAATATTATATATTAAAAATTAAGGACGGTCAAAACAAAACTGCGCCTAACCATCACTTTTCAAAACTGTGTCTACACGACACTAAATTATCGATCTTATGTCAAGATATTGCCTTGGAAATCAAGGTCAAGCCGGACGTGGGTTCGAGTCCCGCATAAGACTGGTTTGTAAACATTCGTAATTATACCATTCGCTCATAAATACTCTCAAATAAAATAGTTGTAAGTCGGCTTAGTGCCGGAATTAATTACCACCGTGGGAGTAGCTTCAACTGGCAGTTCAAAGTGGTTATCACCATGGTTACCCATACTTGGTGATACCGGGCCTTAAAAAAGCAATAATAAACAGTTATCATGATCAATACTAGATCATATACCCAAAGTTGGTAGTACACTCGAATTGCTTTCTAGATTTGTATGTTTGTTCCCAGTTTGGAAAGACCAATCAATGAAACGTCATGAGAAAGAATGCTAGTTATTAGTTGCCACAAATATATACCCTCATTGAAAACAATCAGACACCGGCTTGTCGCTATTGTAGGTTGTTTCTAGGGCCCTCTAGGGATCGTCTAGAAGGTAGGCCTATAATCAGTGTGGGCTTACAGAAGAAATCACAGAGTGGAATTTACATGTTCATCATCGATTACTGAACAACCCCACTAGCAGCCAAGTTATTTTTTGGTATCATAAGAGAGGGTAATACATCCAGGTACAGGTTAACCGATGCCTTATGCGAGACTTGAACCCACGACTGACTTGGTGTCAGTCTTCACGACAGCGCCTTGGATCCAGGCAAACTCGACGACTATCACAAGGTGCCATGGGGGCAGCTATTTGTATCATAATAGCATTACATGGTTTCCTCCCATAGTTTCCCCTCTGCACTCTTTGGATTATAATGAACTTAAAAATAGTCTCTTTAGATAAAATCTTGATAACATCCAACATTCATGTATATTAACTATAGTGCAGTTTTCTATAATAAATATTGCTAAGTACGTAAAATTGAAATAATATATTAGTAGTCATCATAATATTGAATTGCTTTGGGATTTTTAGTACACTTATATTCTTGAGTACGCCGAGTTTCTGTAACTGTAGTATGTGTAATTTCAGTATCAGTCTGTACGAGCGACTCATACTCATGTTTACGTTGCCTCATTACCATTGCCGTTCCATTACCAAGATCCGTTTCAATCTCTGCGTCGTAACCTCTAGCCCTGATGTCTGCGGTCATTCCTCGACGAGTCACTCGGCCAGACACCTGAGTAGCAACAGCTCGAGCAATAACTGGGGCATATTTTCCGGGGCGGCAAACTTCTGTTTCAACAGTACGGGCCATCATTCGGGTGTTTGGCCTGCGACTTACAACGCTTCGGGAACTTGCTTCATCATCTTCGTATTCATATCCATCTCCTTCATCATCATCATAATCTTGGTATCGAACAGTTGTAGTCGTAGTCTTCCTAGATTCGCCCTGGACAGGTTTCACAGCACGTGAAGGCCGAGAGTAAGATTGCAATTGGCTTCCGGCTTTTACCTGGAATGCAATAATCAGATAATTGGATAGCGCAGCGAAGTTGAGATTTCACAAAGAATACAGTCCAAAAATGTCGCTCGTTCACTCGAATTTGGTTTGAGTATCTTACGTGCATGTATCACTATATTACATAGAAACCGATCAAAATAGTACAGGCATTGAAACCTTGCAGATCGATACATTTTTACATCGTGTGATCAAGTATGATTCTTATTGCTTGCTTAATTTTCCTACCATCAGCTAGATTATTTGGGGGTAGGAATGAGCGGATGATAGATGAACGATGCTTTACATACAACATCGTTCCACGTTTATACAAGAACCCGACGTCGAATCACGTGGGGCTCGAACATGCAGTGCCTTAGCTAAATGAACCATGGGGGATAGCATTATATATGTGAATTGTGACTATTTTATACTTGATATTTAAGTACAATTGGTCAATGGCCATTATTTGAAACATCATCTTGAATACTTGTTTTCAAGAATCAACCGAAAAATGTAGTTCGAACAAAAACATACCAATGCTCGAGCTTCCCCTGCCTCACGATCATGATAGTAATATTCCATGTTCCGAGATTGGGTGTCCATCTTGTTGTCGTGCACTGCTTGGCAGCTGGATCTTCGAAAAAAAACATATGCCACTTGACAAATATTCACGACAACTCATTCATTATCATTCACATCAAACTGGGCCCTTCCAATAAATTACAACTTCCAGCCTACAAAAATGTGTAAATGAACAATGGTAAGCGGTAACTCAAAATTACTTTATTTTTTTCCATAACTTTTCTTTAGTTTTTTCAATGATGCTTAACAACCCCACTAACTGCTAGTTTTCATAGGGGTGAGAATGAGTGGGTCATGATGAAAAATAAAGTAATGGAAGGTGAAAGGATGTTTACAAAAACACATGCCATATGCAGGACTCGAACCCACACCCGCCTTGGGTTCCATTTTTCTAGTTTTCTTCAGAAAATTTCTAAATTTTCCACCTCAGCTGATGAGTCACATATTGCGACCTCTTTCCATCACCTCCATTAGAATTAGTATGATAAGGTTATCATACTAGTGATGATATTAAATTGGTAAGAACGTATACCAAAGACATACTTCGAAAGTACACCTTTGATCTGAGGTAAGAATTCAAATGCCCCACAGATTACATTCAATTTTTTAAAAAAAATACCCCTTTCTATCGTCATTATTTAAATATATTTACAACTCTTAGTCCCTTCAATGAATATAAAGTACATACATAAAAATGTTTTTCTTTGCTTACCAATTCGATATCTTGGTGTTATACAGCTCACCGATACGCTCTGTTCTTGTAGGATCAGCTACAATTCGAGTACTTGTCATCCGTCTCACAATTTCCATACAACTAACCGTTGTCCTCTGTCCTCTCGAATGTTTGCATTGATCAGACAAGGGAATGAGAAGTGGTTTTGACCAAATAAGGACATGCTGGAAGGGGATGATTTCTGTTTCAAATCAGTCCATCTTCTTCTTCTTCTTTATGGCTTTGGGCAAATCAGTCCATGATGGGGACATGAAACTAACCACATTCCTAAACAAATAATATTATTACTTGTATAGCACATCTGCGTTATTCGAAGGACAAGAGTCTTTTGAAAATATTGATTTGTTATAGCCTAATAGGTTTACAAAATTCTCATTACAGGTTATAAAATAGTTCCATGCTGAGATGTTCAGTCTCCTGTAGAATGAGAAAACTTTTTGAGTTTTGTATCTCTTAATTGGGCGGACATCTAAATTAGGAGGGTATATTTTTTACATAAATTAAAACTTCATCATTCATCATAAGTCATGACTGATACAAATTGAAATGCCGTCTTGCAGCAAACTTACTTCCTACTGATAAATATAGTATTCACCGGCAGGAACACGTCCCAACTGTAGATCTAATGGCATACAATTACGCCCTCTATATCATCTTCTCCCTTATACTTGTTGACCTTTAATGAATGTCAAGAAATGATGAACATTATTCAAACATTATTACTTGAGAAATGGCTGGTCCAATTGTCTTGAAAATTTGAAACACTGTTGGATTTTTTTTCACTTATACAATTTGGTAAACATTCAAGTGCTATTGCAGATTTGTTCTAATATTGCTCCAAATGCAATTTCTTCGTATGGAAATTTGAAACTTTTTTTCTAGTGATTCAACCGATTCTAAGCAACTGTACAGACCATAGTGAAATGAATCTCAATTCAATATGGAAAGTTTTAAGTACAATTTATATTATTATTACCGTTTTCTTTATTATTTAATAAATACATAATTTGTTTTACATTTGACCTCCGTATTGTTGTTTGATGTGATGGGAGTAGCAAGTAGTGTATATTTTTGGAATATTTTTATTCTATTGTAATCTTCCAACCTTTGGTTCTTGTTTAACTGTTCTAGTTGGGCTGTATTTTGATTAACGTGATTTTCGGGTGCTAGATATAGGTGGAGAGGGGAGATTGGATGCTTGGTTCCACTGTTGCATCACGGCGAGCACTGCAAGTGAAATTAAAGATGTACTTACAAAAAAAGAAGAACATCGTTCTTGACGTCTATTTGCCACTCAGAGCTAAGAAATCAACACAGGAAAAGATTAGCATACAAACGAATGAAAGTGACGTAAAGAGACAGAATTTCGAAATACATCTTTCCTGTAATGAATTCTAGTGCATTGATATGACTTAATTCAAGTGCATGAAAACATATTCGTGTTTGTATAATAAAATCAAACCTAATATACTGGATTTATTCAAAATCAGAATATTCTCGCCTTGTTAATGAAAATGAAATTATTCTGAATCGTACTTTCACAGTGAAGATAACAATAATAATAATAATAATGATGATGATTTATTACCAGCGACTATACATGATACAATATGGTTTTTGCTCACTTTTGAAATGTTTCATCTCCTAAATTTCATGGGGTAAATCGGTCGAACCAGTTTTAAGAAATACCATCTCAGAGTTTCTAAAAAACCCATAAGATTAGGCTGGGCAAGAAGAAAAAAATCTCTCTCAAAAAAAATCTCTAAATGTGTACACATGGATGATACACATTACTACAATTTTGTGTGCAATTTGAACCAGTTGTTTTGAAGGAATTGATTTAATAAACGGTTTGTATTCATCAAATGGATAGAAACAATAGCAGAATTAGGTTGTCAAGGTTCACTGCTTTCTAGAGTTGATATTTGCCTAATATTGAAGTATATTTCATATGCGTCAAGGTGTGTAGCTTTCCCATATACCAATGTCGATAAAGTAGCCAAGTTAGAACCACTTTAACGACTCTGATCATAACCTTATTCAGATATCTCGCTCATCTTACAACGTATGCTGCGTTTGCCTATACTAGTTTAGTACATATATAATCACCCTTCCAAGTTCCAAGTGCATTAGATATCTTGCTCTAATGTGGAATAGAAATCCAATTCCACATTGAATTTTTCAGTTTGTTTTGTTTTCACTTTATGACGGTAAGCCAATAATAAATTACCTATAGTCAATCTGTGCGACAGAACATAACAGAAATGCCCGCTTCGGCACAAGTGTCAAAAACAGATGTTGGTCAGGATACAGCTTATAAGGCGTCCCAGTCTCCATAGGGCAAATAGTTCCCACCAGGGTGATTATTTGTGAAAATATTGTGAATATTTATTATGGATCGACAATATTTTAGAAGATACTTCTCTGCACGGTGCGAAGCAGTTTCACAACAATACGTTCATCAAGGAAAGCCACTACGAATTGTTATGCTTTAGTTGACGCTGAAAATGTTCACACAACATGCATCTCGCATTACATACCTAATTTGATTACATAATATCTATATATATATATATATATATATATATATATATATATATATATATATATATATATATATATATATATATATATATATATATATAAGACTTATATATATATATATATATATATATATATATATATATATATATATATATATATATATATATATATATATATATATATATATATATGTATATATATATATATATATATATATATATATATATATATATATATATATATATATATATATATATATATACATATATATATATATATATATATATATATATATATATATATATATATATATATATATATTGAGTTTTAAGACGCACTATACTGATAGCTACGATCTATTGGCGTCGGTGGATGATGAATGAGATGATGGGATGATGAGATGAAAGGTTATTTTATTAGGTGTTTTTGGATGGTGGGAAGGAGTCGGTCGTGGCCTGCAGGTAAGGAACCATCCCAGTATTGACCCGAATGACAGAGGGAAACGACGAAAAACCCCTGTCAGGATGGTCGACCATCGCGGGAATCGAACCCCGGTCTCCCGAATGACGGTTCAGCAGTGTGTTACCACTCAGCCACGCGTCTCGGTAATTTGATTACTTCTCAAGATATTTTATCGTTTATGCTATCGATATGTTCGTGAAACAACTGCCTTTGAGCTAAACTAAAAATGAACGCTTCAAACATATGCGCTTGACATAAGAAACGCGGTAAGTCCCGCCATGTTTTGATATAAATCAAGGTATAAGAGAAGCTATTCATTTGTAAAAACGGTTACAGGTATGGCGATGAAATGCAATTTATCTGATGGTTTTCTTGTAAGTAACGGGTTAACGTATTTTCCAACTGGTATTTTTCAAAATTTTCGAGTAATTTTCAATTTTTTTGTTATTTCCATTTTTTAATACATTATTTTAACATTGGATGATATCAATAGATGACAGAACATTTGATCCATTTTTGTGGGTGGGTTCCCCTCAAAAATGGATATGATAATTATTTCAATACTCATGTCTATTCCCAAAATATAGCTTGGCTGTAACAGGTGGGAAATGCTCGACGATAGGAAATCTCATGGGTTTGCTGTCTAATGACGATTACTGACTGGCCCGGATTCACAAAGAGTCCTAACTTTAAGACGTCTGAAGTTGGGACCATTTTACCAAGTTAGGACCAATATTGGTGTCAAGTTGGGACTATTTCACTGAGTTTTAGGACCAATATTGGTGTCAAGTTGGGACTATTTCACTGAGTTTTAGGACCAATATTGGTTCCAACTCAGTAAAATGGTCGGACCGACAGTAGTTTTTAGATTGATTTCAGTTTGGATTGAATTGTTTTGTTTTTTGGTTTTTATTTTTCATTTTTTTTTTCATCTTATAAATGAACAGTCACGTGATGTCCACAAAGCTCTAAAGAGCTTGACTGTGGATTAAATATAGAAAAATAATTGAAAGAATATTGTGTAATGCGATGGTTGAAGCAGAAGTATGCATAAGAAGGTTGAATGAATTACAAACTAAATGAAATATGTTAGAAAATGAACAAGGTGGAGTTAAACAGTGGCAGTGAATAATAAATATAACAAACAATAAGTAGAAAATTCGAAATAATGAGAAACACTATAAAACACGTTTTATACAACACTTTTTAATATCACTTTTAATTATGTTTATTCGCTTAGGTTAGGTTCATTAAATTGGTTGTATTGGGTTATTCATGTTATTTTGGGCTGGGTGCAACAGCGACAACAACATCGTCCGCGTCCGATGAATAGCGGCTGCCCTTGCTAGACTCTTTTGACATCAATCCGTGTCCAAGACCAAGTGCTCTGGACATACACAAGTGTATGAAAAGTTGCATAACTTTCAGGTGTTGGACATCATTGTTTTGAGGTTGGACCTAACTATAATAATAATAATAATGATTCTTTTATTCCATGCTTGATCATAATTACATGATATTGGTACGTCATATTATCGGTATATAATCGGTATATAATCGGTATATAATCAATATAACCAAAATATCATAAAATGACATAAAATAACAAAATTCAACAGTCGAAAAGAATGAAAGAATACAATGGACAGACATTAAAAAGCATAACACACAACATGAATAAATCGATATAAGAGAATGATTTTAGAAGGAGAGTCACATATATTAACCAATGGTTCCATCCATCAAATATTCATTAATTTCATAAAAACGTTTGCCTAATAAGTAGGATTTAAGAACATGTTTGAAAATTTTAATATCAACGTTGGCAGCCTCTTTGATGAAAGTAGGAAGGTTATTAAACATCTGTATGCCTGCAAAGATGGGACCCTTTTTATACATTTCGAGTCTATGAGTTTTAATTCTGAACGTATTTCTATTTCTAGTCTCGTGTGGGTGATCATATTTTAATTCATTGATGTCATTAAGATAAAAACTATTTTCCACTACATACATGATTACATTTAAAATATACAAACATGGGGGAGTCAAAATATTGAATCTCTTGAAAAGAGGCTTACAAGAATCTTTATAGAATACGTCAGATGTAGGGTCAAAACTAGCATTGGCCAAGTATCTCAACGCTCTTTTTTGTAAAGTGAATAAAAGATTACTGTGGGGAGATTGGCCCCAAAGAATGATTCCATATTGCAATCTAGACTGAACATAAGCGAAATACACCATTTCAGCCGTTTCAAAACTACTCAACTGCATTAATTTCTTGATCAAGAAACAGCCAGACGCAATTTTCAATCTACAGTCATTTATGTGGCTTGACCAGCTCAATTTATTATCTATGATTACTCCTAAAAACTTTGTTTCATTACAGGTTACTAAACTTTTTCCTTCAAGGTAGATTAAAGGGCTAGAGTCAGCCTGTTTGCGACTAGAAATGAATTGCATCATCGAAGTTTTCTTATGAGATGATGCGAGATAATATAGATAAAAGAGTGCATAGAAAAATGTTCTACGACCCTGCACTAGCCATCATGCTCTCGAGCATGCAAATTACAGTAAATTAATTAATAATGAGATAATATGGGTTAGTATAAAACTGTAGATTGTGACAATATAGGCAATTAAGTATAATGAAAATCGTTTCAAATATACATGTCTGTGAAATGATATTAGGTTTTTTTTTATATTGGGTTTGACGACGCACTATACTGATGGCTACGATCTATTGGCGTCAGTGGATAATGAATGAGATGATGGGATGATGAGATGAAAAGTTATTTTATAAGGTGTTTTGAATGGTGGGAAGGAGTTGGTCGTGGCCTGTTGTTAAGGAACCAGTCCAGTATCAACCTGAACGACAGAGGGAAACCATGAAAAACCCCTGTCAGGATGGTCGACCATGTTCAGTGTGTCACCACTCGGCCACGCATCTCAGTATGATAATAGTAATAATGATCAAATTGATAGTAAATAACTGTATATAAAGTATAGAAGAATAGCATCTGAATGAAAAGGCCTAATAATTCTGAAGACTGGAATTGGCTCTCAAAACATTAGAAGTACCGTTATTATTTAGCCAGTCAATGATTGCCGTGTGCATTCAACGTATAGATCTGATTGCTGGAGACAGAATGTCTGACTTTTATCTCCACACATAACAAATCACATTTCCAAGCTCCACAACTACACTTTTTTGTTTTGCGAATTATATAATTTGAAAATTAGGGTTTCACGGTGCGTCAGCGACTAGAATATTTCTCACCTGATTGTTATTAAATCGAGGTAACATTGGGGGTGGATAAAATATACCAAGTCTTGCACATATGAGGAAGACAATACAGGAATTATGGGATATTTGGTGGAAGAAAGAAGAATATAACGAGGAAAAGAAAGAGTGGCATCGGAGGTGTAGCAAGAAATGAGAAGAATGTCATACACGAGCTTCTTATGTGGAACAGCAAACTGATATTCATCATTGGCCAATCCGGCAAAGGTGACCTCTAGAATCTAGATGAATAAGCAACGCAAATCCTACCATCATGTCGAGATGTCATTTGTAGGTAGGGTAAATGATGGAAATTACGTAAGTGAACATGGCAAAAATATGTGCACTACCGTTTGGTAAGCTAAAAATACAAAATCGCTCCTTAAGTTCAACTCCTACAATGCCGCAAACTCTCACGGTCGTAATTTTTCAGATATCAATATGATTGTGTTTACATTATGTTGATAATTGAATGATTGTTACCACATTAACAGAATTTTGAACAAAAAATTTGTAATTTTTCAAATTCTTCAAATGGAAAATGAAAAAATTTCGTGCTGGCAAAAACCTAGATGCATATTTTTGAATACCGAAAAAAAAATGTAAATGTGAAATATTAGAATATATCAAAAGTGTGAGCCAGGGAATTAACGGCATTTATGTGATTATGAGTTTTGCGGGCTAGTCTACGGGTTACGCCAAGCACACGATGCATGTTAAACTCGAGTCTGAAGCGAGCGAACAACGAGCCGGTGTAGAGCGCCTGCGGCCTCTTAAACACTCCTGTTTCCATCACCTATACTGTGATAGATATTGCGACATATAATATCCAAATAGTAAAAATAAACAATCTGACCACTAATTCAAAGCAACAACTCATCAACAAACCTCAATCCCAGGAATATCATATTAATGTAATTTCAACTCCGATTTCAAAAATTCACCTTGCTAAAACAAAATTGGTGAAAATGAAACTCATTCCACATTTTCTGTGTATAATCACAACATGCGCTGATTTTAATATAATGTGGTACAGTTCATCACCCTGAACCCAATATCTCACATCCAGTATTTCCACCGGCACATGCAGCGCAGTGGTTAGTGCGCTCGATTCATGATGTGATCCGGAAGGTGCAGGGAATATCGGACCCGGTTTGATCCCCGCTACCATCCATCTATACAGGGATTATTCATGGTTTCTCTCTGTAGTCTAGGCTAATGCCAGGATGGTTCCTACAATAAGTCAGACATGACCGCTTCCTTCCCACTATCCTTCCCATTATCACATGGCACTTGTGGGACCTTGGTTCTGTTGTTCATAAATAATAAATAAATTGAAAAGTTCAGTTCAAGTCAAATAAACCAATTTTTCATAAAGTTCCAACTTAATTTTGGTGGATTTGCTATGAAAGTGGTTCTGTTCAATTGAAATATACATAGGGCCTATGAGTGAATTTAATTAAGAGTTTTCAAAAATCAATTTGAGAAACGAGTTGACAAATAATAAATGTATATGCCTACACATGTATTTGTTATTGATTGTTAATAAAATTGTCATATAGAGCATCGACTCATTTTTTTTCATAAAAATTGTGTTTTCCAATAGATTTTTTTTGGTCCAACAGTCTAACTATTGAATTGCTATTATTCAAAACTCACTTGAATATGATGTGTTATCATGTGTGAAGGCAATGATGAAGGTATCCATAAAGATCTGGAATTTTTGGTAAAAGAGCACCAAGCCAACAGCAATGCATGACTAAAAAAAGCTTCCCTAAATAACCTGTGGCCAAAAGCCTCGACTACTTCACTTTTTTCATGAAATTGTTGCTCTCCAATAGATCTCATCGGGTCCAGCAGTCTAACTCAATTGAAATGTAATCATTTAATTGTTCAAAACTCACTTGGTTATGATGGATTATCATGTATGAAGGTATCCATAAAGATCTGAAATGTTTGATAAAAGAGCAGCGAAACAACTAGAATGCTAGCCTGTGGCCGAAAGCCCTTACATATAATTAGAATGAAACTAAAATACAGATGAACTTGACCTGCGGTGCTTAATATTATCACATTATCTATAATATCCTCAAGTTTGACAGTTATTGAATTGATATGTGATGAGTGGTAAGTGAATCATACATAAAAAAATATTTTAAACAGACAGAAGAATTAGGACACTCATTAGGCCCCAAGATGTCCTATCTGACTTCCCCCTCCTCCCCGTTTCAATACATTCAGAAATGAATACCAATCGCATAAATGTCAAGTATGTAATGAGTAATTTATTGGCTACGATATTTTATACATGCTGCTGATAACAAAAATTTACATTTTACACTATTTTGATCAACCCTGAGATAGAAAAATCCTTCACAGATAACATTTTCAGTGATTTGTTATATGTTACAAATTGGTTAGTTTGAAACGAAAAAATTGTGCCAGTGGCCAGTGAAATTTTCGGAAATTGTATACCTCTGGTTTTAAATATCTTGACATTAATCATCAAAAACAATAAATTATGAACAAGTGAATCATTTCAAGTCTCCAAGGTGCCTTGTGGTTCACCTTTCGTAAACATTCACTTTTCAAGTCAATAGCCAAAATGCGTTTTTCACTTTTCGTCAACCCATAAAAAATCATTTCAACAGTTTCTGGTTCCAAAATCATGTGTTGTGATAGCTCGTCAATTTGAATCTTCCAAACATCATATAAGTTCATTCGTCATGTTTTTATGATTAAATGAAAGTATATAATATATATACAAATAATATAATCATATGGTTTTTATGATATAATTATTTTTCTGTTCGATTGCGAATGATCCAGAAATACAAACTCTCACATTAACAATCAACTCCTCAAGATCACCAAAAATATCAAACATTCAAAACGTTTGCGGTCCTAGATTGTCGATGCAACTTCTAATACATCAAGAAGTGCAGAAAAACGAATAAGTTCATTTTCAAAGTTTGTTATCAAACACTGTTCATGTTCTTATAAAAGTCCATCATTCAACAAACCATACAATTTGCTGAAAGTAAAATAATCTAGGTAAGCTGATGGTTTATATTTTCTCTTCGATTCATTAAAATGACTGAAACTTGAAACCTGTGATGAGCCCATTGACCTCTATACCAATGTGGATAGCGTATGGTAACAATCTGCCTGGGAAGCTAGTGATACCAACCTGTCGTATTACCATATTAGGATACTTACATCTCTCGTACACCGAGACGTGTGGCAATACACTAAACCGTCATTCAGGGGACGGGGGTTCGATTCCCACCATAATCGACCATCCTGACAGGGGTTTTTCGTGGTAATTCCCTGTCGTTCAGGTCAATACTGGGATGGTTCCTTGACAACAGGCTACGACCGACTCCTCCCCACTATCCAAAAGCACATAATAAAATAACCTTTCATCTCATCCCACCATCTTATATATCATTCACCGACACCAATAGATCGTAGTAATCAGTACAGTGCGTCGTTAAACCCAATATAATTTTTTTTAAAAATACATGTCTTGTAAAGTAATCCAATGAGCAAATATTATTATTTTCAACACCACTTCAGTTGAATTGCTAGGTGAGGTTTGCAAAGTCAATATATCTGATATTTCTAGTGGATTCCAACACACATGACAATAAATCTATTACTTTGCCCTTTTTAGATGAGGTTAACAACTAGTCATCATTACAGTATTCATTAAAGGACCACATTGTATTTACACTGTCAATGATAACAACACAGATCAAATTGAATATTCCCAACCATTTCTTGAGGTGAATAGTGAATAAACTTGACAGCTGATTGTCAGATCAGCCTACTATGATGGCAAAGACCATGGCCCACCATGCATGCTTGCCCGTCTCCTAGCAAGCTTTGTCGCGACTTCACTACATATAAGCTTTCCACGTTAAAATAGAGATCAGTGGGTAAATCTGGTACGCCTACTAGCAAGGTACTAGGTGGCTTTGAGGCAGCTGTTGGGTCTTTTTTGTATCATCTTCTAGAAATACCAAGTTAAATACCAATATATCACTTGATTAGGATTAAAACAAACAAGAACGTGTCCCCAAGGGTTTCAAGTTTGCCCCCTAGAAACACATCCTAATTCTTAGCCCACATTCACCATGCGTTTTGGTATTCATCAAGTTAACGAGGCAAATGCAATATATGCATTGTAAGGTGAGCAAAATTTGTGCATGAATGTACAATGGAAATCTACACACCTGGTTTTGAAACTATCAAGTCTAGTCACTCACTACATTTGTCAAACACCTCTAAGCACCAGCAAAATTAAGAGGTTCTCAGAGTATTTCTCCCAAGTTTCCCTCTTTGGGTTATTCTAGTTTTTTTTTTCAAAATTTTGCAATGATTTTTCTCAAGTTTCTATCTAATTTTGGCCCAAAACTAGACAGTTCCAAGTTGGACGAGTCCTCGTGCCCACAAAAACTGATGAACTACGGTATTAAATTCTCTGATCTATGCAGCTTATGCAAAAAATCAAGCACAGAAGAAAAATCCATAAGTTGTATGGAGGTCTTCTTCGCTAAGGTTCTTAGCTCGTATAATTATTGCAATTAACAGTTATTAAAACTGTGAGTCAACATAAATAAATATATTCAAATATGATTTCTCAGCCAGAGTGAAGATGATTTCTTCAGTGAATGACTGAGGCGTGTAGATCAGTCGCAGGTGTGCTGAACCATCATTCAGAGAACCGGAGTTTGATTCTGACTAGGTTCTTCGTGGTCTCCTCAATTGTTAAAGGAATATTGAGATAATTCCTTGATATCAAGCAATGACCATTTTCCCCAAAAACAGATGATAAAATAACCTTTCACTTTGTTCATCACTCGCAGACATGAGTGGTGTCTAATAATTACGAGTCATCAAACCCAATTTAAATGCAAAATAAAAGTGATGAATGAGATCATAATTTTTAGGAGATTATCTCATTACAATCCACATAATCAAGTAATGAAATGGATTTTCTTGTCATCAAGAAAACAAATGCAAGACATTTATAGATCTAGATTATGACCATGTTAATCAGAAAGTTTAGCAATGGTTTTGACAGACCGGTACTGTACAGGCATGTAACAGGCTAAACCAATCAAAATATTTGTCATATATCACACCTTGAATCATTTCAGTCATAACAATTAGAAAATCAAATAATGCCAACTATATTTGTTTGATGTTCTGTTGATCAAGGTCTCTCAGCCTTCTACATTTAGAGTCGAGTAAAGACGACGTAGACCGATTTTCCACATGGTTTCTCAGTCAAGTTCTCATTCAATTATATATGGCATTATACATATATGAGTAATTAAGTATAAGATATGTTACATTAGTGTAATACACTACCTGATACGTTGATAATTAATAAATACAATGAGTGTGAAAACGTGAGTGAATTTGAAGTAAAATCAAAACTGATTGAAAATTAATATGGTTACAAGCCTTCAAACAATCAACAGCACCAGTGTACTTGGTTTGATGACACAAGATCAATGAAAAGTTTGTTAGATTGTATGACAGAATATCTGCATGCTCAACCAAACAACTGTAAACACACCCAGCAAACAGTCGTATGCCGCAAACTGTTTACACAAAAGCACAGACCAACGGAGCATCTAGCACCAACAAAGGCCACACTGAGCCTGATGTTTCACACGCCACAAATTACGTTACAAGCAGGCACTATGTGAGGTTTAAGAGGAACTGCATCTCCTCCATCCCCAGGTCCATCTGAATGGAGATGAAATAAACACTAGAGAGATATGCGAGAGATAAAGGGGACTACCATCCCAGATTCAATGCATTCTTGCGATGAAGTCATCATTTGCAAATGCAGTCAGTCGTTTACCAGGTATTCATGGAATACCAGGACGTACCAGGGAAATTCCCTTGTTTTATCAGATACAATACCTGTTGTAAATCATGAAAATGTAAAGCTGACTGCAAAGTTAGAAAGGTCAAAATGAAAAAAGTTACCGGTATTTACCTGTTGTGCTTCATGAAAATGTAAAGCTGATTGCAAAGTTAGAAAAATCAAAATGAAAATAGTTATTTATAGTTTTATACAACAAATTATGTGGAAATACATGCTAGAAATTTGCCACATCCTGTCTGAAATTGTTGAGGATATTTAAACAATGTTTTGACAGAGAATATAATTTTTTTCTGTAGTAATCCTAGCAGTTGAATAGTTTTTTCCATTTAAATTCATGACACCAATTTCGGTCAACCTCAAGTAAAATGTCACATATTTCAAATATTTATAAATCTATACAATAACAAGAATCATTCTTACAATTTCAATACCCAGACAATATGTTTGTCAAAATGTGAGTCACTCCCAATTTTGTTAACCCCTGACATGTTTGGGTTGAAACTCATATTTCTCTCACCTTATTCGTGTTTGAAAATATTCAATGATCATTTAATCGAAAAACAGCGCTATTACCATTGAACCTCTAATATTTAGGTATTTAAGCAATGCTCAAATAAGAATCATTATGGTCCCCCCTGACCAAACTGTCGACGCTTTTTTAGATAAACATAAATGAAAACATAATAGGGTATGCTACATTGTCAAAACCAAATATTTGGTCACAACCAAGTGCCCCAAAACATTTGTTTTCAATTTCTGCAACTCTGAGCCCTTGTAATGACCAAGAGGGTGAATGGAAATCCCCACTTCTTATTTGAGAATGATAACACTATTTATATAAGCATTTGAGTTCGATTTTATGTTTACCACTAAATCCCTGAATGTTATCAATTTTTCTAATACATATCGTAGGCCACCATTGTAGTCATCCCTGATCAGAATGTTGAGTTTTTAATATACAAAGAACAAAGATGTTTTAGGTTATCACTTAAAATAAAACACTTTGGTAGAACTATCATCACCAAAACAATTATTTTCGACTTCCAACTTCTTCAAATTTTTTCATCCCTGTCATGGTTGCAACTTGCAAGGGACATTTTCTTTCCAACTCTATCTGTGATTGATCAGCTTTTTTTCCTGAGCACTTGAGCAAAAATTCATGCTTCTATCACCAAACCACAAATTTTCATGTTTGGTTGACCAAATCTGCTAAGCTATGTGAATATTGCATAGCTTAGCTATATGCCTAATCTGCCATCTGCATTTGCACCTTGGTTTTCCAATTTCAACGTTACGCTGTAACACCCCAATAGGGCAGCAAAGTAGGCTGTGGCGCGGAAGGATAGGGTTCTAATGTAGGTTCATTCTTATGGGTAATAGCACGTACATGATTTTAAAACTGTCATAACTTCTAAACTATTAATACTACGGCTAAACCAGTTAGCCTACAATGTTCAGTAAACTGTTATCTTTACGATGATACACATACATTGTATCAAACGCCTGGTAAATTTAAACAATTGGATGATAAAAAACATGCTGTAATTGCGATGTCGCCAGGCGAATGAAAGAGAAAGATAGTTGCATCGGAATTCTCAGTGGCCGTGTTCTCAAGAAACTTGCTAGCTGCTTGCTAGGTATCGCTTGGCATCATCGCAAAACAGATGTTGCAACATTAAGCTTGGACCGTCATGCGGCTGCACTCCTACGCGCACGGCTATCGTTAGTTTTTGACGTTGCAATTACAACATGTTTTTCATCATCCAATTGTTTAAATTAACCAGGCGTTTGATACAATGTATGTGTCTCATCGTAAAGACAACAGTTTACTGAACATTGTAGGCTAACTGGTTTAGCTGTAGTGTTAGTAGTTTAGAAGTTATGACAGTTTTAAAATCATGTGCGTGCTATCACCCATAAGAATGAACCTAAATTAGAACCCTATCCTTCCGCGCCACAGCCTACTTTGCTGCCCTATTGATATATATTCTTAAAAATAGCGTCTAGAGCGCTCTTCTTCCGACTATTGCATTAATATCGCCAATATGTTGAAATATATTGGAATCAGACATGTATAGCTTCTTTCGCCTTTTCAAAATCATCATCGAACAACATCAAACGTAAAACAATGAAATATTAAAAAACATAGATTAAAGTAGTAAGTACTAGATTGCATCGCTTTTAGAGCTATGGCAAGTTTTACATGTATCTTAATATTGTCAATTTGATCAGTATAAATTCAAACACTGACGCCAAGCACTGCATTGAACAATAGAAAAAAATTATACATTCTCGTGTAGCAGCTGTTCCAATATTAACCTTGCAGACCTAATCCAATTCTCAGTCTTTATTATGCAAAACAAAAATTAGGAAATGTCAAGATGTATTGAAACCTACTACAGAAACAAACCACAACTCCAAGATGTACTGAGGGTTGCATTGGTCATGTACATATTCACCATCCAAATCTTTGTGTACCGATTGAGACTCATCTAGTAGCGATACCAGGAACCAACTTTGTTTACAAAATGAAGCAAGATTACATTTACGTCGGCTCAGTTGTCATCAACAGTCAACGGGAATGCCAATATTTGAGATGTAGAAAGGCACACCTCCAAACGAGTTGAGGCAGTGTTCGGAAGGTTCAAGGACAGTACTCATGAAATGTAATCATTCTGAAATGGAAGTTATCTACGTAAGAAACATGACCAAAAAAAACCAGCTGACCAATGCTACACTCAATACATCTTGCACAGCCATACAATTTTAATTGAAGGCCAACCCAACTATAACGATGGTACATTATATACCCAACGGTGTCTAACCTTTACATTACCTATGACGTTAGGAACTTGACTGTGACTAACTGGCAAACTGAGAAATAAAATAAGTAATAATTTCTCAATGAAATTCCAAACTACTGGTACACACTATCTACTATCTAGTAATTGTAGGCCTGTCCATCTATAGCACATCAAATACTGACTGTTGGTAAATATTAATCCTCAGCACTGTCTATAGGCTAGCAAGTGTAAAACGTTTCTGCTAGATAATTTATCTGCACTGAATAAGCAGGCAGGGAAGAAGATTCATGCCCATGATATTAGACAATTTTGTACAATAATAGTAGCCTACCATAGAGTGATTGCACATCTCACTACAAGGATCCCTACATTAAATATTCTTCAAGCACATCATTCGATAGATAATATGGAACCATACCGTAACGCATAGACAATGAGTCAAAGGAAATCTCCAAGGACGTGTCCGAATTACTATTTTTATGCGTACTTCTAGACTTGAACTTGATAAAAGTACGGAAGTGACGTCATTTAGAACGTCTGAATTGACAAGCCTACAAGTCTAAGTATGGAAGTTCACAAGTACGAATGACATGCGTTGTTGCGTACTTTACTCGCATACTTTGGCTGCCACTCACATGAATCCGTATTACATTTATGATAGCAATTTGAAACAGTGACCATCAAACTTTCGTACATTTTATTCTACAATGAAGAGGCAGATTCAAATTTGTGTGCTTATTTTTGCTTTCTTGCATAAAATGTCTGTTTTAATAAACCTTGAGAAGTGAGGTTATAAACCATCGCCATTTACTTCGAGCCAATTCCATGCTTCCATGTTTCATCATCAGCTAGCTGTCAGTGGCCGTCATGTGCATCCAGAAGTTCATAAGTTAGCCACCCGGTAACATGATGATACAGACCTAACTGAATTTGCCAAAACAATTGGTGCCAAGTTTGCTAGTTGAATTGAATATTGAGGTTTTAAGGCGCATCAACAGCGAGGTCATTTAGCGCCTGTAAAAGTTTGCTAGTACGCTAGTACAAGTCCAAGTCGCCGAGTTCATATAACATGTAATTCAGACACGTCCTCAGTACTACAGTAGCACTGACTTGGAAGTTCATTCAAGACAATCAGAATCCAGCCAGTGAGAGGACGTTTGGCCATGAGATGACCCTGTACATTTCAACTGGTTCACAGTAGATGGCTGCAAATGAACACCTGGGTCTGCCAGTAGTTTGTGGCATATGCAATGCGACCATCCCAGAGATGCCGATCAGCCATTCCAACGAAGCTTATTTTATATATGATTAAAGTTCTGCTAGACAACATTCAGTCAAGCAATAGTGCTAGCTGAAAAAATTTAAATTAACCAAAAAGTTTTCATAACACACGTTTAATTTTTCATTTCGACTGACTACGTACATATTATTTGCACTTAGAATCCAAGTTATTAAAATGTGATGAAGTAATTTCGTTGGGCAAACAATCGTTCATAAAGTAAAATGATTGTGGGTTTTCAAAATGTTATCAAGTGACTATAAGGAATTAAATTTTTAAATTGTGCAAACCCCACAGTAATTCACATTTTCATATAGACAATTTTCCAAAGCTCACTTAACACGCACACTTACATTTGTTACAGGAATAAATGACGGAAAATGAATTTCGATGAGGATTTACATTTGTATATATACCTGTAACGGTATCTCCAATCTTAACATAAGTTCCAACTAAAGACTTGACAAACCAAAATATACAATTGCCATTATGATACCGGTAGACAGTATAATTAAGTATCCCCTAATTAAATAATTAACCCCCTATTTTGAGTTCATTAAAGATGGTTTCTTCTCCGCAAAGAAGTTTTTCAACACGAGCACTTGGCCTACAGTTATAACTAGGACGGCAAGAGTTTCCATGATGGACCACCACATGACTCGTTCGTTCAGATCTTCAGCACGCTTCCTTCCTTGCGCTTCCCGTAACCGGTGATGCGTTTGATAATCAATAATACTATTCAGGCTTTTGTGAATCTCTTGCGTGGAAGATTCCATCTATTGCAAACAGACAAATGAACAAATTACTTGATTAGTTGTCTTGGAAGAGGAAAGTTACTATGGACGCCCAGCCTTTCGAACATCTTGTTTGACACCAACACATTGAAAACTGATGGAGAAAAACTGGGCATTAGGTAGACACCATGATCGCAACAATGTACACGTGTTTTTATAATAAGAATGTAAAAGTTGGGCTTCTGGGAAAGTAAACTACATGTCGTAAATCACAGAGATCAGTTGCAGTATGTTGGTTACGTGCAGGTACCAGTAGTGAGAATTTTTCTGAAAATTAGTTTTTAAATGGGACTACGTATAAACATAGTTACATGTCACAACATTTATAAATTTGATAACATTTTGATATTTTTGTTTCAGTGGTTGAAATGAAAAGAAAATGAACCTTTTCCATAACCCTACGCTCAAGACGACATTTGAATAGTTGTTTGCATAAAAAAATACTGCGCCAGGAATCGAGTCACAGACCTCAAGCAAGAGAGTCAGCGATGCTAACCAGAGCACTACAGCAATGTGTGCTTAGGTAGCTGCTACTATATTGTATCATAACTTGGGTCGGTAACCAAGTTATGTCCATACGTTCCCATTGCAGAAAACTTCTCACGTTTCAGTAACATGAGTTTGATATCAATTCCTAAGCAAAGAGGAAAGAGCAGTGTGGACTCTCAGCAATTATAAACCCACACTTTCTCTAGAATGGTTATATAGGTCTACAATGCATGGAGAAACATGAGGGCCTAGGCCTGTATTATCACTTTGAAGTGCTTCAAAATAGTTCAATACTTCTTTAGCTCCAGGCCTACATTAGGATATCATCATTAATAGTCAAGCATGCAATTGTCCTGTAATTAATTTCAGGTGGTGTACAAAGTGGTGCAGTATCTCAAGTAACAAATACATGACCTAAAATTATAAAATTATAGCATATTGATACAACAGTAGCCTAATGATTATATCAAAAAAGTAGGCCTATGCCTTGACGCGTCTTTTAATCAAGTTTCTCACGTGCCATGGTTGACTATGACAGACGAGCGGCTCGCTTGATGATATTGTTAGAAAATGAGTACCTAAAGTAAACCCTCTTTAATTCAAAATTCAATGAATCCACTTGACTACCCATTTTGAATGATAAAAGTTTGAACTATTGAATTATTCAACATAGAGTGTATTTTGAATTATTAAAATGTTCCACATTGAGTTTATGGGTCAAAAGTCAAAACTCTGTAGTTAGGCCTACCAAAACTATCATTGGTAAAAAATAGAATTTGAGTTATCAGAGTTAAGAAACAAGGGTTTAATGTATTGAGACCTAGGCCTACCTGATTTAAAAAATACTAGTCTAGTCACTAAAAATTGCAATTGTGAAATAATGATTCTATATTTACTAAATAAACCCAAGCCTTGTATGGGCATCTGATCAACATCTCAAATGGGCTAGGGCCATATGCAATCAATAATAAACCGAGATACACCATGGGCTCATGGCAAATCTATACCGGTACAACTTTCGAGATATACCACCATGCCAAACACTAGAGACAGTCTACTTCTTACTAGTCGTCCGTGAATGACTATGTAGTTCTAAATGGTATTTTATATCAAAAATAGGTCAACTGAGTCAGGTGGATCAGTGGCTAGCATGCTGAACCGTCATTCAGGAGACCGGAGCACGATTCCCACCATTGTCGACGATCCTGACAAGAGTTTTTTTCATGGTATCCCTCCGTCAATAAGGTAAATATTATATAAAAAAAGAAGAGTTGGATTTAAAACAGTTTTGTTTATAAATAATAGGGTCTACTAATACTATTATTCAATGAATATTGGTTTAAAGTTACAAATCCATGTATTAGATGACAGTCATTTACAGTCTACTCGTATACATTTTTATTGACATTCAACTGATGTTTATTAAAGGTTATACTTTTCACATTTCATTTAGACCTAGGGCCTATACCTTTTGTATTTGAATTACTTCTTTCACTTTGTTGGTTAACTTGGCTTTACCAATTGGTCTTCTATTAGTTTCTATCATTTGAAATGGATAACCCTAGTATAAATTAGACTTTGAAGCCCTACTGAATAATTTATGAATATTTCTTGTTATAGGTCTACATTAACCGAAGTCGTTATCCGTCGGATACGATTCTGACGTCACAGCTTTTTCCCCCTGTATGTCACTACTCACTTTGCTCTCTCCGCTGAGAGGTCCACGCCTTTCCGAATATATCAGAGCTAAAGCTGAGGAAACAACAGAAGTTTCAAGACCATAAAAGTACAAAATTTGAATTGTCCTCGAGGAATTTAGAATGGCCCACTACATTCTGAATACTTGTAGGCCTATTAAAAATTGGAATCAAAGTAAATTATTTATTAAATGTAACAAATTTAGGGCTGCCCATATGCAGAGATATGGCTGGTTGTCAGGAATAAAAACCTCTCTCTCTCTCTCTGCATCTTCATCTAGTTACGTATCTGTTGCTTTTACACAACATATGTGAGTTGCATGTTACGCACTTATGTGGCAGTGAGGACTTGTCTTGCTGCCACAGCTAATTATATTTATTTGATATATCAACTCGATATATTTTTCATGAGTTGCCATATATTGTTTGTATAATCTTATGCAATGATCAATTTGGATTAATAAATAAATGAAATGAAATTCATTACTTTACATGATGAAATGTGTAACAGCTAGGGTGTCCAGTCATTCTGTTTTTTCCCAGGACAATTCCATTCTTGGGCATCTGGTCCTAGTGTCCCTACAACTTTCAGCCAGGACTCATTTTGTCCTGTATTTAGCAGAATGTTGTTTTATCGTAATTTATACTACAATTGTGGAAAAAATGTATTTCTCTTCATCATCAGTACCTATCAATAAAACAACAAAACAACCACAAATGAAGAGCACCTGCAAGTGTTGTACCGGTGTGGAAAGTGCAGACAACCAATTTCAACTTTCTGATTTGAAGTTTTCCAACATTACGTCTAACTACATTTTAGCTGTGACTAGTTCTTTGTCAAGTAGAGAACCTGTTACTACTGTTTTTAGGTATATAGTGACTATAGTGCAGTGATTTAATTAGCAATGTAAAAGTACTATTTTGTCAATTACTGTTCAACTGTTTTTCCTAATACTATAGGCCTACCTAATGACGTGAATATAACATTCTGTATTTTATATCTTGATATGTATAACTTTCATCTTTTCTCTTGTGTTGTAACAATCTATGTATTATTATGGGTAAAAGAGGTTGCAACTCAACAGACTCAACGAAGCAAGAATGTACCATTTTCAAAAATAAGGTATTGAGGAGGAAACAGCCAATGTCATGAATGGCAAATCATTCATAGTTTGTGTTAAAACGCAAATTTTAGAATCAAGATTATACAAAAAATAACATCTCAAACCAAGTAAATTACCCAAAAAATTACTCAAAACTTCGCTTCGTGGGTGCCCTCCGCTAGCCGCTCCACGAAAGTGGCAAAATACTTCTAGTTGAACCGTATTTGCACAAATCGAGACGTATTTAAGCCTATCTAGCCCTATTTGAGCGTATCTAATCTAATGACTAGTCACGATTTTTCCTTTTCCTAAATGGACACCCTAGTAGCAGTTTTACTTTGGATGGACTCTCTCTGTTTCTCTTGCAAAGATAGGGGGGAGGGGGGCCGCTAGAGTGTGAGTGAGAGAAACAAATCGTAAATGTTGCGCATCCACTGGCACGCTCTGCAAGGTGCCTATGCACATCAACGTTACCATGTCAGCGCCAAAGAAAATGTGCAACAGTTTCACAGTGACATGCTCAACTCTATTGCCTACGCACTGTGGGTCTTTTGCTTGGCACGTGAAGACGACGACGACAAGACAGCCGTTTCTCTAAATCATCACCCTAATCTAGGCCAATTTTAAAAACATTATCTACGTTCAAAAATCAATCATATGCGGCTATACGTTTGAGAGCGAGATTTCGGTTTATAAATCAGCTGGGACTTTCTACATGTCCAAAAAAATGCAATTGATAGAAAACCCTTGAATTACACTATCAAACAAATGGCCATATCTCAGCCGCATATGAGTGAATCGTTTTACTATATAAAAGTAATTTGCTTAGATTTTTTATAAATACGTTTATTCAGAATACCAATAGGCCTACAGTATTATGAATTCATCGATGACAATTTCAACTTTTTCCTTTTATGGTCATTTTACTTCTATTGTTCCAGCGCAGGTAACGACAAATTTTAGCTCTGAAGTCTTTGACGAGGAGCAGATCTCTCTGCCGAAAGAAGCGAGTAGTGGGGCCAACATATCAGAGTGAAAAGTTGTGATGTCAGACTATTTATAAAATACTAGGCAGACCTTATTACCAAGTAACTTGTTTGAATTTTCAATATTTACCACCAAGTAACTTGGTTGAATTTTTCATTTTTGCTACCAAGTAGCGTGGCAGCTATTTTCCAAATTGGTACCTGGTAGCTCCTGTCAAATTGATCAAGTATGTTTCATGTTTCCACTGGTCAATTGGTGAAATATTTTGTTGCAACCAATTTTGTCATGTTTTCCACGTTTAATGGTCGAAATGGGCCTGGACATAGGCCTACCATTTTAATACGTACCAATCCCACAAATAATTGTCAACACACTAAATATCACCAAAAATGAGAAAATGAACGTGTTAGGCCTGGCCTAGTAGGGAATGGCAAAAGGAGACGGTAGGCTCCAGCCTATCTAAATCTATAGGCTTCCATGAACATTGTGATTTATGCAAGTTATAGTACTAGGTGCATCTTTGAACTAATCGAGAATCAGTTCGTTTCCTTTTCTGCGAATGTCCAATAAAGAATGTGAAATTAGCTTCCAAAAACATTATTTTCTCACACTAAACTTGCCTTCATCACAAACCATCGCGGTAGCTCTTTCTGAAAGTGATAGCACATAACGTTTTGCCTTTTCACAATTTTTCCTCACATTAAACCAACTTTGCAGGAATTCAGAAAATACAGTAGAACCTCTGTTATAAATTTCTCGTTTAGGCCCTATACATAAATTCATTACATTTGTAAGTTTCATTTTTTGATCCAATCAATATGCTCTACTTGTTAAATAGTTTCATTAATAAGTTTTTCACGTTAATACATTTTTTTAGCCTGGTCCCCTGAAGAACGTATAAAAGAGGTTCCACTGTAAAATGCTCAGATATGAAAAAAGAGCTCACATATGTTCAGTATTATCAGTAATTTATTCCTATCAACTCTCAAAATCACAAGAATAACCATTAACCAGTAGCCATACCAGTTGCAACGAAGTTTAGAGCAGTCATTCTGTCATGCAGCAACTTGGCGACTGAAACATCGTGGGAGCTATTTCGCAAAAGGCAACCAAGTCAAGTGTTGGCCTTCAACTGAGCTTGGGTACCTATCTAGGCCCTTAGTTTTCTTCAACGTTGGATGGCTTTTGGAGCATCTAATTTCATGATAATGATGAACCAGAAATATGTGAACTAACACAAAATTGAATGATATTACCAGGCAATTACCCTTGAAATATTTCATAACAGTTTGCGATATCAGTTTGACAGGCAGTCATCACAAACTTGACAAAATAAATGCTTTACATTAAACTACATAATTGATGATCATCATCTTCACTGGATAATCATGCAAATTTCTAAAAGTTAAGTTGATAGACCTAGGCCTACGTGTTTGCATATTTTCTTGGTTCTCGCACTAGGCCTAGGCCTACTAATAAGTATCAATCCAGGCGCTAAATGACCTCGCTGTCGATACGCCTTAAAACCCTAATATCCATTCATTCAACTATCAATCATCATGATAGAGCACAAACCATTTCGGTCCTATTCCAAAAGTGACGCTACGGTAGTACCGTTTAGATTTTTCACAACAATACCGCACATGAATGATTTTGGAATTAAATGATTTTTGGTGTTGAAGTTCATTAGTTTCAAATAATCAAAATAGAGTGGTAAGATTGCCCTTGTGGTGCCCCGTCCAAACGATCCTATCTTTCATCCATAGCCTTAATTGGGGAACAATGATTTCGTATCAAGTTTCGATGTTATTAAAAAATATATATATATATATGAATGATCAATACTTTCACATAAATACCACATCATTACTTTATTACTCATAACTGTCACAAAGTCAATAGACTACATGCCATAGGCCTACATGTTCAGACAAGCAGCAGCTAAGCTTAGCTGCTGGACAGATGAAACATCGTGGTACCGGTAGTCATTTTGCAGAAGGCAACCAAGTAACGTTTGTTCTAGGCCTATATATTTCTTGGCCGCTGTTTGGTTTTCAGAGCAGCGAATTATAGGATGATAAAGAATCAAACTTACAAAATCAAATAGGTCTAGTGACATTAAAACTCTAGAAACAGTCGGCACTACTCCGATTACGAAACCACCTGGTAGCTAGAATGGATATGGCCACCAAGTGACATTTCGAGTTCAAGTAAGCCTACTAGGCCTAGGACTTTCTTGTCGGGCGACTTTCTTCAATCACATTATTTCAACTGACCACTTACGTGACGTTTTGGGAAAGACTTGAGAGTGATATGAATGGATTAGGAACATTACAATAATTATTATAACTTTGAGAAATCTTGCAAAACGGTCATCATCAGTTTGGCAAGCACTGGTAGGCCTACGTCAAATCACATCATATTCACATCCTCAAACTGGCAAAATGATTTTATTAGATTACGCCTACCACACGTAAGTCTTGATAATCACATCACATTTAGTCATTCACAAATCGTTAAACTCTTTGAAAGTGTAGGTCTACTTAAAACGTATGGGCCGAAATATTATTCTTGGTTAGGTCTAGGCCTACTCAAGTTCATCAACTAGGCTAGGCCCTGGATGCCACAAACCATTGTGGTAGGCCTAGCCAAATTATGAAGGCCCCGCTAAAGTTTTATAACTAGACCGAACAGAAAAACAAGTTTGTATTTTTTTTTCAGATTACTTGTCTGCCCTTTTTTGGATTTATGAATAGGCCTACATATTTATATATTTCATGTTTTCTTCTCTAACTTTTCTCAGGCTATTTTGATTAGCCTATTATTTTCATATTACTTTTAAAATTTTTATACTTTTGGTTAGTGTTTGTAATAGATGTTCTGTAACTTTAGTTGTTGTATTCATGTTGTTGTACAGTGTTGGATGGAAGAACGACTTTGTCGAATCCCGCACTTTCAGTATTTTTAATGACACTGAATAAAGACATTATTATCATTATTATTACTAATAGAAACGAAAAGAAATTCTACACATTTACTACATCGTTTGCCCCCCACACACACAAGTTAGGACACAAAACAGTTGGACGGATGAAACATCGTGGTAGCTATTTTGCAAATGGCAACCAAGATACTTGGTGTGAAAAACAAAAAGTGATGCCAAGTAACGAGTACACGTAACGTGACGATAAGCACTTCCATAATATGTAGGCCTACTAACATGTGCAGTGCTTTTAATGGCGCTTTTAAACATAATATACCAGTATTCCTAGTTATTTGCCTAGGTGCGGGTGATTTAAATTTCAAATGAAGCCACTGCATTCTGAGCATAGGTAGCATAGGAAGTGTATCTGTTAACTGTTACTCAACCTAATCTCAATCTTGGCTCTTTACATTAGCTGCCATTGTAAGTAGGCCTACATATTGATTTTACAGTATGATATGTTTTATGCACTGAACCCGCCTGGCTGCACAGTCAAACGCAATTCATTAACTGACGGCAATATTGCTAAGTGTAAGAGTTAGAGTACGATGACACTAAAGAACATATATTCTCTAAATGAACGCAGAAAAATGTGAAAATGTGAAGACTGGCCATTAAATGAATTTATCGGGGGAAATGAGGCTTTGTAGTAGATTTTGGGGAACTATTTGGGGACGTAGCGCTGTGCGAGGGTACTTTTGGCGTTTCATAGGTTTTTGCTCAATTTTAGACAACAATATGTGTGATCTCAATTTTAAACATAGACTCGTCCATTGTTATTGAGCAGTGTTGTCATCCCGACGGTCGAACCCACAACTCCTAACCTAAAAATGTCTGCCTTTATTACGAAGATACACATGAATACACATTTTCAACCTTACAAAAATTCAATAAAACTCCTAATACCCTAGGCCTACCAATAGGCCAAACTATTCATCATCAGTTTCCCAAATGATACAACAAAACCTACTAGATACGTCATTTAGCCGAATAAAATTCACTTAATGGCAGTGTTTGATATTCTTTACAACTATCAAAACTTGATTCAGTACATTTGCTTGAAGATGTATTTACTTCAGATAATCAGCGAGAGCTTTTGCCGACTGAAGCCAGATGGTTGGTTGTTAGCCATACCATTGATGGCCATACTGGACCTGAGATGCAGGCCTGGGCCTATATTGCCATAAGGCAGGTATGGCCTAGCCTTGCTCTGGGGTTAGTCCTATGGCCTACCTGTGTCATAACTGTGACGTGTTCACCGACTCCAGGTAAGGGCTGCTCATCTCCGACTTGAAAGTCCATATAAACGAGTTTGTGTGAAAATGTTGAGAATTCATTGCTGAAACATGCCGCATAGACGCCTGACATTGTTGGAGTGAAAGGATGACTGTCAAATTGTGTTTTGATTTGTCTGTAAATAATTTCCTTGTTGGGAGCTTCTAATGTCACGTCTACATCATATTGGCCGCCCGTCACAACCTGAAAACAAGAACGTCAAAGAGGTTAGGTTATGTTGTTGGAATACCCCAGGCATTTAGACCCTGCAAGTCGGTGGGGGTTCTGTTACAAAGGAAAGGCATGGTATATCATGTGCTGAATACCTGGAATTCGAGGGTAGAAGACACATTTTTCTCTATTTCTTGATAAAAGCACTCCTTGGCGTTGTCAGAAAGTTCGAAAGTCAATTCGACACTGTCGGCCTTATACAAATACACTATCAACACATATAATACAGTCCACTCTGGCCAATAATACATCTTGAAACAATACTAAATCAACATTTGTTTATGATTGAGGCAATAATGTCACAATTATGTCCTAACTACCACCTAAATTTCTGTTTTCACTCGCTTTTATTTGATATGAGAACCAAATGAGAACGAAAGTGATGATGGTCAGGCCTAACGTGGCCGGAAGCGGAAACAATTTTATTACGAACTGTCAGTGGTAAACCTGGAGTAGCACAGTCTTGACACCTTCTCGTATGAAGGGCGGAGTCAAAAAATTATGTGTTCGAACTGTGAAGCCGGGACGATATTGAAAGGTAGAGAAAGATGCAATTTTCATCAGGGATTTGATGATGACTTCATGACTTCTACCCCAGCAGTCACATCATTATAATATATATATTTTTTTTCAGTTTCAAGGCATTTTATGAGTGTTAGTTATACATAATAATAATAACGTAGAGCTACAAAGATACATGAGTTTTGACTTGTCTGTGGGCCGTCTCCACTGTAAATACATAATATATTAGATTAATTTGAAAATGAACATCTGAATAGCTAAAATAACAGAATGTAAATAAATATTTTCTTCTGAATAATTTTATTGAGGAAGTAGAATATAATAAGTGGGTGAGAAAAATAATAATAATGATAATAATATATATATTTTGTTTCAATCACATGTTTTCATATTTCACACATTTTGACAATAATAACAATTAACATCAAGTGTAATACTCGGTGTAATAGGTTTGATTTTATATTGCTATTGAGGATTGATGATATCTAAAAAAGAATAGATATTATATAAAAAAATGAGAATAATAAAAACAATTTTTCAAATTAAATTGATACTCTTGTCCACAAAACCTGGAAAGGCTTATCTGTGGGTTATAGGCCCTACATTTATACTATGTATGATCTATGAAATGATTGCATTCATTGCCAAAAGTACAATATTTACAGATTTAAAGTGATACTAAAAACTGAGTAATTGGGAATTCATTCATAGTCAAAGCAAAACAAAACGAAAATGAATATAGACACAGATTTGTAAATAAATGAAGATAGTATGTTTGCTACTGATTTAAATTGATAAAACTCAATCTGAACATGTATACCTTAGCTGAAGCATGGACTTAAAATATAAGTCCATGGTCAAACTGTAACTATAAATGTGCATTATATTTTATATTGTCAAAATATTGTCGTGTTATATTTTCTAAATCAAAGAGAAAACGAGTATGAAACATTCCTAATATGGTAGAGTAAACAGCAGAAACAGAGAATCAGACATTTTATACCGACACAGTTTACAATGATTCAATCAGGCCCGGTCCTAGGGATTTTTCATGCGTAAGCAATATTCCCCCCCCCCCCCTCACCAAAGAAATATATATATTTTAATCACATTATTACCACAAAAGTTAATTTACGATCAGGATACACTTTTTTTAACAATTAGGTATTCAATTTTTTTAATGGTAGTTTTACTATGGAGCAACAAAATAATCTTGATAATCCTGTGTACACTCATTTATTTCACACACAATATCACTAATAACTACCAGTAGACAAAAGTATCAGTGCGACTGTGTGACTGATCTTTGACTACAGCTAATATACTCGCTGATAGGCCTATATTGTCATATGTGCATCCCGAAGTCAAGTCAAATGGCTCAAAGAACACTAGCTTCCACTAATCTAGCTCTACTTATACAATAGTCCGATTTCATTTAAATGTCTTGAATCATTCTTCCTTGTTCTTTGTTACTTTTGTCAACCAATTTACCAAGCAACCAACGTCATGAAAGCCGCTACTTGTGGAATATGAGACAGGGTGCTATTCGAATTTCCAGAAAATTTAATGTATACACACATCCATTCTCATTTTATTGATGGACATGTAGTAATATTGTCACTAACTTTCATCTTTAGAAAACACATTTTATTTGTCAACGAGTATTAACACACAAAATGTAGTACTATGAAAGGAATTGTGTAGAGAATGTAACTATAATATATGAATAAAAAAAATCGTAGGCCTATATTTTAAGAAGCTATATGCCGCCCCTAGAAAAGTGCTGCCCAAGCAGCCGGTTACGCCTCGAACCGGGCCTGGATACAAAAATACTGTGGAATAGTTTCAACACAAGGAACGAGAATATTCTACCGCAAAAATGTGAGAACTTGGAAAATGTTAATTTAGGCATACAAAAAAAAGTTGACTTCGATGAATAATACTACTAATAATAATAATTTTCAGGTATAACGATAAAAAAAATATCGTTCAATATTGAAAATCAAAAAGTTTACATGCTAAGAATATGCAATTTGGGAAATTAAGATACTTGGATAATTGGAATACACAGAAAACAGCAAAATCATTTTAATGAACACACACGATTGGATGAATATATTTTTATCATCACAAAAATACAGAACCAACTGCTCGATTTGAATGCAATAACCAGACTGAATCCGAACACACAAAATAACAACTAGTTGCCAAAGCCCGCAACAATGGTCCTCTCCATGACAACTGGTCCAACAGGGAACAGGGCAACATCCATCACGGCCCCTGGAACTCTTTTCTGATTCTCTCCCCAGGGTTTGTAGATGGTTTGTCACAAGACTCCCTTCCTAGTAATAAGAACAGAGTGATCAGAACGATACATGCACGTAAGATATGGTGCAAAATGTACACGGCGACTTGTTGAAGTTTTGATGGCGCGGGTTGTTGGTTGTCTGCATGTCTCTGCAGATTCTATTGATGTGGGTTGTTGAGTTGACTGGGTGAACCATGAGTTGGATAAGATGTACGTTGGCTTCAGTCTATCAACAGATACTACAACCGACTTGCCGTTTCTTAAAATTATGTAGAATATTGCGTTTCTCAATAAGATTTCAAATAGACCATCGTAAGGTTGCTGAAGTGGTGTTCAGACTCCGTCGTGACGTACAAAGGTATGAGTGCAACTTTTCAGGTCTTTGAAAATGAAAACTGTGTGTTACTTATGGCAAGCAGCGCTGACTGCATGGTCTGAGTTGTTGCAGGCGATGCCTAGAGCTGTACGATAAACTTGGAAGTGCTGTCGGTGTTGTTCTGTCGGTGGTGTAAGAAACTCGCTAAGTAATCAGAGTGTTGAACCTTAAACGAGCTCTGAAGGCGTTGCTTGCCTGCCGTCCTTCCAAGCGGAACGGATTCCCAGCATAACCAATGGAAGACTATCCGTCCACCATTTGCCCTCATAATATTTAATAGCAGCTTTGAATTGACGATGTAGACGCTCTACCATACCATTGGCTGCAGGGTGATAAGCTGTCATGCATAAATGTGTTGTGCCAGTCAAGTGGTCAAGATACTTAAACAGGAACAACTTGAACTGTCGACATTGATCAATGGTAATGTGGAGAGGTGTACCTAAGCGTGGTATCCATCCTGGCAAGAGAGCTTTGGAGACTGTGTCAGCCGTGGCGACTGTGACGCATGTGAGGAGGTATCTATATCCTGATGAAATAGACAGGTGGCCGATGAGGTCTATGTGTATATGTTCAAACCGATTACCTGGTGAGACGAACTTGTTTACAGGTGCATATACTTGTCGTGTGATCTTAGAACGTTGACACTGGATTTATGAGCGTGACCATCAAGTACATTCGTTCCATAGTACACATACCATTATACATCAATACCATGGTACAAAACTTGAAAATAAGATCAGGAAAAGTTATTACTTCATCAGAAGTAGCTCTTGCATTGAAAGAGAATTTGTTAAGCGAGTTGGAAAAAAGGTTCAGCATGGTGGGAAAGGTTCACGTACTAGTGATTTCTAATATTCCTGATGCGAGAATCAAGCATTTGTACTTTCAGAGCCTTGGTCAACACTATAAACTCAATGCCCTTGTGCTTGTTCGAACGCAATCCAATTGATCATATAAATTCACTGGTCAAATGAGAATTGTCTCATTTTCTAATGCTATAATGTAGTTGAAACAAATCTGCAATCATCTGACACTGATGAAAATTATGTATGGGCGTACCATAAAGAGTTGACGTGGCACAGTCATTCATACCTACAGATGAAACTGGAGGATCGAATGACGAATTGAGGCAATACTTGAACACAAATGTGGTAGATGTGAAGTTAGATCCAATTGAATACTAGTCAACACTGAAAATTGTATATCCAAATATGTTTAAAGTAGCAATGTGTTATTTATACCCATTGTTGCAACGTCAGTACCATGAGAAAGGATTTTTTGAAAGCAGGTAACATTGAAACTGAGAAGCATAACAGATCAACTGGTTGGTGTCGTTCAAAGTTACTTTTCCTCAACTTGCTTGACAAAGAGCAATGGAAATTGAATCTCAATCAATTACATGGTCATAGATTTATTTATTCATTCATTTATTTATTATTCTCCGTGAGATTCATACATAGTATAAATATAGGATTCGTCAGATTGATACAAACTAAAACTTGAACTAAACTTAGAAACAGCCGTACATAATTACAACGCAAAAGAGAACAAATGACACATTCAAGAATAGTTGCTTGAAAGATACTCGTTTAGATTATAGGAAGGGTTTAAGATAAGATGACTTCTCAAGTTGGTAAGGAGAGACTTGAGTGACCGGGACTGGATTACGTGGGTGGACAAGTGATTGAGTACGTGGGTGTATGGGCAGAATGATGTGTACGGTTGCAGCAGCTGCATAGTACTTTGCGTACCCTGACTTTCTAGTTCAGGCTCAGGGCCGTATTCAGGTTTTGTGCCGCCCGAGGCAAATAATTTTTGGCCCCCCCCCCCCCCCTCTTTATTACGTAGCAATTAATCTAGCCAATGCTGTGGTTAAATCACTTGAAAGTATAAGCGTCTAAACTGCTGACGTCGCACCTTCCTTGCAGCAAAGTTTTCAATAGTCTCATCGTAATCTACTCTACGACTTTGTGATTGTGACGACTTGCATGTAGGTCCACGATACACAGGAAAATTTAAAAAATATACACATTTTTCAAGTGATTTTTGTGACTCACAAGTGGTTTTGGAGTATCATAATTGAATCATCATGGACATTTTCGAAGTTATACTTTTTCGATTTCTCCCAGCAAAACCCCGCAGGGAATTTTTTGAAATATACCCATGTCATTTTCAAGTGATTTTTGATATTCACAACTAATTTTGGAGATCAATCATTGAATTACCATGGACATTATCAAAGTTATTTTTAATAGTATAATCATCGTGGACATTTTCAAAGTTATTCTCACGATTTCCCCCAGCAAAATTCCCAGGAGTGAGTTTTTGGAAATGTGGTCATGTCTCACTTGATTTTTGCGATCCACAAGCAGTTTCGGAATCTGATAATTGAATCATTATCGAAAAGGAAAAAGGAAGTGTTAAGTAGTAGTCTATACTGCTGATACAATTCATATTAATAAGTCATCATATTTTATTGTGTTTTTTCGTAGGTCAATATTGAATATTTTTAAAAGAGGATAAGTTATTGAGTGGGGGGGGGGGCGCAAATGTGGTTGGAGGGGTGCCCCCCCCTCTGGACCTCCTAACGACGTCCCTGAATGCATGGCGCTCAAATAAGGTGTCTGATAGTCATAGACCCTTGTGCTACAGTGTAAAAGAATAGAACAAAGCAACTTCGAAATAACAGCTAGTCGTGACTCATCTTTGATTATTTGGAGTAAATACTTACTTATTTCTTGCAATGAGTCAATGCATGATGTATTTTTTTTTCATTTGCTGATGTTCGTGCAAATATAGAAAATACATATATATATATAGTCTTTATAACATTTAGGAAATGCTGCCCCCCTGAACTTTGCCGCCCTAGGCAGCTGCCTTGATTGCCTAGGCGTAAATACGGCCCTGTTCAGGCTTCAGTCTTTCCGAGTGCAAACTCAAAATGTAACTTGCCTACAAATCTTGTGAATATTTCTGTATTTTAAAAATGAATTATCAATTGTGTGAAAACATCATATGTAATACAATCATGAAGTACGTACATGAACGACCATTGAGGCCTCGTCATTTAATAATGTTTGAATAAATACTTGATGAATGCTTGCATGCTATGTCGTGTTTGAATTTTCTGAATGAATAATCACTCTATTGAAACATAATATCATAATACACCATTCATATTATAATATATTAAAATATTATAATAAACGACCATTGGAGCCTCGACATTTAATGATTCATGGGGGTATGTTCAATGAACGTGATGTGCAAGGTAGCTGGAATAGAATGTATAGGTTTGTTTCTAGTCAGAAGGTAGTGGCAGGGAGTTGCCAACTTTAGTTGATCAGGTAGGGAATGAGTGGAAAACGGACATAGAGAAGGCAGCAGCTTTAAATAGATTCTATGGGGATGTGTTCAATGCAAATGGAATTATGGGGGAGGAGGAAGCAATAGAGGGGGATGGGGAGGAGGTTCTGCTTACAGAGAGAGAAGTGTGGAATGTATTAAGGAAACTTAAAAGTGGGAAGTCGCCAGGCATAGATGGGGTGCAAAGCGATCTACTGAAATTAGCGGGTAGGGGAGTTGTAGGTTATTTGCTAAGGTTGTTTCAAGCTTCACTCACAGCAGGTAGAGTACCGCAAGTTTGGAAAAAAGCGGAGGTGGTTCCAATTTCAAAGGGAGGGCAAAGGGGTAGGGTAGATAACATCGCATGTGTGTAAGATAATGGAAAGGGTGGTTATAAAGAGAGTAGTGGAGAAGGTAGATGAAAGAAGGAGTATTTCAGAAGTGCAGCATGGGTTTAGGAAGGGTTATTCATGTGAGACGCAGTTGTTAGGTTTTGCAGAAGAGTTGGCTGGGGTAGTTGATAGGGGGGGGGGACGTGTTGATGCAGTGTTTTTAGATTTCGAGAAGGCTTTTGATAAGGTAGATCACAATATATTATTAGGGAAGTTAAAAATGTCCGTTGGGAATGCTGGGTTGGTTAATTGGATTGGAAACTTTCTTCAGGATAGAGTGCAAAGAGTTCGGGTGGGTTCAGAGGTTTCAAGTAAGACTAAGGTTACGTCAGGAGTTCCACAGGGTAGTGTGTTGGGTCCCTTATTGTTTGATTTATATATAGATGATCTGACTAGTGTTGTTGATTCGAAAATAAGGTTATTTGCAGATGATTGTGTGTTATATAGGGAAATCATTACAGAGGAGGATGTAGTAGCTCTTCAGGTAGATTTAGCGGCAATTAATCGTTGGGTTCAGTCAAACAAGATGGGGTTGAATACAGGAAAGTGCAAGTTAGTCACATTCGGTAAGAGAAACATAAGGACGGATGTAGTGTATGAGGTAGGAGGGAAGACGCTGGAGTTGGTGGAAAACTACAAGTATTTGGGGGTGGTATTTGATAGGCGTCTAGGGTGGGGGAGTCAGATTGAGAGAATAGTAAAAAAGAGTATAAATGCACTAAACTTTGTAATGAGGCAACTTAGGGGGGCAGGTATGGAGATTAAGGAAAAAGCATATTTCTCGTTAGTGCGTCCCATGGTAGAATATGCTAGTTCAGTTTGGGATCCTTATAGATTAGGTGAGATAAGGGATGTGGAAAGGGTTCAAAGGATTGCTGTGAGAAGGGTTACAGGTAGGGTTAGGAGGTGGAAATGGGATGAGAATGAAAGGGGGGAGAGGGTAAGAATGTTGGAGAGTCCAACTGAGATGATGAGAGACCTGGGGTGGCAGAAATTGGATATACGGAGGAAGGAGGATCGTTTATGTAATTTCTTCAGGGTAATGGAGGGAGAGGGGGGGTGGGGGGAGCTGCATGAGTTGATAAAAAGAAATAAGTCAGGGTATGGAGGTAGGCGGGGTCATGATAGAGCGGTAGTCATAAAGGGGGCTACATTAGATGTCGGTAAATTCTCTTTCTTAAATAGGACAGGTAGGGACTGGAATGGGCTTAGTAGAAATGTTTTTGAAGGGGATGAAATCAGGTTAAAGTTATTCCGTCAGAGGGTTAAGGAGATGGTGGGATAGGGGTACTTAGGGAACTTGCCACTGCGCATTTATGTGCATTTGCAAGAGTTAAATAATAATAATAATGTCTGAACGAAGACTTGCATACTCGAGTTGTAGTAGAAAGGCTGTGTGGTCTGTGGTTCTGAATGACTATTTTTCATAGGTATTGTATTCGAAAATGAGATGTAAATATGATGGTATAATGTGAAATGATTTCAAATTGTAAAATGTAAAATATAACCAGTGATCTATCAATTATATTGATTTGGTGGATATTTTATTATCAATGT
The DNA here is from genome assembly GCA_964007535.1 of Brachyptera risi. Lineage (NCBI taxonomy): Eukaryota > Metazoa > Arthropoda > Insecta > Plecoptera > Taeniopterygidae > Brachyptera > Brachyptera risi. The sequence goes on from OZ023327.1 coordinate 42,876,623, forward strand.
TACGACTTTCCATTTTTCTCATTTCTCCAGTTCAAACATTCAATTATTCGATTTTAAACTTGAAGCTAGTACATACATCGTACATTTCACCTTTCTAATTATCTCTCGAATTTTGATGGTTCAGTAATTATAATAATAATATAATTGTCTTTATTTTCGAGTTTTAGTAATATCAACGATAGGCCTACCATAAGGATAAATGATAATAAAAATAATGGTGATAGATAAGTAGGGTGACCAGATTGTGGGAAATAAAATCCGGGACAAAGAAACATTTGAAAGAAACATCCGCAAAGCCGATGACTCGTGGGGGGTTTGGGGGGCAAGGCCCTCCAACATTAGCCCCACAGTGAATGTTTTTTGGGAACGATGTCTTAATGAATTTTAGTTGCTTTGGAGCACGGTGTGAATCAAAAATGAATACATTATTATTTTCTTATGTAGGCCTAGAGATCTTTATGTGTTTCAGTATACTGTTTCATTTATGAATTATTTATTACCGTATATTATTTACCGTATTACCGTTTATTACCGTAACGCATAAACTTATGTCGTATGTACATTTATGTAATGATGACTGTTGGCGCAGTTTCTTAATCTTGAGTTCATGTCTTGTATTTGTCGGACGACGTTGATAAGGGCAATTGTTTTTTGTTTTTTTCAAGTACATAATTGACCATTGTAGATCGTCCGCCCTCGTGATGTCACAAAATATAAAAACCAATCAAGTGGACAGTGAAGCAGGGGAAAATAGGGAAATAACCAATCAAGGTATCTAAAATTTCCCCTGCTTCGTATAAGTCACGCCCATCTACATTGGTCAATTGTAAATCTCAGTGCAGGAAAATTTGTAGTTGGTAGTTGATCCTCATATCTTCCTTTTTGAAATAAAATTCCACTCAGCAGAATATTTCTCCTGATAGAAGCATTTTTGTTTTGGCATTGTTACATAACATACAAGTTAACTATTGCCCTCTCAGAGCCAGACTGACTAATAATACACAATACCACTTGTTAACAGGCCAAAAGGTCATCACATGTCAGAAGGGAGGGGGTGGGGAATTATTGTAGCCCGCCGAGCGCGTGGTAATTTTTGAAAGAGAACGGCATTTGCACTGAAAGAAACAAATTCTTCAGGGCGTCATGAATACTGATAATACATTTATTGTAGTCAAAAATAGAACAACTTTACACTTGCAACAAAACCGGGACATTTGGGTGTCCCAAAAGTTTTTTTCGGGACACCGGGACAAGAGGTAGAAAACCGGGACAATCCCGGTTTTCTAGGACGGATGGCCACCCTATAGATAAGTAATAATACATTAAAATCGCAAAAAAGGAAATATTCAGTTTGGGATGGGACTTCCTAGGGACTGCTCTACCATATAACCTTGTTAATTAAAAGATAAAATAAAACATTGATTAAGATTTACGAGTGGCCAAACAAATAGATTAGGATTTGAAGTGGGATTAAATTATGAAATAAGAATATGATAGGATAAGAATAAAATATACAATTCTAAGATGAGATCTTATTATACGCCGTAGACCTAGAGACAAAAGACCTATTTAGCTCTTGCAGTCTTCTTAGGGCAGGGTTTTCAACTAGATATCTCAGAGGGAAATTTTTTCATCGGGAAATTTGAGGTGGGCCATACAGTCAATTTTCCAATCATTTTCATTTATTTTCCACTTGTTTTTGATATGGTGTGCCTGTGAACAAATATAATATTTTTGGTACATTCAAGCTTCTTAAAACTTTTTTTTTCAAATCAAGATTCAATTTCTTAAATTGCACATCTTGTCATCCTGTCTTTATTCAGGATAAAATTATAACTGAAATTGAGCATATATCTTGCAGCACCATTATGCGCTCCCCCCTTGCGCCATATATATATATATATATATATATATATATATATATATATATATATATATATATATATATATATATATATATATATATATATATATATATATATATATATATATATATATATATATATATATATATATATATATATATATATATATATATATATATATATATATATATATATATATATATATATATATATATATATATATATATATATATATATATATATATATATATATATATATATATATATATATATATATATATATATGGCACAAGGGGGGAGCGCATAATGGTGCTGCAAGATATATTCTCAATTTTACTTCACAGAATATTATACTTTATTGCAGTGATTGCAGAGTTTGTATGAATTTTACAGTGATGCGGAATGACTGAGATCATACCGGGGCAGGGGCCATTTGAAAAGGTCCCGGGGGCCGGAGTTAGCCCACGGGCCGCCAGTTGGGAAGCTCTGTCTTAGGGCATAATAATTGGCTGAATTTCAAAAGGTTTCTTCATTTTATTCAAGTATACATTGAATTGTCAATAATCTCACTAAGCCACAATGTTGTTTGACTGTAGGGCTATTTTCATGACATGAAGTACATATTTATATTGGGTTTAATGATGTACCCCTACTGATGATTACGATCTATTGGCGTCGGTGAATGATATATGAGATGATGGGATGAAAGGTTATTTTATTAGGTGTTTTGGATAGTGGGAAGGAGTCGGTCGTGGCTCTTTGTCAAGGAACCATCCCAGTATTGACCTGAACTACAGAGGGAATTCCAATTTCAAAAACTCCAATTGTTGAAGTTTGGTGCGCGTCGCCGCGTATTTGATTTGAAAAATTACGAGCTCTGACCCCACCTGGATATAGCGAGGTAGTGTCGAAACTGTGTTGCGCATGGAAATGTCAAATTTTTTCTACCTTTGACAGAAACACGGTGTAGTGATACCAACATATTTTATCGTAATACAAATAAGGTGTACCGACTCCCATACTAATAACATGGACGGTATTTGTGGTTTCTTATGGTCAATTCAGACTCAATGGTCCCGATTGCCTGTAGTGATTTAGCGGATTCCCTCGTGAATTAGATGTAAGTTAGAGTGGCTACGGTACCGTGGCATTATTGAACCAAAAAAGAGAAGTATATTTCTCTATGGATGAACTATACTAAGTCTATAATTTTCGTGCAAAACAATTGCAACTGCTAACAATAATTGTACTGAGCCGTGTATAGCGTTGTGGCCTTGTTGTTTTATGTAGTTTGATATAAAAGCGATAGTAGCGCTACAGGCAATCGGTACCTGGACTCAAATTTAGACCCCGGAAATACTTCACTTTGAAGACGTGAGTCGGTACACCTTCTTTATATTATGATAAAGTATGTTGGTATCACTACATAGTGACAGAAGTATACTATGGGCTACCAACGATCAATGCTGCCATCTACGAATACAAATAGTAAACAGTGCTTGTTTAGTGATTGAGTGACCGTTTAGACTAGTGTAGTAAACATGTTTATATATTGTAAAGTACTACTATCTAATTACGTGTATTAAGTTAGTGTTCTTTACATTTAAGGTAGGTAGACGTATATTTCATTTGGATTTTATTTCTTTTCAAGCCTAGGCCGGGCGAACCATTCTACTCATTCGGTCTAGGCCTTGCCCCTACTGTAATGGTGGATAGGCCCTAGACTTGAGATTTAAACCTGGGTTAGGAACGCGGTATACCTAGGTTATTGAGTTTCCTACGCCTAGACCTACAATACGCTTAGAGCTACATGATGTCAAAAACCCTCGATCTCGTCCTCTGGTAAACAGATAATAATGACAATTGTTTGGTTGGAATAGGCCTAGGCCTATGACCCCTTCTCTTGACAGGCCTAGGCATAGGCCTAGAGCCTACTTCTTGAATGTGATTCCATCTTAGGCTATTGAGTTATAGTGATACACACAATTCCTAGGCCTAGACCTTATTGTTAAACCTGAAAGTAGACACTATAATAGGACCTCAGTGTGTGGTAGGCATAGGCCTAGGCATTGAATCTCACAAAATCAATGGCCTAGGGCCTAGGCCAGGTTCCTTAGCTGAGACTTTGGATAAACCTTGTCCTCTCGTGGACCAAGTCATTGGGTGGATTGCAAAGACGGAGTTTAAACCCCGGCCTACCTTAGTCGCCGTCTAAGTGAGAAATTGCATTGTGGCTGCAATACAATTTCTTACTTAGACCTGGTTTCTTACTTTGGTCATTGAGTTTACAGTGTACACTATAAACTCAATGCTTTGGTCTAAGGTAGGCCAGGGTTTAAACTCCGTCTTTGCAATCCACCCATTGAGTTTATTGTGTTCAATGACCCAGTCAATTGCTAGATCTAAGCTGGGCCATTGATATTGTATTTGTAAGTGCTGGCCTATACTTGAACTTGCCATATAGCTTCACAGTAGCCCTATTGAGAATATTTTGATGTGCAGATCTCGGCCAATGCGACAAATTTAGTGGTTTCGGTTGCAAGCCTCGACACATTTAATGAGTCATCACCAGGCACAAGTCTAGCCTTGTTGAGGTTAGTGTCACCTCTCACTTGAACCAGATTCTTTCTTGTGGCCTGGTTAAGAGTTTGTAGTAGGCTATGTCACTCATTGAGTATATGGCTATGTGTAATCATCATGATGTATGTCCATCTGTCAGCTTTTGGTCTTGGTTGGTTTGTAATTGTTGAAAATTCTATGCCTTGTCACGAACTCAATAGGCCTAGGCTTATTGTAATAAGCGTCGATGTAGCTCCAGCGCTAGTAGGGCTATAGTCTTGGATTTAAAACACGGGGATGAACCTATATGCTGATTTTTCAACTTCTTTCCCATCACTGCCAGAATTCCAAACATGCTCGTAGGACTTGGAGTCACCCCTAAAGCTACCGGTAGTGCTTGCTTTGCCATGTAGGAAAATGATGAGGTAATCAATGATGGAACCTAGTAAGCCCTACCGATCTTTTTTAGGCAGAAACATGTACTGTTAGGTCTGATGACGCTGCAATATCATGCCACTAATTTAATTTAGGCCTACATTACGGTATTTGATTGTTCAAAATTACTGGTTTTGATTTGCTTTTCATCTTATTTAATAGTAGGCCTAATTTGTAGCATGTCTCTTTGCTTAAGTTCTCCTATAGTTGCCATGTTTTTCTTTGATCAATCAGTTTATGGCCTACTCTGAAATAGGCCCCTACTCATATTTAGTATGGTACCGTACAGGGTCAAATGTATGAACTTTACATTTGAAAGTACGGAGTGTCTAACCAGCCAGACACCCGGCATAATAGTAGAGTCTTATTTGACTGGCCACGCCATTAATTATTCCGCCGCCACGTTGGACTTTGATTCACAATTCTCAGAGACCCCTGTAGCTCAGTGGTTAGCACAGCTGACTCCCATGTCATCATGGAGCCTCTGATCGCATCCCGCCTGTTACTTATTTTTTTTTTGCAAATTGGTTCCTCCAGAGTTTATATGTCAAGGAACATGGTCAATCATGTGGACAAAGCCAGGTTGCAGACAGAAGGTTGGGTTTTTAAGGTTAGGTTAGTGTATAAACCTCGCGTATACCGCCAGCAGGCGGAACTGAGCCTATATACTTCAAAATAGCCATGGCTGATAATACAGTCAGGTTGGTGGTGGCTGGCAGCTTTGGCCGGAAACGGTAAGGTCGACAAAGTAGTCCAAGATGGCAGTAACCCACCTGTTACTTATTTTATTCTTTCAAATTGTTTCCTCCAGAGTTTATATAATATATAAAGGAACATGGTCAATGATGTGGTCAAAGCCAGGTTGCGGACAGTAGGTTGGGTTTTTAAGGTTAGGTTAGTGTATAAACCCCGCGCATACCGCCAGCAGGCGGAACGGAGGTTATATACTTCAAAATGGCCATGGCTGATAATACAGTCAGGTTGGTGGTGGCCGGTAGTCCAAGATGGCAGTATTCCGCATGTTACTTATTTTTTTTATTTTTCAAATTAGTTCCCCCAGAGTTTATAGGCCTATAATTATAAAGGAACGTGGTCAATTATGTGGACAAAGCCAGATTGCGGACAGTAGGTTGGGTTTTTAAGGTTAGGTTAGTGTATAAACCCCGCGCATACCGCCAGCAGGCGGAACGGAGGTTATATACTTCAAAATGGCCATGGCTGATAATACAGTCAGGTTGGTGGTGGCCGGCAGCTTTGGCCGGCAGTGGTAAGGTCGACAAAGTAATCCGAGATGGCGGTGGCCGGCTGAATAATTTTTCATTATTATTCTGTGTGGCCGGCTGGCTAAACACAGCGTTGAAAGTATACTGAAGGCCCACTAAGAAATCCATATTCCATGTTGGGATGATAGGCCTATGAACTATAAATATGGTTGTAACTTTCATTGTTTCTTACATCTCACCTCGTACAAACGTGTAAGGTTTGGTACAGGCCTACGTTGCTAGTTACCCCCTTGCTGCCCTTGCTAGTACCCTCCGCCAAGTGGTTCATAGCAGACGCAGTGGCATAGTCAGAATATTAGGTCAGGGGGGGCAAAAATTTGGTAAGGGTTCCATGCATAAACCTCTGATGAAAATGTCCATAAATAGTTTTAATGGTCACAATAGCTAGTCATATACGGCAGGCTGCGAAGCCCGCGTGTATATGAAAATACAGTGATTGGAGGGAGAGAGGAAGTTTAGGTAGGGCCTACATTTTTGAATATAATTTAATTCTCATATTGTACTTATTTATACAGCTTGAATTTTATGAGTTGATCCTACATATTTAGGCCTATGACTTTGTGCAGCTCTCATGATGAAAGAATTGTTTTGTAATAAGTCGCTGTTTTATTACAGGTGATTTATTGAATTTGACAGTCTGAAATGTGACAGTCTGATCAATTAGTATTCAATCAGTCACTGATAGTATACAAGGGGGAGGACCCCTTCGGGCCCCACAGGGAATTATCTGAAATTGTGCTCTTTTTCAATTGATTCAACATGTTCCAGATGGGCCAAGATTTAGATGCAAAAATCAATTTTCTTATACATTTTCTCATTTTCTCATCAATTTTTCTTCGTCATTAGAATTTGTATTTTGGGACTGAAATAACACGGCTGGAGCAGAGACATTTTACAGACTTTTCATGGACAAAATAGGGACATTTTAGGGATGTGATTTGCCATCTAATTTCAGTAGGGGAGGTCAAATCAATTAAATGACCGCCCAGCTGGACCCCAGCCGCGCACCAAAAGAGGGTTTGAAGAGTGTGGAACCCCCAGCAGAGTCTCGCAGGGAACTTCTTAAAATATAGTCATTTTTTAAGTGATTTTGCCATTTACAAGCAATTTTTCAGTCCAATAATTGAATAATTATTTACGTTTCCATTTTTTTTGACAATAATTTGACCATTATGGATATTTTCAAAGCTATTTTCCGATTTCCACCAGCAAATCTCCGCAGGGAATTTTTTGAAATATTGTCATTTTTTATGTGATTTTGCTATCCACAAGCAGTTTTGGAGTCTAATAATTGACTCATTGGGGACATTTCCGGACCTATTTTTGATAATTCAATCATTAAGGCCTATGCACATTTTCGAAGTTATTTTTCGATTTTCACCATCAAAGCCCTGCTAGGAATTTTTCGGAATATGGTCATTTTTCAAGTGAGTTTTACGATTTACAAGCAGCTATCGAGTGATGATTGGATTATCATGGACATTTTATTTCAAATGATTCTAATTCACATTTAACCCGAATCGTTTTCGACAACTTAGCCTACTGCAAACTGAGCTCTAGATATTATGAAGGCCGACCCTATTCCCACGAACGTTCGTGCGGGTTGTGCCTCCAGCAACCTGAACTACTATTCCCAAGAACCGTTCGTGCCTGCAAGATTAACAAACACTATTCCCACAACCCATTCGTGCCGGCAAGATGCACATATACTATTCCCACGACCCGTTCGTGCCGGCAGGAAGTGTAATCACTATTCCCACAACCGGTTGAGTGGTTCTTGTGAATAGCTGAACCAACACGGCCATCACTTCACAAGAACGGGCACACCAAATGCTCTCACGTAGTTTATTTTGATACCCACAGAGGGGCCTGGCAGCGGAAGAAGGCAGTTGAGGAATATAATCCATCTTGGCCACCGTCTTTTATTGCAGTGAGGTTGATGAATAGGCCATTTGAATGTGTCAACACGATTTCAAATGTGTAACCCGTGTTTTGATTGTTATATTGATGTAGGCCTAATCAGTGATTTGTATCAATGGCACCTACGCCAGTCCATTCCTGTTTCCCGCCCGTTTCCGCTTCAGCACAATACGATCTCCTCCTACTGAGCTCAGAGCCCTCTGACAACGATCATATGAACTACGTGTTGCCGCGGTGTGAGTGTTGTGAGTTCGTTCCTGGGAATAGCCAGCCCTAGTGAGTCTGCTATTCCCCAGAACCGTTTCGTGTGGTCCGTTGGTTGTGCGAATAGAAGGCCCCGCGCGGGCCGGCTATTCACACAACCCGTGTTGTGGGTCCGGGCGTGGGAATAGACACTTCGTATTATGAAAGATTGAATAGCCTTTATTTTCTTGATGAACGATACCGAAAAGAGGCTTGAATAAGAATTTGGAAAAGTCAGCAAGCAATATTGTTGAATATTGTCAGCAAAGACAAATTAGTGTAGTCCCTTGTACTTTTTTATCGCTGAATATTGTTGCTTGCATGCATTGTGCAAAGCAAAGAATATACAGTATTGTGTGAATTGATAATTTGCCATGATGAGTATCGTATTGCAATAATCGTGTAGAAGATCGAATGAATTTGGAGGAACGTGTCACTTGCTTAAACCGAGATTAAGATTTATTTTCGTAGAAATCAACCCTGTATTTGTTTATAATTTCTTGAAGGAAGTGTAAAGAAGTAGAGTGTATACAGTTATGATCCATATCAATAAGAAGCAATATTTTATTGTGTTCATTCAGAGGTCAGCACAGGCCTATAGGCCCATACATTTTTTTCTTTAAGAATTAATTATTGGTAGGCCCCCACCTTGGACCCTCTAACGACGTCCCTGCGTAAAGAACTAAAGGTGACCAACATTATTTGCCAATTGCAGTTATTGTAACTGCAGGAACGTTCTGTGTCATTTTAGCGCCCCAGGCAAGAACTCAATTGTGAGCCCTCAAAACTAAGTGCGTATATTGAAGGTGAATGCAAGGAAGGATAAATTGAGCCCCGCAGGGAAATTTTTGTAATTTTCAGTTCGATTTTACGGGTTTCGTAAACTACACAAAATTTCTGGAATACACGGAATCTACAGTATTGAAAAGAGGCTAATTTTACTAAATGACTGGAATTCTAAGCAAATGAAACACCAAATAAATAATCATTAATAACAATGATATTTAAATAAGAACATTTACTCCATTCAATAATGTAATATAAAGAAAAAGAGATTTAAAGAATATTATCATTAATAGAAAGTCACAAATGGGCGCCGATAATGCCCCTCGGATTTGGTGCCCTGGGTTGTCACCCTCTTTGCCCATCTCTGGCAACGACCCTCTTTGGGAGCTACCTTCCTCCATTTAACTCTATCATCATTGTTACGACTGTTGTAGAATTGAAAGTGAATTTACAAAAATCGTTGTTGGTTTATATATTATTCACATCTGAAAGAAGAGTAGTGTTGCTTGTTGATTTCTTCAAACTCAACTACATACTAACATTGTGGAACAGTTGGCCTATATATGTCAAATTTATTGTCAATGCAATCATGTGAAATATGAATTTATACGATATCACTATTCCTCTCCTTTCCTCTTTCTTCAAATTTTTCTTTCTTTCTTTCCACTTTTTTTCGTCACTTCTGATTCATGGTAGGGTTGATCGCTTCCATCAACCCCCCTGTATCTTTCACTGAATATGATTCATATTTCTTGATTCTCAAGGTTGATTTCCATGGACGCAAATTTCGGGTCGCTTAGCGAAAGCAAATTCGCGTTGCAAACGTTTGGCAGACATTTTGAAAATTTGTCCAATCGGTAACGACTGCGACACGAGCGACGAAAGTTGAACAAAATTCAACATTTTCGCATATGCTGAGCGATTTTGCCGGAAGTAGGCTAGGGTTCCTAATAAGTATCCCAGGATCGCGTACTGCATCCGGCGAGATATCGATTTATCGAAACTCGATCTCCAAACTCGAAAGTGTGACAGTCAAAAGCAACAACTCATTTTTCTGCAAAAACGAGGTTGATTGAGCTTTGAAATTCTACCGATAGAGTGCTGAACTCGGCCGAACTGTACCTCACCAGTTTACCGCTAGAAGTCGCACCACCAGGCGAATCAAAAATGGCGACGCGTTTTCGGTTAGCGAATTCGCTTTCGCTACGCGACCCAAAATTCGCGTCCATGGAAAACTTACTTCACCATCAAAAGCGTGAATGAATAGGCCCACTCGTAAATGTAGCGCGTCAAATATGATGAATATCCACCATAAATCAAACAAGTCGGCACTCCGCATAATAGTGTAGGCCTAATTATTTTTGAAAATTAACCGCGTATTGTAATATAACGTAATTAATTGAATTAATTGAATATGTCAATGAAATAATGAACCTATCTATGAATTAAATATAAAGTTGGAAAAATAGCAATTGAAAATAAAATATACTTACGGTACACATGTAGAAAAGGATTTACCATTCACCTTCAATCTACACGACAGTTCTGTTCTAAATGAAGAGAAGTGTTTTGTCAACTTGCAAGTTTTAGGCCTAAAATGTTTTCATTAGGTCGCTATGACTATGGCTGAGGGTGCCGTGGGTCATGAGAGACGGAAAACTCACAATTCCCTGCATTGGATTGGAAATCGCAAATACAACGAAAGAACACAAATACTAGCTGTAAATCTGTATTTACCACTGTCGGTATGGAACTAAGAAAATGCTTGTGCGATTTGCATATATAAATGCATCGGACAATTACGATTATGATAGCTCAGTATTCATTATTAGTCACATATATACGAATATATCAATTTCACCAGTGAAATGTGTAACAACAATATTAATCTGATAGGGCATCAAACACACAATAAGGCGTCCAGGGGAAGCAATGTGCCCTCCCTGGACCCCATCTGGCTATGCCACTGAGTGTCACTACAGTCTTCCCTTCCATATTTCCCTTCCACATATCAAATATTTTGTGTTTACACTGCGTTTTTTCCCTTTAATTTTTGCTCGCAAGTCGCAATCTAAACCACCAGTTGGACATGGGGGAGTTGAATAGAAATAAAATAACATCACAGTAATGAGAGGAAACTGATAGTATGTAACATTTTATCTCGAGTTATTATTAAATATAAATAGACGATACAATTTCCAACCGTGACCAATTTCGCATTTCGGTATCAGCTTTTTTGTCATGGAAAGCTATCACAGGTGGCAAAAGTGCTCATGTGGCAAGAAAAAATATAACGGACTATATTGACCAGAAGAAGAAAAATGTAGTAATACAGAACATTGTTTTTAATGCTCTCTATGCATTAGTTTGTGTCGTAAAAAGTTGATATATATTATGTATTTAAAAGTATACGATTTGAAAAAATGTATTCACGTATTTATTAAATTTTTTAGAGGCTGACACACCTTGAACATTTTTCACCCCTTGAGAATTTGCCTGCTCTAGGCCCAGGCCTCGTGGGCCTAAGCCTATTACGGCCCTTGGCCCAAGTCTTTTAATGTGCGTTGAACGCTTTGGAAAGTACAGGTACGGTAGTCAATCATGAGTTCGATGAATGAAAAATCTGTGTATAAGTGTCTTAAATGTTATAACATGTTTGATAAATATATCCTATATATATATAATCCTATATCCTAATATATCCTGTTGCAATTCACCAGTATTCTCGCTGCATTCATCATTTATCTGACTGACAGATCTTGGTCATCGTTACAGTGCGTCGTTAAACCAAATACATGAATTGTTTGGTTGCAGATGTGCGAATGCCAACATGACTTTACCCGTGTCCAGCTATGAGGAGCTGCTAGTGCGAGTCCGCAGTATCACGCACGAGACCATACAGCTCCAGCGTGAACTCACGAACCCTTGTGCCCAACTGGACCAGAACCTCAATGGTGAGTGCGCTTGATTACGTTTGTTTGGGGTGAAAGTTTGTTGAAGAAAAAAACCCAGTATGCCTACAGCCAGATTGTATAGTAGCAAAATGGAAGCAGGGCAACACTCCCAATGGTCGGGTGTGCAGAGGAACCTTCGCCCACTACAGTCTCACTGGGGTGTAGGTCACTTTGGGATTTTTTGAATTTTCATAATCAGTGTTAAATAAGACTATGACACCTGTGGATCAGTGGCTGGCATGCTGATGCTTGCTATTCTAAAACACATGATAAAATAATTTTTCCATCTCGTCTTCCCGTCAACTCATTAATCATCCACCAATGGCAATGGAACCTAGTTGAACCCACTATCAATAAATATATTACTGGTAATAAATGGTGTTCTTAAAGTCATGTGGATGCCTTGCAAGGTTCACCGTGTAGCGGTATAAAATGTACTAAAAATGTTTGAAAAAAAAGCCAGGTTGATTGTGATACCGGGGCTTTTACTCTCATAATTGCTCACGGTTTATGTTCATCAGGATTATTCTGTTTAGCAAATATTTCTTATGAACGATTAGGAAGACGAAGTCTTTTGATTAATAAGGGTTTAATAAATTTTATACCTAGAATAACATTATGGTGATTTTTACTTAGTTCTTGTAATATGGCTGCCCCGCCATAATGTAATGGGTAATTCCATTTGAAACCAACGTATTCAATTGATTTTTACCTTGAGAGAGCCAATGTTGATGAAATTTGGTAGGTCTACATGCTCAGTAGTACCAGGCATTTAGGCACTTTTTCCAGTTCAACAGTTCAATAGTTACGGGGGGTTGAAATCTGACTCATTGTCTCCCCCCCTGCACATGTACTCATGTAGCGACTACCCCTTATATATAGTATTTGGGTGGATAAGGGAGATACAGTGTTGCAAAATACCTGAATATGTGATAAATATGTCTCTCCTTCTCTTTCTCTCTCTTTCTCATGTGGCACTTCACATACTAGTGCCGGTATCGCAATTCTATTTTCATTTTTAACCTCCTTGTTCTATAAAATGCCCTTGGAAAAAAATCTTCCTTATCTATTCACTTTTTTTTTTAGATTACCCCATTGTAGACCTTGACCTTATAGCCAGGCCTACCTGGTTACAAGTACTTACATTCAAGATTTGCCCTGATGACACTTTTCAAGAAACATATTATTTTGATGATTGAAGTTTGTCATCAACTGGTCTCACTGCATAGTAGGCCTATAGGATAAAGACATTCTCTCGGAATATAAGTTACAGTGATAAAGCATGCCCGTAGTTAAAATCTAATTTCGTACCGGTACTCATACTTAAAATTTTATGTTTGGTTGTGGTTGGTATCAGGAATGCAAACCAATGAGATCCAATATTTTTCTGGGAACTTTGTACCCTTTCATTTCGATATCTTGGACACTTTTATGGTTATACAATTACATATAGGCCCATATATATATTTTTTAGGCCTATATAGGCCTAAAAAATATATCTATATCTATTGAGTTCAACGACGCACTGTAGGGCGGGCCTACTGTTGACCACGGTCTATTGGTATCGGTGAATGATATATGAGATGATGTGATGATGAGATGAAAGGTTATTTTACCAGATGTTTTTGTATGGTGGGAAGGAATCGGGCATGGCTTGTTGTTAAGGAACCATCACAGTATTAACCTGAACTACACAGGGAAACCAGGAGAAACCCCTGTTAGGATGGCCGACCATGCCGGGAATCGAACCCCAGTCTCTTGAATGACGGTTCATTGTATTAACAACTTGGACACTCGTCTCAGTGTACTATTTTATTATAATTAGGCCTGTAGATTGATTATTGCTTGGTTAATGACCCCACCAATAGCTAGGTTATACGGGGGTACGAATGAGCAGGTGATTATGAAACTATGAAGTGATGATAAGTGAAAGGACGTACATACAAAAACCCATGTCTTATGCGGGACTTGAACCCACTCCCAATAGCGACTTCAGTTCCTGAAGCGGTGCCTCAGCTGACCGAGCTACCGAGGGCGGCTAATAAGCCTATACAAAATAGCCACTAGTAATGAAAAAGTTCTGGAACCATTTGGCACAGGTCTTAGAATACCGGAACATTAATACCGGAAAATTAATAACGGAACATTAATAATGGTACATCTTCTGATTGATACCGGAACCTTTTTTTTTGTGCGTAGTATCAGTCCCGAACCCAAGAATCATAAGGGTTTGGGTCCCTGTTTGAAATGCAATTTGTTTTTACTGATGACAGTAAACTTAAAACATGCTAACCTTGCCAATTTTGGCCATTTTTGTGCCAAAGCAAACTCCAGTGAACCCCCAACATGGTACTAAAACAATGAGATATATTTTAATTAAATAACTCCAAACCAAGTCACCCTTAAGAACAGGCATTTTCACCAAAGTGAAGTCAAAATAGCAACGTAACATTCCCTTGCCATAAGTTCAATGAGTAAAATAAGACAGTGTTTCTGATGCAATTTCTATTAAAAAATTACTTGTTCTATGAAGTTCAACTGAAATTTTCCCGATAATGAATTATTTTCAAATTTACTTTTCGACTCTGCTTAACATAATTTGAGAACATTTGAGAACATAATACTGGTAGTGGTTATTCTTTCAATCAAAATTCTTTATTGATTAAACCTCCCTCTTTTATAAATTTCAACAAACTAAAAAATCAAACTGATATCTTGAGAATTATGGCCGTGAGAGCTTGCATCTTGAAACTTTGAGGGCCTGTAGCCTCTTAATGGGTTGGTCTCAACCTGTTTGAGGTCAACACTGTGCAAGTTAGGGTAGGATTTCTCTATTAATCATCTAGCTGTCGTTTACGAAGACAATATAGGACGACAACCAGCACTCGCCAATACCTGCCAGGATAAATCCCGATCCTTCGCTCCACTTCCTGAACTATAAACAGAGATTTGAATAAAAGATGTCGGGAAGAGGGGAAAGGATACGTTCGTGTCACGAAGTGGCTATTCGTTGGACCGGAAGTCGGGGATTAGTTTTAGTTCAGCATGTTTGTTCGGTTAGTTCAGGTTAGATAGGTTGGGTCCATTAAATTATAGTTAGATTGGGTTATTTAGGTTAGTTTAGGCTGTGCGCAACAAATTAATGTCCTCATGTGGTGATGGAGACCGATGGTCCAATGAATGGTCCTTCGTGTCACCCAATTGGCCAAGCGGCCGCTGTTTTCCGGATCATGACACGTAAACAATCGTCGACACCACTGTAATCATCGGCGGTGTTGTGTTGCAGAACACGTGGTGACGTCACAAAACGGTGACGTAGAGGCCACGTGCGATAACGCGAGGGGCGTGGCTAAAGGTGCGTGGACCACGTCTCACGCCACCCCGCCACCCCCTCACCGTCCCACCTCCGCCGCCGCCGTCCCCGTCGCTGGCGCCACGTGCGAGCCCCGCAGACCGAGCAACTTCGAAAGGTAGGACTTCAGCAATCGCTCAATCTCGACGTTCCTATGTTAAACAAAACTGACCAATTGTATCCAATATTTGAGTCGGAATAGAATATAACTTTATTCAATATAATATGCTGATAATAATGGATGAATAATATATTTTTCAAATTTCATCAATATGCATTTCTATTCAATTTCAATTATTTCTCGTAACTGTTTTATATAATTGCGTCATCATTTTGATTTCAATTATTGAAATGATGATAATTTAATGAAAAATGACATTATAATAGTTATATATAATATTTATAATATTTTTTATGATTATAATATTTCATCTCAACATGCATTTTGATTAGTCTTTTGGGGCGCCTAGTTGGTATTTAAATTGATATTATTTGTGTATAGTTCTGACAATGACTCATAGGCATAATAATGCATATTAATCTAATGGTCAATACAACTGTTATTATCATTATTATTTTAATTAGCTTCCATTCTTGTTCACGTATTCATATTTATTTCTTAAATTATTGTTATTGGTAACCCAGTCAGGCCAAAACGTTATGATATTTTTAATTCAAAGGTGCTATCATCCATATTAAAGGTTGTTCATGGGTTTTCTTTCTACAAGATTTTTCCAAAAGAATACGCTTTCGCGTTATACTTCCGCGGCAAATATTCTTTCATGAACGCATAATTTACCCTAAAGTGCAGGCCCCTTGTAGTGGATGCCTTGTTGATCAAAGGCGACGAGAGACAGTTATGGGGGGTCGATCCATGTGTGGAAAACTCGTGTTCGACAATGATATTATTCGTCATCTAACGAAGTGACGACTCCACATTTTCATTTTACTTCTTACAGTGAGTCAGACAGTCAGTGTCAACTCTTGTCGGCCCCGAGATCTCATGTTGACTGACTATTTATATTGTGTTTAACAATGCACTGTAATGATAACTGACATCTATTGGCATTAGAAGAATGAGATGATGACATAAGGGCTATATTGTAGGAACTCCATCAAGAATAAAGAGGGAATTACCACGAAAACCCCCTGTAAAGACGGACGGTGGCTGGGAACGAACTAAGGCCCGAAATGCCTGTTGACCCCCGGATCATATGAAGCGAGCGCGTCAGCAATTGAGCTAAATGTGCCGGTTTCTGACTAATGTTTTCTTGTTAAGAATGAGGGTAGTACATTGTCACCAAGGCAATATAATTGACCAATATATATACCTTGCCTGTGAGATTTAAACATCTGCCTATTTGATACTAAATCAAGATCTAAAGAAGGCCGTGTTTGAGAAATTGTTTCGTTTGTTACTACGTCAGCTCCATTGTTGTGCGAAAGTAGACGGATAGGCAGATGACATTTTACGTTTTCTCGTTTCTCAAAACTAAAAAGGTATGTAAATTGATTCCATTTGGATTACAGATAATTGTTGAGCTAATATCAGTCTTCATTTCAATAATTTGTGATTTGATTATTTAGATATTTTCGTGGTTTTCCTTTGTATAGCCTCTAGAGGCAAATTCCTGGATGGTTTGTGGATGGTTTACTTGTGTGGACCGTATTTTTTCAATGCTGCTTAACGACCCCATCAACAGTTAGGTTAAATGGGTGTACGAATGAGCGGGTGATAATGAAACGACTGTACTGATAGGTGAAAGAACGTTCACTAATACCCATGCCTTATGCGGGACTCGGACCCACGCCCGACCTGTTCTTAGTTCCTAGTTCCTAAGACTAGTTCTAACGCACTACGATATTCTACTGAGCTACTTGGGGACCGTTCCTTTTCCACTATCCTTCCCACTATATTCCGCATTACCTAAAATAAACTTTCATCTGATAATTCATTCATCCGACACCAGTAGATCTTGATTTTCATGACAGTGCAACAATATATACCCATTATAAATGAAAATATTCTGAATAAGAGAGCGCGTTTACAACTGAGCTAAATGTGCCGGGTTTTGACTGATGTTTTTTTTTTTTAAACAATTTACATTGTTACCATGGCAATATATAATTGGCACATGTAGCTGAGTGATTGGTTCATTCTTTTACTGCCTATTCCTCTACTGCCTAAAAATGTATGGTATACCTGTTTTAACTTATTATTCTCGTACTGCCTAAGATATTTCTCTTACTACCTAACTGACCATTTTGTTCCCGTACTGCCTAAAGAAATATTCTTCGCTTTCAAACGTTTTTTTTTATTATTGACACCCTGTATCGCAGTCGGGAGCGTGATTTAAAAACAATTTTCTTCACTATTTTTACTACAAAAATAATTAAATTAAAGATGGGAGAGTGTTATTATCAACAAACCATCGTAATGCGGAATATTTTCAAATTACATCAAACCATATACTACAGTAACTGTCCAGTGTCCAATTACTAGAGTTGGCATGATTGCTATCATTTCTTCAGTTTATCTTGTCATATATGTACATAAATATTATTATATCAATCTTCGTAAGTATATTTGTGCTTTCTTTGTTCTATATTGCACGTTTGGTACCTTACGTGTAGTGGATTAATGTGGACCTACTATTTGTATATTGTACGGTACGTTATTTGCATATATGTATTTTCGATATATTTTTTCTTATTGTTGATGTTTTATGAACTTAATTTTTTGGATTAAATTATCTGCATTTTTTATTTTTGGTGAGAAATGAAAGGAATTTCAACTTGATTATTGTCATTCATTTTCCATCATGACATGTGAATATATTGCTTGAATAACCACATATTTATATATCTCTGTTGTTGTTTGCAGATTGTTTCTTTATTGTTATCATTTACTGTTTATCCATGCCCCCCCCCCTCTTGGATACAATATACTGGCCACAATTTATTTTCCTCTTTCCCCACATGGCTTCAGCTTGTGTGGGTCTTGTTTTAATTTATTTCAGTACATTCATCTACGATTTTAAAACCAATTGGCGCATATTTTGTTTCGTAATTAATGTAGGCCTATAACATGGACATAGATATAATTATATATATGGCTTATATTTTATGAATTGGGGTGTGGGGGAGAAGTACAAAGTCTTCTCTGATGTATTTTAAACCACGCGCCTGACTGCAATACAGGGTGTCTATAATAAAAACACCGTTTTAAAAGCAAAGAATATTTCATTAGGCAGTACGATCCAGTTTTTAGGCAGTAGGCGAACACTTGGGTCAGTTTACCCTTCTTAGTCAGTACGAGCCAGATCCTAGGCAGTGGAAGAATGAAAAGGTATAAGCCATGAGGCGAATAGGCAGTTAGAGAATACACCGAGTGGGTATAACGCACGCTTGCTTCATGTGATCCGGAAGGTGAAGGGCAGTGGCGTAACTAGGAATTTTGGGCCCCATGGCAAAGGACTCACATGGGCCCCCCGTCCCCCCCCCAAGCAAAAAATATCAATTCAAATGATGAAATTTCGATATCACTCAACATGCAACCTCCATATTTCATGTTTTTCAATTCACTATTGAAGACGATTAAAATACACTCAAAATTATGATTGAAATACATTCACATTTATGTCATTCTATGAAACAAAATGGTTCTATTGAAGATGAAGATGAAATAACACTTACACTTAAGAGGAAAAATAGTGTTGACTTTTCATCAAAATCATGCAGGGACGTCGTTAGGATTTGCGTATTGGAGGGGGGGGGGGGGGGGGGCACAGGTTACATGAATAAAATGACCACCCAGTTGGGCATCTGCCACGTGCGAAAAGGGGGTCTGAGGGCATAAGCCCCTCAGCAGAGCCCCGCAGGAAAATGTTTAAAATATTGACTTTTTCCAAGAGATTTTTGCGATTCACGAGTGGTTTTGGAGTCATAATTGCATCATCATGGACATTTTCGAAGCTATACTTTTATTGCGATTTCTCCAAGCAAAGCCCCGCAGGGAATTTTTTGAAATAGACCCCATGTCATTTGTAAGTGATTTTTGATATTTACAAGTGGTTTTGGAGTCCAATGATTGAATCACTACGGACATTACCAAAGTTCTTTTTGATAGTAATCATTATGGACATTTTCAAAGCTATTTTCGCGATTTGTCCCAGCAAAATTCCCAGCAGTGATTTTTTTGAAATATGGTCATTTTTCAAGTGATTTTTTGCGATTCACGAGCAGTTTCGGAATCTATTAATTGAATCAATCGAAAAAAAAGAGGAAGAGTAAAGTAGTAGAGTGTATACTGATACAGTTCATATTAAGTCATCAACATGCATCATATTTCATTGTGTGTTTATTTGTAGGTCAACATTATATATTTTTAAAGAAGGTCAAGTTATAGGGGGGGGGGGGGGGGGAGCGCAAATTCCGATTGGGGGGGAGGCGCGCTACCCCTGAGACCCTAACGACGGTCCTGTCAAAATGTAGTCAGAGTAGCAAGCTCATAATTACTTCAAGTGCTGTAAGTACAGAGAAAAAATATGACAGTGTTTCTGACACGATTCGTATGAGTACATTTGTTGAAAATCAAGTTCAACTTGAATTTCCTCATTGTAGATTTTTTCAAAATCAGTCACTTATTTTTCAAGTAATTTCAGATAATATTAAAGAGTATTTCTTTCAGTTATATAAAGACGTTCATTATTTTTCGGTAATCGTTGAAACGCATTTCTGATGATGGAGCATGGGCCCCCCAGGGCCGTGGGTCCCGGGGCGGCTGCCCCTGCGGTAGTTACGCCACTGGTGAAGGGTCATATCGGACCCGGTTTGATCCCCGCCACCGTCCATCTTTACAGGGGTTTTTCGTGGTTTCCCTCTGTAGTCTAGGCTAATGCCGGGATGGTTCCTACAATATAGCACACGACCGCTTCCTTCCCACTATCCTTCCCGATATCTAAGAAACCTTCATCTCATCATCTCATCAATCATTCATTCGACGCCAATAGATCTTAGTGTGTTAGTAATCATTATAGTGCGTCGTTAAAAACCCAATATATAATTGGCCAATATAAATACCTTGCCTGTGAGATTTGAACATCTGCCTATTTCATACTAAATCAAGAACTAAAGAAGGCCGTGTTTGAGAAATTGTTTCGTTTGTTACTACGTCAGCTCCATTGTTGTGCGAAAGTAGACAGATAGGCAGACGACATTTTACGTTTTCTCGTTTCTCAAAACTAAAAAGGTATGTATTTATTACATTTGCATTACAGATAATTGGTGACCGAATATCAGTCTTCATTTGTGATATAATTATTAAGATATTTTCGTGGTTTTCCTTTGTATAGCCTCTTGAGGCAAATTCCTGAGAGTTACTACTTGGGTGGACCGTATTTGTCAATGCCGCTCAACTTCCCCACCAACAGCTAGGTTAAACGGGTGTACGAATGAGCGGGTAATAATGAAACGACGGTGATGATAGGTGAAAAAGCGTTTACAAAATTCCATGCCAAATTGCTTGATTATGTGTGGCCTCATGTGGGGACTCGGACCCACGCCCAACCTGTTCTCAGTTCCTAAGACTAGTTCTAACGCACTTCGATTAGTGACTGAGCCATGGGGGTGGCTTGGGGGAACGTTTGTTCTCCACTATCCTTCTCATTATGTTTCCTATTACTCAAGATATACTTTCATCTGATAATTCATCCATTCGACACCAGTACAGATCTTGATTTTCATGACAGTGCGACAGTATGGACCCATTATAAATGCAAATATTTTGGATAAGCGAGCGCGTTTGTCACTGAGCTGAATGTGCCGGGTTTTTGACTTATGTTTTTTTTTAAACAATTAAGGTACGGTAGTACATTGTTACCATGGCGATATATAATTGGCATATGTAGTTGAGTGGTTAACGCACTTTCTTCATGTGATCCGGGAGGTGAAGGGGCATAACGGACCTGGTTCGATCCCCGCCACCGTCCATCTTTACAGGGTTTTTTCGTGGTTTCCCTCTGTAGTCTAGGCTAAAGCCGAGATGGCTCCTACAATATAGGCCACGACCGCTTCCTTCCCACTATCCTTCCCGATATCTATAAGAAACCTTCATCTCATCATCCCATCCCATCATCTCATCAATCATTCATTCGACGCCAATAGATCTTAGTGTTTTAGTGATCATTATAGTGCGTCGTTAAAAACCCAATATATAACTGACCAATATAAATACCTTGCCTGTGAGATTTGAACATCTGCCTATTTGATACTAAATCAAGAACTAAAGAAGGCCGTGTTTGAGAAATTGTTTTCGTTTGTTATTACGCCAGCTCCATTGTTGTGCGAAGGTACACGGATAGGCGGACGACATTTTACGTTTTCTCGTTTCTAAAAACTATAAAGGTATGTATTTATTACATTTGTATTACAGATAATTGGTGAGCGAATATTAGTCTTCATTTGTGATTTGATTATTTAGATATTTTCGTGGTTTTTCTCTGTGTAAGCTCTAGAGGCAAATTCCGGGATGGTTACTACTTGGGTGGTGGACCATATTTTTTTAATGCTGCTTAACGTCCCCACCAACAGCTAGGTTAAACGGGTGTACGAATGAGCGGGTGATAATGAAACGACGGTACTGATAGGTGAAAGAACGTTCACAAATACTCATGCCTTATGTGGGACTTCTAACGCACTACGATATTTGACTGGCTTGGGGGACCGTTACTTTTCCACTATCCTTCCCGCTATATTTCCCATTACTCAAGATATACTTTCATCTGATAATTCATTCATCCCACACCAGTAGATCTTGATTTTCATGACAGTGCGACAAAATAGACCCATTATAAATGAACATATTTTGGATAAGAGAGCGCGTTTACAACTGAGCTGAATGTGCCGGGTTTTAACTGATGTTTTTTTCAAACAATCATGGTAGTACATTGTTACCATGGCAATATATAGGCCTAATTGACCAATAGAAATACCTTGCCTGTGAGATTTAAACCTCTGCCTATTCGATACTAAATCAAGAACTAAAGAAGGCCGTGTTTGAGAAATTGTTTCGTTTGTTACTACGTCAGCTCCATTGTTGTGCAAAGGTACACGGATAGGCGGACGACATATTTCTGTTCACGTTTTCTCGTTTCTAAAAACTATAAAGGTATGTATTGATTCCATTTGCATTACATACAATTGTGGAGCGAATATCAGTCTTCATTTGTGATTTGATTATTTAGATATTTTCGTGGTTTTCTTCTGTATAGTCTCTTGAGGCAAATTCCGGGATGTACTTAGTTGGACCGTTTCCTACTTTCCACCATGACCTTCCCATTGTATTTCTCACTACCCAAGTAACTTTCATCTCATTATTCATTTCCGACGCCAATAGCTTTTAGTTATATTATGAAAGAGCGACGACCCAATATGAATTTAAATTACTTTGGATCTATGATGGTACTTTTATAGGCCTACTATTGCTATTTACGGCACTTTATTAAGTTTTTTCGAAGTGACGCCTATAGATATCGGGGCAAATTTTACCTTCATTATAACTTGATCGAATCGGTTGGTCGAAGACGATGGACACCTATTTTAGATGCCGATCGAGATGCGGATAGGCCTATCTATGTGATATATTAATTTCGACAAGAGAAGTGATGAAAGTTATACTCAATCGATCTCTACATATATTTGTCAGCCCTTGTCCCATTTCTGTTAGGACTTTGTCGCTTCTTGTCACACAGCAATAGGCCTATAAATCAATCAGAACAGCGGACACGCCCAAAGGCCCAATTTCTAACATCATTTCACTGCAGATATATCTCATGCAGCATCAGTTTTTAAGATATTTTTTAGTCAGTTATAGGTCGACGATATGGATTTTGCAATTTCTAATTTTTTTGTGGTAAAGGGATGCTCTGTGTGGATGGATGTGTGTGTGTGTGTGTCTGGTTTGATATGTTGGTTGATACAATTGATAATAATTTGTTTCACCGATGTGTCAGATACTTGGACCATTTCTAAACACCGGTGGCGCAGTGGTAGCACGTTCTATTTGAACCGGAAGGTCGCCAGTAGTGATGGTCAAACTTTTTTGTTTTCATGAAATAATGTTGTTGATAACATTTTAATGTCTTGCTTTGTTTCACGTATTACTGAATTGAAAGTTTGAAATATTGGGCCAAAGTAGACTAATGTATAATTAGCAGGTAGTTTCAGAATATACCGTAAATGTAACTTTTTCTTCGAAGAAAATACAGTATAAACCTTCTTCAACTATACCTAAGCAAAATTCAAGAACGAAACATTAAAAAACAAACTCTCAACCCAACAAATCCTATAACCTATATAGCTTCTCTACGCCTTACCAATTCCCAGAATAGCTACTCTTGATTCAATATTTCAGGATACTAGAATGCTATCAAAAACGTATATTTGATGAAAACATGAAAGTTTGACTACAGCGAGATTTGAACTGGCGACCATCCGGGCCAAAATCAAATGCGCTACTGCAGTGCCACTGTTGCGACATTTCTAACTTGATATATATTAGCCGATCAAAGCAATAAATGCATTGTTCAACTCTGCTGGTGACATGTTGATCACATGACATCTCATTAGATTAATGAAATCACCTGATCGATACAGGCCTACCTGAAATCTCATGTGAATTCTCTCGGAAGATAGAGGAAGACAGTTCACGATTATGGCAGAACAATGCGATTCAATTTTCCGTCCTTATCTCTTATCCCCTCGCCTAGATCTGAAATTAGTGTTACCTCTAAAGTCCATGTCAAGGAGAGCTAAGTGACGTTAAAGAGCTTTCCTAGCTTTTCTGTCCAGTTACTCCCACTATTCGCTTCGTTGGGGTGAGAGGTCCAACCCCAACGAAGCGAGTAGTGAACTTGGCGGGGAAAAAATCTCTGACGTCGGACTCATCTCTCCTCGACATGGATTTTTAGGGAGCGCTATAGAAACAGGTTGGCGGTAGCCAACCACAATTCAGCCCGCTTCTCACGCTTTCTAGCGTTCGGATCATCGTAATAATTGCAGACGTAGTGAGCTTGCGTGTAGTGAACTTTTAAAATAAACATGTTATTACGTGAAATTTCCGCTGAACCCATTCTATTGTTTTGCAAAGTGAACGTTTACGTCTTGAAAGTTCGTTTTGATCGTGAATTTTTGTGAGAATTCGTACTCGTGAGCGAGCAAAACGCTCTACGATGGGACGATACGCACATTATTGTGAAACAACAATGTAGTCACTATAGTTGAAAATTATATTGGATACCGAATCATGCTGTACTATTTCTAAAACACTTGAATTAATAATTGAGCCTTGATATTTCATTACTATCGTCATTTTATTAATTTAATTCAACATTCATCATTATAACAAAACACATGTCAATGGAAGCATTACAAATAATATTCTAACTAAACATGACAGATTCAAATGGTTAAATTTAATCTCAAGTAAAATGAGAATAATGAATGGAAATAATAATAAATTGTATTAATGAGAATAAAATGAGTCTAAAGTTATTTGATCGTTTGAAAAATAATGATAATCTATCATCAATCTATAATCGTCAACATAGTCTGTCATAAAATGTGTTTCACGCGTTTTCTTCAAAAGAATAACGTAAATACAGATGATCAATTTGTAATTTGTCAGGCAAATCTAGTCAATTACGCCTGCGCTTGATTATGAAAAGCAAAGTTCCCAGAGTAAAAAAAAAAACTGCTTACAAGCCTATACGGAACAATATACGTATCTGATTTTTTTTTAATTTCATTATCCATTTTTGTATATATATATATATATATATATATATATATATATATATATATATATATATATATATATATATATATTTATTTATATATATATATATATATATATATAATATATATATATATATAAATATATATATATATATATATATATATATATATATATATATATATATATATATATATAT
>OZ023327.1:42904711-43027211 GCA_964007535.1 Brachyptera risi
CATGATGTCACGAAAACATGGCTAAGACCTGCCAGAAATCGTACCGATATCGTGTCGGACGACAAGGAAAAGTCGGATCTGGAAACTGCTCAATACTAGGGTTGCCAATCGATCAAGAAAATGTAAACGACACCGATATGTGCCATATCGAAAATCGATCGAAAATATCGAAACACTAGGAATTCCATTCGATATCGAATCGAAACTATGATATCGAATTTCAATCGGAATTATCGATTTTTTTTTAGGTCCGATTCATGTTTTTTTTTAGTCGTCTGTAATCAGTTTGTGACTTGTAGTGATGATCATCCGTCTTTGCGTGGCCACTCACACTCAAGCGTAAATAAGCAACTGATGACGGAGAAACGTACAGACTGGTCACAATTATAGGAAGACTGTTGGTTGTTAGTGTTGACTAGGATTATAGCTATCTACAATGGATACGCGACTGCGTTCAAGGTTACTCGGGAACTGTGTAAGAAAGGAATACCGCGTATCGAATCACGGTCGACCTATCGCCACAGATAATCGAGCTATTAGCTAGATTATCTGTTCTATCGCATCAAAATAGCGGTAGAGGCACTCATAGACGAACGATGGCTGTCACTGTCAAAATTGCGATCTTTTGAAAGAGAGAAACAATTAGAAGAAAGTTATATCAACGCATAAAAAGTACTATTTTATGTTGCATTACATGTCCAACGATGAGTGTCATATAAGTGGTTCTTACGCTATCCATGTATAAAACGAAAAATAACCAGTAGCTGACACAGTTTTTTTTTGTTAGGAGCACATGGCCTAGGCATAACTACGCAGCTTTTAAACTGTACATAGTTGTAGAAAATAACTCATTGCATGCTAAAAACATGATAGTGCTCACCAGTGAACATGGGAGAGAACAATAATCTCGTTCATAATATAACTCGGATTTTGGATTAATATGAAAACGAATTATGAAGTACATTAAAAAAAAAACCTTCGATCCCAGTTGTGTTTGTCTTCCATCTTGATTCCATGTAAGTACCTTGCAGTGCCGCGGCGAGGCGCCACCATATCTCTTACACAGGGCCCAGATTCACAAAGAATTTTATCTCTTAACCCGTTCTAAGTTAAAACAGTTTTAGGAGTTATCACCAGACTTGGTTGTAACTCGTATTCACGAAAAAGTTTAAGCAAAAGTTTTAAGAATAGTTGGTGATAAAGTTATCACCGGCCCCGAGTGGTTTTAGTGAAGATAAAACACTCACCTCGCAATTGATTTCGATGATTTAGGAGATTTCGCTCACTCAAATTCAATTAGTACATATTTAGAAGATTGAAAATGAAAATCTAGAGAGGTTGGGAGTGAAGAAACGATCCGAATTACGATTATCATACTTAATATTCAATATTAACCTCACATTTGGGAATCTCGTCTGACAGCTGACAGAATTAGCGGGAAACAAAATGCAAAGCCTTCTCGATGTTCAACAACAAAAAGATTCACAACAATTAGAAAACAACAAACTTGGAAGTATATACAACATTTCATGCATTTATTTTGATTTTAAATATTATCTAGCTGTAGGAAACAAATAATTGATGTTTATATCACGTTATTACAAACTGATTGACATCCCGCTCTTTGCTCACATTGGTTGACAGTCGAAAACAATGACGTCACACGGCAACGGCACGGACAGTTGGGACTAAAGATAACACCACGGTAAAATTCTCTTAAAATTCTTTGTGAATAGGTAATAAGAATAAAACGGTGTTAAAGTTAGAACGTGATATCTCGGTTTTAACTTAGAACGGGTTAAGCGCTAAAATGTTTTAAGATAAAATTCTTTGTGAATCTGGGCCCAGGTCCAAAAATCGCTCTGCATTAGAATAACGTGAGTGACGCCACAGTTGCGTATCCATCGTAGATAGCTATAATCCTAGGTGTTGAGCATACAGGGAAACACGCGATCGTTCTGTCAAAGTAATTGTAATATGTGGTTCTTATAACAATTTACAGGACTGTTTATGCTAGCGCATCAGATTACTTTGTGCGTATCACTCCCACTTGATTAGTCACACGGCCCCCCTCCCAATCATCAACCTTCCTCACCTATGTACTTGCTGAGAAAGATGTTTGTGTTGTATTGAAGTTCTTTTGAGATATGCCAGATGTGTCAACTCGTGGAGGGGGGGGGGGGGGAGGCGGACTGACTACCAATGTTGCGGAAATATCTATACTGATAATTCATTAATTAGTTCTCAGTCAGTTATTTTCTTCCATAATTCAGATGTTTGAAAAAAAAGAGGATGAAATTAAGAATTTTCTGTCTATTCTATCTTCCGAATTTGATAAGCATGATGATGAAAATTTGATGAACTCGCTGTTTATTTCTTCGATATCGAATTTATTTTCGATATCGCAATAATCGATAATCGAATAATTTCGTTTCGATATCGATCGAAACCTTCATATCGAAAATCGATCGAAATATTCGATATCGATTGGCAACTCTAGTATGTATACACACACGACACGGGCTAATGATTCGCCTCCACTCGAGGATAGGATGGATATGTATTTAATATATATATAAGGCATGATCGCAAGATCACCTCCCATTGCGCTTTCTAGTTATTATAATTGTGACTACAATTATCTATCGTATGACGTATGAGGTCCATTTCCATTTTAGGAGACAAAATTCTTCCTTTGTGCTTGAATAGTGAACACCAATCCATATAACCAGACCATTGGCTGTATTTCTTCTGCCTGTTTGCCCACATGCCATGGGTATGTACTTGAGGAATAATAGCACAGTATATTAATTTATATCGTGTTTAACGACTCAAATCTTATGATAACCAAGATCTATTGGTGTCGGATAATCGATTAATGAGATGATGGGATAATGAGATGAAAGTTTCTTGGGTTATGGGAAGGAAGCGGTTGTGGCCTTTATTCTGGGAACCATCCTGGCATTAGCCTTGACTACACCTTGTGATACAAAATCTACTGGCGTAGGTGAAAGAATTTTTAAGAATCTTTCTGCTTTTATTCTGACATTGAAATCTTGATATACGACTATTGTTTCCAAATATAAGTATGGATGCATTAGTAAGATCTATTAATAGCGGCAGTCTCGTTCCTTTCGAAACTTTATGGCGGTCTTGTCCTCCCCAATATAGATTATGTGCATAGGCCTATTCTATTTTAATAAAATAATGATTTTTAACACCACGAATGTGCTGTATGTTACCACACTTTTTCGCCACAGATTCATATTGAGGACTACTTGTAATTCAATCGAGTGAATTATGAATGAGTTGATTGGGAGTTAGAAAAAAATGCTCGTGTGGTTAGGACAGTGGGTAGAAAGTGGCCACTGGTGGTACATGGAACTACCCCATGTATTCACATTAACGGCAGTGATAAACCACGAAAAACAAAATGGTCGACATTGACTGGAATTAAACCGCGGCCTTGTAATTACTGATGATCTATAGCGACAGACCACCCCTTTCAGTGTAATACAATATATATTTT
The DNA here is from genome assembly GCA_964007535.1 of Brachyptera risi. Classification (NCBI taxonomy): domain Eukaryota; kingdom Metazoa; phylum Arthropoda; class Insecta; order Plecoptera; family Taeniopterygidae; genus Brachyptera; species Brachyptera risi. The sequence goes on from OZ023327.1 coordinate 42,908,241, forward strand.
TTTCACTAGGCCTTCCTGTTGTCTACATAGGCTACAAATCATTGACTTGATATTTTTTATAACATCTTCAAATAAATTCAACGTGTAGGCCTATATGTCAAGTCGTCAATTCGACCATACTTTGGTTATTGATGGTCCGACGTATAGTTGCGGTCACAAAAGCGATCGATCCTGAAGAAAATATACTGATATTATACGCGCTAACCATGCAAAATATAGCTGTTGAATGTGCGTAGATTTGATTTAAATTTAAATTTCGGATTGAACTTTTTTATGTGACCGCACGTGTATGTTCAACATTTCGGAAGTTTTATAATAATTTTGGAAAAAAAGTCAAGCATGATAGTTCCAAAGAACGTCGGACTATAATATGGTCAGATTGGCGAATTGGCAATTATATACGATGAATTTATTCAACAACGTTATACATGAATATCGGGTCACTGATTCATATGTAGGTCTACAGTGAGCCTATACTATCTCAAGAAAAACAAAACTTGTAAAAACAGCCAAGCCCTATGCTATGCAAACATTTTGGCATATAAAAGTAGTGATATAAAAAGTGTTGGCCAAGTTCAAAAGAGGGAAAATGGAAATCTCTCTTCAAGAGAGGGAACATGCATATGTGTGGATAGATATTGGGCATAAATGCAAACGTTCGGTAATTATAAGTGGGGTTAATACCGTTCGGCATGATTAAATGAAATGTGCATGACAATTTTATTTCAACATGTCGAAAGTTATCAAGCCCAGTTATAATTACCGAACGTTTTCCCTCTAACACTTTTTATATCACTACCTTTATGAACCAAAGTGTTTGAATAGCAAGGGCTTCCCAGCAAACAAAAATCAGCTCGGCTCTCTGTTTTCACAAGTTTTTGTTTCTGGTGGGGGATATCAACTTTTTGTGCTTCATATTTGCTAGTATTAGTGGACAAGTTTTCAAATATAATCCAAAAGACACATTATTCGAATCAGTTCTTGATTATTAGATGAGCGTAGCGAAGACTCAATTATACATTATTTTATTTCATTCAGTAATAAAATACAGATGTAAAGCATTGTGATTTCACTTGGATAACCAAAATATCATGACTCTAAGGCTAGCCCACTCAAGGCCAGCTATATATTTTTTTTTTACAGTGTACCAATGCTATAGCATCGGTAGGCTGGGCCATAACAGGCCTAGATGTCGGTCTAATAAACCATCACAAAATCACAAATACAGTACATGGGTAGTCCTAACTTGATCTATGATACCAAATGCGAGTGTGACTGAGGTTTTTCACAGTTTTCCTCAGTCTTTGTTGTGGATACTGTGTTAAGACTCGATGATCAACGAATTTCACCTTTGAATCATTCCAATTTGGACTTGAGCAATACCACATTCAAACTACAAAGCCTTTTCTAATATTTTTGTCAGAAATGACTTCGATTTTCTTGAAATGCTTTTCGCGACAAAATCATTAGCGGTTTAATCCAAAGTTTTGAATCTCTCGTGAGGTGAGTCATCCAATATGTCAGCTGCATGAATGTGTGTACTACCCCGTGGCAATTGTTCAGCTCAGATACTGAATTCACATCGGGCGTGAGTTCGAGCCCCGCATAAGGCTTACGCTTTTTGAAAACGTCCCTCCACTTATCTTTTTTAAGCTGTTGTTGAACCACCCCATGGACGTGGTATTTATCTAAATCGAATCGAAAATGTGGAGTGATTCTCTTGAAAATATCAAAATGAGTTTTCATATGAGACTACTTTTAATAGGCGTATAAAAGAAAATCAACAACAGCAGTGTTTTCTTTTCTGTTCGTTTTCCATCATTGATTTCTTGTTCGAACCCACGCTATATATACCGTTTCGATGTGAAGCACGTGAAGTGGTATTCACGCTAGACGTAGAAATGATGCTTATTCTAGTGCGTGATGCGTATTGCATGCATAGACAGGGGGAGCGTGACCTGTGCACTTTGTATTAAACTGCGTTGTGAGTTCGACTCTCTTCAAGGAGGAGATTTCCATCTGATTAGGAACGCAGGAGAGTCGATTTAGCGAGAGGTGATAACTTTTGAACGGCGCGAGATATCGGAATTTCATTGCCGGAGAGACACATATTTTTAACACTGTCAATACGGTGTGAGTGAAAACTATTTGAATCATATCGCATAATTTGCGCATGTATACAGCTGAATAAACACATGTATTAGCTGTAGGGCCTATATATACCTGTGAAAATGTCAAAATGCAAGGTTCATTTTTTAAACATAGTTTTGATGATACTAAAGAGATCTGTGTTTCTCCCGTATTAAGTTGATATTCCATTTTTTTCAGCCATCACTGAAAAACGATTATTTTGTTGAATTGACTCCCATGCGCTCGTGAACGGCCATACTGGTTGGAGTTAATTCAGCAGAGGCGTTTATTTAGGGCTACTTATAGCTATAGCTCAACGGCGCTGGCTCAGTAGTGTAACCACTAAAAACTGACAATTTTATTGTAAATACTTCTAGATGTCATGAAAATGTTTCAATTTACAACCGTTTAATTTTCTTTCAAATTAGGTAGGCCCTTATATATATTTTTTTCCAAAATCGAATTAATATGGATGCCGTAAAAGCGAGAGAATACGCCTGCCAATCACGGCTGCATGGCATTCTACTTATACATGTTAACCCAGCACAACGCCGCATAGGTGAAGTCTATAGGATGCTGTCTTGGGGTGGCAGAGGCGAGCAGAGGGAATGTCCCACATATTTACCTTAGTAAAGGTGGCCACACAAAGGGAGCCTCTACAACTTCGGGTCAATTCGATTCGTAGCTTTCGCTCTTCCCGCATCCCACTTCCGAATCCAATCAAGCCTGCTGGGTTATTCCGACAGTTCCATCTGTTTGTCACTCTATGAAGATTGATCTTATTATATTGTTGTTGTTGTTGTTGATGTTGCATAATGTTATTTATTATTATTCATTCATATTGTTATATTATAAATTAGTTACTTTCTATTTTTTTTTTATCAACTTCATATTGAGGTTTTTCATATCCTATTCCTATAAATTTTATATAATATATAATATATTTTATATATATATATATATGATGTACATTTTCTAATCAGAATTTCACACTTCACTGAAATCTGTTACATACCCCTATTATTAAATTGGTTATTATGAATAATTCTTATAAACCTGAGAATGATCACAATTTTTCAATATTGCATCAAGTTAGGAGATCATCCCAAAACACAGTAGAATCACTTGAAAAAATCTGCAATCCACACTTTTAAGTCCCTATTTTGTAATTGATCTTCGGGGAATAATTCTTATGAAGTTATGCATAATCACAGTTTTTCAGCATTTAATCAAGTTAGACCATCCCAAAACCCAGTGAAATCTCTTCAAAAAACCTTATAGCCAAATGTTTGAGCCCCCATTATTCAATTGATTGTCAGTAGATAATTCTTATATAACTCATGAATAATCACAGTTTTTAATTATTTCATTGAAGTAGATCATCTCAAAACCCAATGAAATCACTTCAAAAAATCCTAAAATCCAAATTCCCCCCTGCAGGCTGGGCTGGGGGGGGGGGGGGGCTTTCGCTCCCCGGGCCCTCTCTTCAATATGACATTTAGCCGGCATTGCAATTTTATAACCCCTTCAAGCGTAGCCCCTTGAATATTCACCTTATGCTTATGGGATTCAGGCTTGGGATGCGAGAGAGGTATATTGACTTCGTTATTGAGATTTCAAACGAGAAAACGCGACATTGCGTTGTAAGATGAGAGAGACGGTTAAAAGAGCGTTGTATGAACTGAGGAAAGAAGAGATGCATGAAAGTTTCTCCGTTAAAGGTCATCTAGATATAGTTTTGTTCTAAAATCATTGACATACAGTAGCCAGGTCAGGCATTTGGTCAACTTTTTTCAATCTCGATGACTTTTCTAATGAAACTTTTTTGTTTATTTTGCTCGCTTTTTTGTAATTTTCTTCGCCTCTTTGGTAGATATTCTCAAAATTTTCTGGGAACATTTTCAAATTATTTGTTGAATATTTCTTTCGTACCGGCACAGTAGCTGAGTGGTTAGCTCACTTGCTTCGTGATCCGGGAGGTGAAGGGACATATCGGACCCGGTTCGATCCCCGCCACCGTCCATCTTTACAGGGGTTTTTCGTGGTTTCCCTCTGTAGTCTAGGCTAATGCCGGAATGGTTCCTATAATATAGGCCACGACCGTTTCCTTCCCACTATCCTTCCAACTACCCATAAAAAACCTTCATCTCATCATCCCATCATCTCATTAATCATTCATCCGACGCCAATAGATCTTGGTAATCATTACAGTGCGTCGTTAAAACCCAATATAAAAAAAAAATTCTTTCGTAATTTTGTTGACTCATTTGTTGATGATTCTAGTTCCAATTTCATAATGTATTTAAAAAAATTATGTTTGAATGTTTCATGGAAATTTGGTTCAAAGTTGTCATGGAATTGTGTTACAAATGTTGGTGGATGTTTCACACACATTGTTGTTGTACATTTTCATAACTTTTGTTAGATTCTTAGAAAATGTTCAATTTTTATCAATTTTTTTCATGTTTGTGGAATTTTTGTTTGTTGAGCAATAAAATCACACCGCTTTGTGTTATGTCTTTGCAGACCTCTAGTGACGCATGGCGATGACCTGAACTCGTGGCCAATGAATCGAAAAGCAGCCAACGGAAGTGGACGCAGTCGCCGGGAGCGAACACATGCCGCAGAGGACGCAACAGTAAGTGTATTGTATTCTCCATCGTTCAATTGGTTATACGTTTTCTTACCTGTTTAGACATCGATAATCTCTCAGCTGGATAGATATTTCATCTATTTATGAAGCAATAAGTACAAATTACTTCTGAAATTCATTCGCGTTCTTTTTTTAAGCGTTTAAAAGTACCAGGCAGGCTAATCGATTCCCTACCAGCTTTTTTAATCATTGGAGAAGGATGCAAAAATTCATCGTGGAGACGTGGGAAGTAGTCGGTCATGGCTTGTCGTTGAGGAACCTTACCAATAGGCCTACCATGTTAACAACCGACAAAAACACAAAAAACCTCGGTCAGTGTGGGCGACGGGTGGGAATCGGATTCCGGTCTCTTGATTGGCAGTTCAGAACGCTACCAACTGTCTCAAATGGTGTCGAAATGAGAATTTCAAACGATTTCCTCTTTCACTGCTATATTTATCGTTCAACTTTGATGGTTGATAATTTCGATTTAGACTTATTTGAAAGATGCAATTGTGCCAGTCTCGGAGTCTACTAGCGAAGCCTTCGGGTAACAAATCAGACAGGGTATCCGCAAGTTTTTGTTTGACACATTGTTATTATGCTATCTTGGCTTCTTAACTTTGTGCTGAAATCATTTATAGACTCATTATGGATACAAATATGATATTTACATTACACAACATGATCATATCTGTGGAACGCATTATATTTTGCTGCCCTATATAGCTCAGCCAACTGATGCATCCCTCCAGAAACTGAAGTAGGCCTACCGTTAAGCGTGGGCTCGACTCCCGCACAAGGCATGGATCTTCATGAACATCCTAATACCATGTATCATTACTTCATAGTTCCATTGTCCCTTGCTCATTCGTACCCCCAAATAACCTTGCTGTTAGTGGGGTCGTTTGTTAAGCAATCAATATTCAATCAATTTTATTTTAATACATTTTGATATGACTCCATTGTTGCGTAGTGTGGTAACTCTGAATTGACCTACCTGGATTACCCTGCTATGACCAAAATTATTTGAATTTGCCACACAAAAAAACACGTAGACCTACTTTGTTGTACGTCATTTAGTGGAAACATGAACAAAAATTATGAACTGATAACTTGATTAGGCCTATATGGACATTTACGGCAGAATACTACAATACCAACAGGGCCGATGAAAATAATTGATCTGCATTATATTCTAAAATTCATGGCTCATATTTTATTTTAGCCGTATAACTCTGAACCGTGGCCCCTCGTCTGTGGCGACCTAGAACCACTTGTCCGATTGACGAAAGAGCCCCTAATTGTGAACCGTAATAGAAATGAAGTGAATAATGTACACGTAGGTCCAAACAGTTTCTAGCCCTCCTCCCCCCCTCTTCCCCCGCCATGTAAGTTCTAACGGTTTTTGCCTTCGATTTTGTGAAAACTGAGCGTCCAAATGCAGGGTTGAGGTTTTTTCAATAATATCGAAGTCTGACACAAAATCATTGACCCCTAATTAAGGTCAAGGTCGACAGGTAGGATAATTGGATTGAGCTCCATAAGGGCGATCTTACCACCACACTAGAATAATTATATAAATCATAATGAAACTCATTCAACAAACTGTAAATCTTGATAAGTTGGGGCCAACACCAGTTCCAACATTTCAGTTGGGAAAAAAAGGTATCTTCTTCGATCTTCCTATCATTTCCTTCTTCTTATTCGATTCTTATTTGTCCTCTCTTCAGACAAATCTTCCTTCCTACTTCTACTTATCAAACCATTTGATTTGATAGATTGTATTCAAAATCAATTCATAGACACAATTTGTCATTCATACATTCTGTTTTATTAAAAAATGTTTGCTATTTCATCATTTTCTATTTATGTATATATATTATTCTTATATTCATAATAGAATATAAATAATTGCAATAAAAGAAAAAAAAACAAAGAAGAGGCATATTTTTGGTCAGTGGTAATATGTGTCATCCCATATTTATTTTAGTCGATTGTAACCTTAAAATGTCTCAAGTGAAGGTGACACGCTCCCCCTCAGATGGTGGAGAGGCAGGCGGGCTAGCAGGGGCATGGTAATTGGATTATATTGGAATCGGAGTCACCTTATGAAGCCCTACTTGTGAAGCCTGGTAACGGTGGAGGAAGGGGGGGGGGGGGGGCGGCAACGACGCGTTTTCTTTCAATCAACCCTTCACGTCCCAACAACTTGTATTGTGTGTGTGATGACTGATGCGCCGTGACGACATTGTTGACAGTTTGTTAACTAGGAAAACGCAGCATGTGCGTTGTATAAGATGAATGATATTTGTATATGTGAAAATGTATTTGAAGACCTTGATTTTTAAACTATCACGTTTAGCCGTGCACGCACTGCCGTCGTTATACAGCCCACCTGTAGGTCATAACACACGTAAAAATCAATATTTCTAATTCTTCCAATATAATACATTAATTTTCTTCAAAACGATTCAACTTAATTTTATATAGGCCTACGTGCTAAAAACGTAGAACCAAAGAGATTGATATATATATTAGTGAGTATAAGAGGATGCAACAGCGCTGCTGTTCTTCTTGCTAGTGGAAAGCTGCCATTCTGGTGGCAATGCACTGATTATTCTATGACATTTTTTCATTTTTCATTTTTATCAGTTGCGAGCACTATCTGCAGCTGATGGCAACTTATAGCAGTTGCCAAAATGGCAAAATGGCAGCCTTTCAATTTGCAGTCATTATATCTCCAGTATTCGTATATGAAGTAGTACAGGGCTTGATTGAAATGATTACAACAGAATATAAGTTATGAAAATTTCACTTCAATCTGATAAAATTGAAAATTTCCCCCATAATCTTACTCTTATTGCGATTTCAGATTTTCAGTATCATTTTCCGGAAAAAGTGCCGAATCGATTTTGCACAAAATCAACACTCTTTCATTCTGGTATGACGTCAATGTCCAGGAAAAAAAATCGATTGGTCACTTTGCCTGGCTTATGTGCCGTTTCTTCCCCCCCCCCCCCAAAACGAACATATGCCTATTTTTTCCCTTTAGGCCCCAATATGAAAATAAATCTTGATTATATACATACGCTCATCTGAAGACGTATTTTTGGGGTGCATATAGCTATTCTATGCACAGCCATTTTGTATTGAAATACTTTGACAGGGGTTCCTGAAGAGCGTATACCGGAATAAAGTCGACTCGGTCAAGTGACATGGGTCTGGGTGTGCAACCCCACCTGAAACCCTGACTACATTTTACAACCATCCATTGTAAAGTACCCCGAAGCTCATGTCACTCGACCGAGTGACTTCATTCCGGGATACTATAGAGTATAGACGTTGTATCAAAAAGTTGCACACGTCTTGGAAATTGAACTGGGTTGCCAATGTGCCCGTGTGGACAGCTCACGCATTAACAATATTCCAGCAAAACAGCTCAGTCTTTCCAGACGAAATTATATTTCCCGCCGACCTAAGCCGGTGCGCGCTGCGAACTGGCCGACAGCCAATCCTCAACCCATCGTGCGTCAAAAAATTGAGTCGAGTGCATTTTCACAAAGTAAATGCCTATTTCATTTAGAGGAAAAATAGAACAAGTAAGTGGCGTGATCTATGTGGTGACATTCTTAACCACTTTGGAAACATGCACGTTTTTTTTGACAGTGGGAAAACGATACAGATGCAGTTTTTTTTTTGTGAGATGGCGGGATTGGTTCAGCAATTATATTTCGTAAACGATAGTGTCGAGTTAATGCTTATATAGTGCAGTAATATATATAATATATTTATATATATATATATATATATATATATATATATATATATATATATATATATATATATATATATATGTATATATATATGTATATATATATATATATATATATATATATATATATATATATATATATATATATATATATATATATATATATATACATATATATATATTTATTCAATAAGACAACATTAGTTTTCATCACTAATCGGCGATGCAAAAAATGACTCGTCCTTGACCCACAAATACTTTTTTGCTGGTTTATTATAGAAATTTAACAATATACCTACAAATATATTGCTATATTGTATTCATTCATCAAGTAAACCACTAATTATCCAAATGATTGAGAAAAAATGTTGACGTGAAGTAATACATAATAATGTATCTGATGTTTTTTTCTCTAATAAAATTCTGATTTCAAAGTAGTACAATTTATGCTGGCCCAAATTTGACCACCTCACGGTCACTTTTGACATTTTTTTTGGTCATATTAAAAGGATACCGAGGATTCAAATAATGCTTCTGGAGACTGACTTTATTGTGAATAGGAAATTTACAGACAGACTTTGCAAACGCAATCGTCATTTATTGCAGCTTCATGGCTTTTCCTCAATCATGCACGCAATCAATGCACTCGCGTTGAGTGTTGCATTGCCTACAGTTTCCGCGTGCGACCTAAAGAGAAATCATGAACTATTATGGGTTTCTCCCATTTCAAGTCGTCAATTTCACTTGTTTTGTCAACAAAGTGTGCCCAAAGTTATCATTAAATTTGATATTCAAGTAAATTACTTCTGGAAATCGTCTTCTTCAATGATTTAGCTAAAAATGTTCATAACTGTAACTAAATATCATCGTTATGCTTGATGAAAATTCAGTGGAAATGTATTCGGCCATTTGTTATCAAAATATGGTATTGTGATGCTAATTAAAATTCTGTTGGGTCTATAATGGAAACTTGACACAATTCGCATGCATTTGATCGTCTTAGATCAAGGTTAGTTGAACATTTACTATGTGTTGGCGTTGTCATGGTAGGGGGCGTTTATTTTCTGTGTTTTCATAATAAAAATAATAATAACCTAACCTTAAACTATAGAATAAAGAGAAATTCTCTTCGCTTGTTTTCGAAGAGTAGGTGGTAAAGTTCAACATCTAATCTCTGCATGTATCGCTCGAGACACTATCTGTTTTGCGCGTACTATTCAAATTAGTAAAGTAACACTCTGACCACTGACTTCTGCTCTGACCACGCGTGCTTTCAGTCAACAGACGTGAGTGAGAGGAAGCGCTGTAGAGATCAGATTTTTCTCCAGTAGCGCTGCGTATATATTAGATGTTGAACTACAACTATCCGTAGATGCCGGTCGTCCAATTCGCGCAGCAGTTATAAGCTATCAAGTTAAGCTTTGAACTATCAAGTTTTCCCCTAACTCTTGATCCATGCTTGACCTAAGATAAAAGTAAAAAAACCACAGTTTAACCTATAGCCGCTGCCGCACACTTGGGCCTACTTTCGTTCCGTTGAATAGCTACTTCGCTCTCTCGGAGGGTGTTGGCTTCGCTTGCCCCGTGCTCCACTGGAGTGAGAGTATTGATTTCGCACGCCGCGTACCGTAGCAGGCAGGCTGGAAGGCGGACTGACAGTGAGGAGAGACAGACAGACGGACCCCACGACAGAACGCACCCCTCTCACTCGTATTGCATGCCAACAACGAGGGATTGACTTCAACATTTCTAAATAAAAAAAAAGATTAATAAATCGTGTTGTAGATTATAGTCAATTTTATGAAATGGTATTTTTCATTTAAATGAGCGTTCATACAACTTGATTTTTGTTCTTTTTGATACCTTCAAAACGTGGGCAAGTCAGTTTGCATATGTCACGATATAGCATTGCAAGAAGGATTTCTTACAACATACTGGTTGGTATTAGTAGAACCTGTGGAATATTTCAGCGGTAGGCCTAGTTTAGGCCTAATCAAGCAGATACTCAATTTTTTATTTAAAAATTGATCCCGATCAAACTGAAAACTAAAAACGTATATGAATATCTTTACTCTCAACAACTTCAGATATATCTTTGAAATTATTTTGAAGATTTTATTTTTCATTTTATTTTGCCCGCTGAGTGATCTTATACGGAGTGTTTCGTAATTGAATAGACGTTTTTACAAGAACATTATTCAACGGATTTTGCTGAAACACCTCAGGGATCTATCCCAGTTTAGGACCAAAATGTTGTGTTGATAAAATGACAAAACGATTTGATTTCTATTTTCTATTCGAAAAGTATCATTTGCAAATTTCTCCAGCACCTAATCTCTTTCGGTATTCACATCCAATAATTGACTCTAATTATACTGGGATGAATGAAAGTAAGTGGTGTCGATATTGTATATTGTTATACTTACTGGTATTAGGAGAGCGTACAAGTCTATAATAAACAGTATTATGTGTTTCAAATAGCTTAGCTATGCTTGTATGCACGAAAGATGACGGCACAAACCATCTGTGCACTAGTGCCTATATAGAGCTGTGGAATAGGGGTGACGATCGATCGGAACCTTCTACTCTCGTAGATGTAAAAATACGCTTGACCAACTAACTACATAGGCCTACTATCGGAGAAGCTCTGTGACTGACCTACACAGTATATAACACCACGTTCCGCGTGCTAACCCGCTAACTAGAAGTGTTGGGTGATAACTTTTGAGCGGTATATAGATTATCAAATTCTAATAGACATACATATATTGTCAATACCTTCAAGACGGTATAAGTAATGACTGGAACCACCCTTCAGGGCTCAGTCAACTAAGCCACTGCTTTAGAAAATGAAGTCACGGTTGGGCGTGGGTTCGAGTCCCGCGAAAGGAATGAGTTCTTGTAAAAGTACTTTCACTCATCATCACTTCATTATCACCGGCTCATTCGTATCCCCCGTGTAACCATAGCTGTCGGTGGGGTCGTTAAGCAAGCAATAATCACCATCAAGTAAAAACTATGTATAACTTGAATTGCCGCATAATTTTCTCAGCTATACAGCCGAAAATCACATTTTTAGGCTGTATACGTGTGGAAATAGAATCCAATGTTATTGATTATGTTTCACATCATTTTGAAGGTATTATTAACATCATCTGTGTTTCTCCCGTATTAGAATTTTGATATATACCGTTCGAAAGCCATCAACAAAAAACCACAGCATTAGTATTAGCAAAAGGCATTTTATTAATTCATTTATTTTAGTATGTTTGTTCAACGACGCACTGTGATGGTAACTAAGATTTATTGACCTTGAATGAATGGTTAATGAGATGGTGAGATGGACAGGAAGCGGTCGATGGCCTATAGTGTGCGAACCATCTCGGTATTCATCACGAACAAACTTTGTCAACTGTGGCGAGGATTGAACCTATTGGTCGAATCACCGCGGCCGGTCACATGGAGCAAGCGAGTTACTGCTGTGCCACCAGTGCCGGTACACTGCGCTCGTGCCGCGCTCCAATATGGCCAGTTCACACGAGGAATGCAACGTCACCGTTGGAAGGCTGTGGTTCCAATGCCAGGTTTTAGAATAAGACTCTTAGGGTGGATTGCAAAGACGGAGTTTAAACCCCGGCCTACCTTAGACGCCGTCTAAGTAAGAAATTGCATTGCAGCCACAATGCAATTTCTTACTTAGACGGCGACTAAGGTAGGCCGGGGTTTAAACTCCGTCTTTGCAATCCACCCTTAACGTTTTCAGCCCGCCAATGTGAATGTTTTGTTGATTCACACGGCAGTATTGGAATGCTAACATTCCAACGGTGGCATTGCAATGCCTCGTGTGAACTGGCCATGATCGCCGCAGTAACAGCACGAGATTGTACCGACACTGGTAGTGCAGCGGTCACTCGCTGGTTCCACGTGACCGGGAGGTAATTGCGTCTAGATGAGACCTAGGCTCGGTCGGTTCCAGCCACCAACCATCTTTACAGACGTTTTTCGTCGTTTCCCACAGTCCCTCTGTATAGCCCAGGTGAATGCCGAGATCGTTTCCACAGTATTGACCACGACCACTTCCTTCCCACTATTCTTTCCACTAGCTAAGAAACCTTTATCTCATCACCCAAATGCCATTGATCATTCGTCCGACGCCAATAGATCTTGGTCATCATTACAGTACCGTCGTCAAACCTCAATATAAAATGATAGAATGACAGTCACAAAAACACATACACACACACACACATATATATATATATATATATATATATATATATATATATATATATATATATATATATATATATATATATATATATATATATATATATATATATATATGTATTATCCAACTATATTTTCCACGTGCGACACTGTGTCTAAAATAAAATGGGTCTGATCTTCATTGCGATTTATCATTGTAGGTCAAAGATGTATATATAGGGACTAAAGGTCTTGACAATCGCCCTTCGTTTTTATCCAGTTTTGAAAAAAAAAAAACGTATCTAATAATGCCATATTCATTACAAATCATAAATCTGGGGCCACATCGCCCCCATTAGAAGTATGGGCCCCGTCGCGAGAATCGTTTCTCCACAGGCGAAAGATAGGCCTATACTACCAAGACATGGCACGCAATGCTGAAGTAAAACTGACCCCCACTTTTACTGTCGCACCATTTTATCATCACACTTCTTATTCCCTCACCTGTAACATCTGTAGTACCAGTGCAGTTCGCTAGATAGCGCTACAGGCATGATTGTGCTGCTACGAAGCAGTCACCATGGCTGTTCCTCAGTTGCGAGCATAGGTACGAAATGCAGACGTAGGCGAAGGGAATAGAGGTGTGCACGCGGATTCATTGGGGCGCCTGAAGAGCGAATACTGGAATAAAGATACTGCCGGTACCAAGAGTGAAGGTGGCGGACTTGGCGTGTTTACTTGGAAATAGGATGTGCCTATTCGAGGATTCTTTCTTGTTTTGTCGAAAGAGTATAACTTTCGTCTATGGGCTCTACAAAGGGTTGATATGACACTGTCGAGATCGAAGTAGTATATACTAATATTTTTGGTCGAGATGCAGGAAAGCTCATATACTTGGATGTTAAATTCATGACTTTATCAACATGAAAAATTTGTCGAGAGGTTAGTGCGCTTGGATTGTAATTTTGTATAGTGAAAGTCCGCGAATCAGATCTTGTTGCAAGCTATACTTTTTAAAAATTAGTGGCATGGGTTATTCTTTTTTTTAATCTCTAGGATCACGAAACCGAATGGGATTCGAAATGTACTTATTTTCACGTATTCTGCGAAGTGAAAGTTAGTGGCTCAAGTCTTTGCAGAAACAATTCTCGCGCTCCGCGGGGTGCGAACGCCCACTCTCCAGTGAGCCACCGCCGCCCAGCTTCCGAATCATTAACCGACGTCGTCGCCCTGCCTCCCTCGCCTCCCCCCCCACCCCCTCGCGCACAACTGTAAGCCACCCACGCGACGACGCGCAGTAGAGTACCTCGCTCACTGTCTCCTAGAGGAGTGTGAACATCAACATCTTCTACAGGACATTGTGCATGACCTTTGACATAGTGGGCGCTGTGGTGGCGTGTGCAAACTATGACGTCATTCGTCTCCATGCTCTTGTTATTCAAATGAAACTCGAACACCTTTCTTGAAAGAACATCTGCAATTCTAATTATAATGTTGTAGCCGATGATGGGATTTGTATGTGTGTCAAGACATGACGCTACTAATAATCTTCATGATCATCCAAACCTTTCAGTTGTTGCTTTGAACCGTACTCGTGTGGTCAATTACAGACGAAACTAACGCACAATAGTTGACAAATGGCCGGATATGAACGTATGAATCATCATTTGCTTAGACAATAGCTTCAGCCTTCATCTCGATTAAAATTAATTGTGATGTTTTCTAAAACAGTGTTTTGTGTCAGTGTGCTCGAAACTCGCGTTGTTGTAGCCGTTAATCAATAAATAACTAGGCCTCTAGTGCGTATTATTGTGATACCATTTAACACGACGTTGGAATAAAGAATGCGACAGCAATTCGCGATCTAGCCTATTAGTTTTGTTGATATGATTCGTGTTTTAACGTTTCCGTGTATTATAGAAGTATATGGCCATTTAGGGGTCATGACTCATATAGGAACTTTGGGTAAATATTCTTATCTAGGCGACCATGATGATGGCATCGACCTTAGAATTACAGCTATGAATTAATGCATTGTTGATGAGAAAGTTAGTGTTACCAGGGCCCCGCCAGTGGCGGGTGTTATTTGGAAGTAGATCTAATTAGAAGATTGTGTACTGCGACAGGTGTATCAGTCGTTAGCACCGCTGTATCGTCATTCAGTTGACCGGGGTTTGATTCCCAGTCGACCATCCTGACGGGTTTTTCGTGGTTGCCCTCAGTCGTTGAAGTGAATACAGGGATGGTTCCTTATGTAGGAGCAGGTCAGGAGTGAATTCCAGGGTCGTGTTTAGGTAGCCAGCCGCCCCTAGGCATGATTGCTTCACCCCCCCCCCCCCTCGCCATTTGAGTACTAGCAATTGAACATAATTTCGATCTTCACGAAATACAAGGCCGGTCCTTGTCATTTTACGCCCCGTGCGAGGGCTTATATCTTGCGCTGCCAAAACCAAGTGCATAGAAAATTTGAAGGGGGAGACACAAGAGGGTATATGGGCCACCAGTTTCTTCTCAGTTATGCTCCGGAGGGAATTTTTTTGACAGTTTACCCTTTTCAAAACAATTTTATATACGTTTTGAAAACTACTCCAAATTGTCAAAAGATGGATTCCTATAAGTATAATGAGGAGGCTAATTCAGTATAAATGACGATGTTCCAAATAAATAAAGTTATTATCTTTAATTCTTTAATATTGTCATGTTAATTGAAAAAACACCAATTAAATGCATTATTAATACTCTTATATTAATGTTTATTTAATATTGTCTATCCAATCATTCATCTGTATTTTTATCATTTGCAGAAAAGTTCTGCAAAATATTGATTTATACAAATTACAAACTTTGTCGAAACCCCGGAAACGTGTGTTGCCTATGGCCTATATACGGCCTTGCCGTCGTCTTCCACCAAAAGACTGATAATTTAAACGAAATCATTTCGAAAACGTCCAACGATTAATTATTTTTCATCATGCCAACATACCAAAGAGGCGGGCTATTCACCAAACAGATTAGCATAACACCGGTCATGAACCAGAATTAAAATGTGTAAAACAAATTGAACAAACTGGCCTCTGCACTTCTGTTCTGGTGACCTGGTCCATGACCGCGTGCGAGTCAACGTGGCGCTAGTTTCAGACTTCTACTAATATCCTTATAAAAGATAGTGACGACAACCATTTGATATTATCACACGAGACTCATAGCATGTGATTGATATCTATTACGTAGTTGAATGATAATTTAGCGAAATATCATTTTTTTGTGATAACTTCTGAACGATATGCGATATCAAAATTATAATACGGAGGAAACACATAATATTTTCAATACCTTCTAGAATCTTGACGGTGTGATTAGTAACGATTCAACTTGTATTACCTAATTAATCGCTCATCGTATAGAGCTATATAATATGTTTTTTTAGCTGTAGACTCTTGGCAATTATGCGATATGAGTTATTGAGTTATCATCAATCTTGACTTATAACATCTTGGAGTTCAGTTGGAAGTTATTGAAAATATCTGTGTTTCTTCCGTATTAGAATTTTGATATCTCATGCCGTTCGAAAGTGGATCACCAAAAACCTGATACTTTGCCAAATCGACTCCCATGCACTCTTAAATCAGCATTCTATTGATATTATTGTTTGCTTAACGACCCCGCCACGCAACAGCTAGGTTATGGGGGGGTGTAATCGAAATGATGGATTGATTATATTCACTATAACCCATACCTCATGTGGGACGAGAACCCACACCCAACTTGATATCAGTTTCTAAAGCAGAGCCTTAGCTTAATGAGTCACGAGAAAGAAGGGGGGGGGGGGGTCACAAAAACACATTCATTTTTTGTGTGACCATAAGCTACCATCAGTTCGTTTTTTTCTTTCTTGCAAGTCCCAGAAGTATTTTTCTGTACACTCAAACCAGATGTGACAGCTATACTGTAACTCTCCCACGCGATACATCTACTAATATCTATCTCTACTAATAGTAATATATCACTCATATTCGGACTTGCAATGCGTTTAAAATACTTTCATTATTCGAACACGGTAATTTATGTTCAGATAATCCTGGTAATTGACTTGGGTATCAATTTGATTTCGATCCGTGTTGAAATTGAAGGCTAATGGAATGTGAGGTAGCCAGGGCATCGCTCTCGTATGGACTCCACGCTCTGTTAATTAATGTAGCCGCTATTAGTGTATATGTATTTCTTTCTCGTTACACGTTCGGTTCTGAATATACACATACTTTCTTTCTTATTGTGTAGAAAAAGTTGCTGTTAATATTAATAATTGGATGGGCTCGTTTGGTAAAAGTATGTTGTAAAACAGTTGTGTCGTGCACATGGCGTTTGGTAGACGGGTCTTGATCTGCCGGAGGAGGGCTTTCGTCTTACGCGGTGTCTAATAATACTAAGTTTGTCAACTCATGTATCGATGTCGTTTTGTCGTCGCTTTTGACGAGAACCATGTAGTGGGCCAGTCGAGCAAGGTAGGAAGGAAACTGTATGTTATTGGTGGGACTGTAGTGGTGACGTCTTGCCCATATGGCGTGATGACATTTCCAGCTCGTCTTCTCTCGTATTATAGAATGTCAGTCGGTAATGAGTAGTCACCCTCCCCTCCCTTCTTTCACCAATACCGTCGCGACGCCCCCCCCCCCCCCTCCTCACCCGCAACCAGTCTTCTCTGCACGCCATGCAGCCGGTACACCGGCTATTTACAGTGGTTTATTGTATGACGCTTATTATATTACTGGCAGCTAGTATATAATTTACAGCAAATAGATTTTTAAAAAATGGGTATGTTTGATGGAGATATGGAGATGTCTTCTACAGGACACTGAAAATTGATTGGAATGAAACATAACCTAGTACAATATTTTTCATATAATTATATTCTAGTCTATGACTGGATTTTGACTGACAATATAGTGTTCTTCATTTTAACTATGCCTTGTTTTACATATTGACTTACTGTGTACAGTGCTACTAGGCCTATCTGTTATTTACTTGTATTTTATTGATCTAAATTACTGACTGTCCTCATATATCATGTATATGATCAATCGATGAAGACAATGAACTTCTATTATTATTATTATTTCCAACTAACCTAATCCACAATAATTTGAAATGTCACTTGAGTTTCGAAATTCCACACAGTGTAAGAGGGAGTCTCATGTAAATCTCTTTGCTGGAAAAAAAAACTCACTTATTGATGGTGGAGATGAAAAATTAGATGAAATATGGGGAAAAGTGCCATCATAAGTATAGGTAATTACATACGTAATCAGGGAAGAAATTTCCCACATTTCGTTCTGTAAGTTCTTTAAATTCTCCAGAGAAAATAAGTGCAAAACAAAGTGTACTTGAAAAGTAGACAATTCACTCAGTGATGATGTTGTTTTCTTGTGATTTTTGTAAATGCATCATAGGTCTAAAATATATCTGAGCTCAAAATATGCCTCAATTGTCCAGTCAAATTTCTAATATCTTGTATTAATCTTCAACTCCCTACACCGGTACTGTAATTTCAGAAATATTTTGGCTTTGGTAGGTTTCGTTAGGTTAGCCTTAGGCTGTCAGTTTTTTTTTTTGGTAGATTCACTTTATAGTTTGAAGGTGTATATGGTATACTGATAACCAAACCATTGAGTACCTCCAAATAACACCAGTTGATTAAATTGAAGCTGACAAACAGCTGCTCTTTTATCCAGTGCACTTCAGATACTAACAGTTGATCTAATACATCTGTTAATATCTCATTTTTGTTTTGTTTTCCAGCAGCTTCATGAAAATGATGATTTGGACGAAGCCCGAGCAATGTTGTTACTTTTGGGAAAACCTCGTTCAAAGCAAAAAGAAAACGGAATGGAGCCAAAAGAAGAAGATGAAAAGACTACTACTGAGGTAATTATAATTATCTTGTATTATGCTTGGCTAAGAAGTGTCCTCAGTTTGCATTGCAGACCTCACAACCTGGTCACTGTTTCAACTCTTGAAGTCACTTTTTTGAACATTGGATGCTAAAGGTTACTTTTCTGGAAATTAGACCACTATAGTCACTTTTCCAAGTATTTCAGATTTTTTGTCAGTCTCGGAAGACAAAAATGATATTACTCGCATTTTAGGCCCCCCGTAACATTGTAGGCCTATTGCTCTTTGTTGCACATTTATTTGAATGTCAGGAACTTTTTAAAACCAAACAAGAATTGTCAAGTCGTATACATCACCATAGATCTGCATGTGAAATTTTATACGTCCACTCCCGGAACGCTCTGTCGGTGAGATCACTGGTGTTTTACATGGATTATGGCCAAAGTTTGATAATTTCTCCTTGAATCTGTTTTCTTTGCAACTATTTGAAACAAAACCTTGAGACGAGAGGATTGACATGTTATTTATCAGCAGAAATTATAAAAGTGGATGGCTTTGGTAGAGCGATGAAGTGAGTAAATTGAATAGATCGAAACCAAGTGGTTTCTAGGCGGTGGAGTGGTCATTGATTCATCTCATGGTTTGGGGAGTCATGGGGGTTGATTGTGTAACTCTGTAAACATCTTGGACAAAACATCATTTGTTATTGTAAAAAACGTTAGAAACAAGTTCTCACTCTCCCCAATTTACGTAACAACGTTGTCGTTGGACCTCCTCACAGTGACAATTCAACTTTTGTCTACAGGAGAAGTCATTTGAAAATATTCCTTGTTGAGATAGTAGGCTGCATTATTATGATGGTAATATATAATCGACCGATAGGAGTGGGATTATAAAATATGAATATAGAAGACTGTAGAGGACTGTGTTTGAGTTTTGAATATATGCTTTCTTGATGTGGGCCAAATCGCAGAAATATAATTCTCGATTTCGAGGGTACTTAGCAAAATTGTTCTGTGTAAATACTTGACAGCTATGTGCTTCGTCTCAACTGAAAGTTTTGTTGTTTATATGATGCACATATTTACTTCTTCTCCTAAATTATAGCGTATTTACTATTTACTGATCAATTCCATATGTATTGCAATTAATGGTTTCAAAAGCAAATAAAAACCTTTATTTTACGATTTATTCATTGAGGATGTTCAAATTGTCATACTATTGCCCTTCATGCCATTTTCATGGGTCTTGTCAAAGTTGCAACTAGAAACCGTGAAGTATTTGACTTACAGAAATTTGTCGTAGGTGATCTTCAACGATTTGCAAAGTAGCCATGTTTTAGATGTCAATCGAGATTTCGATTTCGATTGACATGGAAGTGATAAATCTATGCTATCGCCCCCTGAATCCTTACTTAGTAAACTGCTTGAAATACTGTCCTGGCTTCTATATCTTCAAGCTGATAGGACTTTGAGTGGCTAATGTTTACTAAAAAAAAAGAGCTAGTTACTGTGTTAATACGTCTGGTGTTCACACATTTCTTTCCATTGTTGCTAGCACAAATTCTCAGTTGGGTTACAAAAGATGATATGATATTGGAGTCAAAGAGACCTTACATTGATATTACATTGGATTGTCATTATCAAAACCCATCATAACCCTGGCAAGAGATTCAAATGAATAATGATTCCATTTTTTACACCTAATTTTAGAGAAGACTAGAAATTGTCATCTCAATTTCCAAAATTATAATTAATTAATTTGTCCATCAAATTACCACCAAAGACTCGCCCCTTTTTCTGAATCAAAATATGAGCATTACCCGATTCTGTTTTAACGGCGTGCACAGGATGGTTGACCATGGGGGGAATCGAACGCCCAATCTCTTGAGTGAAAATTCACCATGCTAGTCACTGGTCCACTCTTCTCTGTGTCAATAATAATTCTAATTACTGAAAGAAATAGTCACCCACTGTAGCTGCTGGCCAAGACGTGGCTGCAGAAATAAAAGTCACCATTGTGTGTTTGTTCCAATCCTGCATGATGCATGAGTTTTCGTAAACATCATTAATATTATCCAGGGGGGAGCAGTCAGGATATGCAAACTATGCTCTGCATAGCCAGTTGTTTCAATGTAATGTATCATCTAATTCAACTCTAAATAATACAAACCTGTTACAAAAATTATAAATAATAAACATTCATAATACAGACGAAGAATATTTGAAAATGTATACCGGTAGGCCCTACATACAATGTTCACATATGCTAAATGGTTCTGCATGCATTACTGCGAGTTGGGTTCAAGGTGGTCTACGTAAATTGAACATTTTTCCGTAGCATACCTTCCCTGTAATCCACCGATGCACACTGATGCATCGGATTTCATCAGTGATTGATGATCCACTGATTTTCATATGTCACCTGCTCATTTGTACCTTCAAATAACCTAGATGTTGGTTGGGTCATGAAGCAAACAATAACCTTCATCAAAGAAATACAGTTACGAGTTTAGTAAGTCTCTTGGCTCTTGAATCAGAAATGGAAGTTCCCAGTTCACTCGGTTCCCACAATAAGTGTTGGTATGTGATTCGATATACGTCTGTGACGTTTCCATGTCACGTTCGACGCTCTCATCCGATCTCTCTTTGTGTTCAGTTTCCGTGCAAGAAAATGGCTCCATCGCTGACAGAAAACAGCCGCAACAAATCGCCGGCCACAGACGACTCGCGCCCGAACGTGTCGACGTTGTATCACGGCACCTGGCCGGTCGAGAAGAATCTATGGCACAGCTGCGGCCCCAACAGCCTCGGCGGAAGCAAGAGTGTCAATCAGGTACACCTGCTGTTTGAGGAGAAATGTTTCAATTCAGCTAGACCCTGTCAACACGGAAAGGAAAATGTAGGCCTATTACAGTAGAAATGTTCAAATTAAAAGTAGAACTGCCTATTCAACACCATTTGTATCTAATAACTTATATACTGACTGGAATATGTCACTTTGATTACAATGGAACTTGCCTGTAGAAGTTTGTCATTCAGCTCCTGTGTTATTACATTGTATTATTCAAGCCCCCCCTCCCCCCTTCCCCTCCACGACTCATTTCTGCTGTAGAAACTGAAGTCATGTCAGAGATGGGTTCGAGTTCCACTCAAAGCATCTCTTTTTTGTCAACATTCATAGATAGTTCGCTCATTCGCACCCACAAAAAACCTAGCTGTTGATGGGGTTGTTAGGCAAACAGTAATCATTGAAGATATGTTCTAAAATCAGCTTGGCCAATACAACATTAAAAAAAAATGTACAACAGTGCTTAGAACTGTATAAACATAAAGTAGATAGCATATATGCCTTTCAAATTTGTCAACCTTGTAATCAAGTAATAACTGGACATTGACGGTCGTCCAGTTGGATATTACTCATTAAGTATGAGCAACACTTGACTGTTGAATTATAGACTCCTAGGTTCTATAAGTGTTTGTTATTGTGCATTATTATATGGACTGGTGTAGGGCTAACCTGTTTAGTGAATAGCCCACTTTGGTTTGATGAAATTTAATGGTCGAGGCCTCAAGTTACTTGATCATCCCAGTATTCACTTCAATGATTTGGGAAACCACAATAAACCTCAACTTCAGGATGATAGATTCGAAGCTCAGTATTCTGAATGACAGTTCAGCGCGCTAGCAACTGATCTACCTGTTTTGGTAATAGCTGATGATTTCATACTGGATTCAACTGGATACGAAATAATATTTGCAATGACTGGAAGTTAGGCACCTGAGGTTGCACATATGTATTGGTGGGAAGTATATCTTCAAAGGCACTGGTGTGTGATGGCTCAAGTATTGTCAGCTGGAAAAAAAGCAGCAAATTTATGGCAATTTTTGTTCATGTAGACAGTGAACTCGACACATACGTATATGGCACTTTATGGTAAACAAACACATAAATTCTGGGAAATAGTTGTCGGCCCAATTGGGCAAAAATATTCTCTGTTGATAGGGGGCCTACAAGTAAATACTAGACACAGGAATGACACACTTTGCTATAACCTAAAAATTGCAGGCAAGTATTTTCGATGTATAACAAGTAGTATTTAGGGGTGTGTGAATCCATGTTTTTTATTTCGAACCGAATCCGAACCGATTCTTCATAAAAAATACCGAATCCGAACCCGAATCCGAATCTTTTTAACATGCATTGTGAAGCGTGATAATGGGACAAACGACACTGCTGATCAAGTTACACTTGATCCAGGAAGTGAAAATCCTATCTCAGTATTCTCATAATGACTAGAAACTGCGAGGTATTCCACTGAAAACACGTTTAATAAATGTTTTATCATGAAGAAGCATCATTTCCTTAATTTCTATCATTTTTATTTAACGCGCAGTTATAAACATCGTAGCTGTTTGCTGCATGGCATCTGTCATCCTACTACTGCGTGGTCGTGACGTGTGTGGTCTAACCTTGACAAGGACGAGACCAAAGACCTTAGTATCCAACTTCGTTAACGAAGTTAGATACTAAGGTCTTTGACGAGACTTTCGTTCGTCCGACTCAAGACGGCCGAGCGCCAATCGAAGCCGGCCGTATATGACGGCCCCACCCACTCGTAGGCTAGTGCGCATCGCACTTGCTCACGCGATCTAGAAAGTTGACAATGCAATGTGCAATGTTGCCACGTTTTTGGCGCCAAGATTCGAAATTTTCGAATCTCCTATGTTGGACCGAATCCGAATCTGAAAGTGGATTTGAATTCGGATTCGATTCGAAAAACATGGATTCGCACACCCCCAGTAGTATTATTATTTTATGTTGGTGTGTTTTGACGTAGGCGCCAACCTATATGTACGATGACATTGCTTACGTTGCTCCACCAAATTTTGAACATTCATTATTATTCATTATTTATTAGATGATCGATAGCAAAGACTTCCAACCCACTCTCATGAAGCCTTGTCTGTATTAACTGTAATAAGTTGTTGGTTTAACTGTAATTCTAAATTGACTCTTATCACACTGCCATGTACTGTACAGTCTCCAATAATAAAAGATATTATTATTATGTTTTTTCTTGTACTCACTGCACAAGTCACACGGTTTGACTGATCCAAATGGAACTTTTTCTGGACACGCAGACTTGTCCAACTGGGAACTGTGTAATTTTGTGGCCAAATCGGTTTGATAACTTTTGAGATGGACCATCTCTGATATTTTAAAAACCTCGTAAGATTGAGCTGAGCGATTAGAGCTGGGAAAAAATTTCTTCAAAAGAGCTTAAATTTGTATTGAACATGAATACACATATTATTCACATTATTACGAATTTTTATTGAGCTTGAACTAGCCGTTCTGAATAGAATAATAATTGTTCAATGAATACATTTTCATCAAATAGCTAGAAATAGTTGTTATTCTTCATTCAGTATCTTGTGCACGGTAATCCACGGCTTTGAAGACTTGACAATTTTCACCAAGGTGTTAAGTTCTCGAGTATATTAGGTACTTAGAAGTCGAGGTTTGTAGAGCTTTCCAGTAGACTTCATTTAAGTATCTCGCTCATCTTTTAACGTACGAGCTGCATTTGCCTAGTATAAAAAAGTATTTTCATCAAAAGTGAACAGCTAAAAAATATTGTTTTTTCAGCTGTATATGGTTGACATGACTGTATGCAATATAAGCTGAAAAGCTACAACTTATGCTGTCTTTAAAATATCTTGAATTTCCCCTCTATTAACAATTTTGATGTCTCATACCGTTCGAAAGTTATCAGTCACCATAAAACTAGTATTTCTTTAAATCGACTCGCATGCACCCTTGACGCTGAATTCCCACATCTGTACAGCGTAATGATTGCAGGATGCGAGCAGCAGCAGTGTGATGAGCTTCTCGTCAGGTGCCCCGCAGCCGGCCCAGCCTCCCTCGCCTCGTCGCACTTACAGCCAAGGTCACCTCACGTCCAAGGTCGACATGGTGTACAGCCTGCTAGCCATGCTGGGGAACCACGAGACACGCGAGGACATGACCAAGACGCTGTTGGCCTTGTCGAGCTCGCCGGACAGCTGTCGGACGATGAGACAGTCGGGTAAATAGAATTACTTCTGATCGTTGACTTTTCCCGTCTTTCGTAATAGCTACTCGACATACACCTACGGTTCACTCACCAAACAATACCATAAATACCCCAGTTGTTGAAGGGATCTTAAAGCAAACAATGACTAAATAACAAGTCCTAACTATCGTTCTTTCAAATGAAATTTTGAGCTGCTCAAAATTGCTTAATTGAAGTTATTTTTTCTCAAAATATGTTCTATGATGGATTGAAAATCATTAATTTCATTAATATGGAAAATTAGAATATCACTTTTTTTCATTGGAATTCACGTTTGAATGGAGTGAGTGACTAGCTTCCATTTGGATTTCAACATGAGAGGTGCACTGAAGGTACGGGCTGTACATGTGTGATGTCAATTAACAGCAAATCGGTTCATTCAAACTTGTAAATTTGCAGGAAAATATGTCCCGCCCTTCCAATTAATACACGAGCTGTGGAGATAAAATCCGCAATAATCTATATTTAATACAGGTTCAAGTATTGGACAAGATGCTTTCCTGGTTGATGTCACTGGAATGACTGTCTCAAATTCTTTGTCAGTACGATATAGTGTTAGTGTTTAACGTCAAAGAAAGCTATTTTTGCCGTAAGCTGTCTATTTCGTTTTTTTTTCTGCTGAAAAGTCTCACGGCCCAGTTCGTAAGGTTTTTACTCCCAAATAACAGCACCATGTAGACCTATATTAGAATGGTGTCTGTACCAATATTACTGGCCTCTATTACGTGGCCTATGTGTGCCTAAGCATATGAGATCAATTTTAAGGGATTCTCAACGTAACTTGGTATTAAAAGTACGAATGTAAGATTCTCATTGGTTTGGTACTTGTACTTTTATTATTCAACCAGACCAAAATCTGAAGTAGAATCTCCAACCAGCATTTTAGACTACTTCAGATTTGGATGATACTATGTACTTCGGTGTTACCGTTGATACTTCTCAATCAGATATTTGGCACCATTTCTCCTCTCTTAGTTACAGTGGAACCTCTTTCGATCGTTTTTCAAATGACCAGGAAAAAATATCTATGCAGGAAAACGATCCGTGTAGAAATATTTAACATAGGTTATATTTGGGATTACCAGTTGATATTCAATCTATCGATCCAGTTTGATATTCGTCAAGTTCATGTGATAATTGACAGTGTTTTCAGTATCAGCATATACTGGTGAATTATATGAATATTCAATTTAAACAACTAGACCATCCAAGAAAATAGAATGGCGGGACATTTTTTGTAAGCGATCGATCAACACTCGCGTTGATGAAAAATTGAAAATGGTTGTAAGTAGGGTTGCCAACAATAATCGATATATCGATTTAGATCGTTATTTTTTCAAACGATACGATAATCAATTCAATTTTGGCGATACGATATCAATATGATTATTTTCAATTATCGAAATTAACATTCTTTCCTTTTCATACTTATTATTTTTCCCTTTGTGTAATTGCTCCAATCAATGTATGTGGCGCGAAAGTTCTTGTTTTCTATTGGGCACTCGAAAGCCAATGAGAAACGCCGTTTGCAATGACATCAGAGTTGATATGCGCAAGAGACGAAAATATAGACTAGGGCAGGCCTGCCACCAACTTTTTTTTTAAATCCTGTTCATGTTACCCAAAAATCCTGTAAAATCCTGTAAAAATCTCATCAAAATATCCTGTAAAATCCTGTAAATTATGCGTTACTAGTTCGAAAAATGAGGAAATTTACAAAAGTATATTGTACAATTCTGTCAAATAAAAGTGTTTTCTCAGCAATTTTAACAACACAAGGAGTCCCATTAATACTATATAATATATATTATCATGTCATTCATTAGTTAACACTTATCGCACTTCAAAGTGTTGAAAGAGTCAAATTACCAAACTGGATGTTTGAATTAAAAACTGAAAAGCGAGGCAATAAATATAAATATTAGGGCCTTGAATGAAATGAATGAATTATTCTGTCTACATGCACTAGCTGGCTGATTTATTTATTATTGTTTCGTGTTTGTTCAATTTGAATTTCAGCAAAAATTACGAATAAAAGTTGACACAATCACGTCCATTATCCTAAACATTACCGCTCGGGTGTCTCGACCAGCCAGATGTCTGTCTATGACCCTGAAAAGACCTCCCGCCTCCCCCCTCATCATACTAGCACGCGCTGCACATGTGGCTGTGACGTATCTCTAGCTTGCCGGGTCGCAAGGAATGTTGATGACAAAGGATTTCACGTAATAAAATATCCAATTGTGAAAACTTGTATTTGTAATTTTTGCTGAAATTTGAATTAAACAAACACGAAACAATAATAAAGCAGTAGTTTGGACTAATTATCAGTTTGAAATTCGAAATAATAAAATTTCGAATTATCAAAACGAATTAACCTTGATATCCCTATACCAGCGGCCGGGGTCATTTCTCTGGTTCGAATTAGCGCGGAATTCGAATTAACCGAGTTCGAATTATCGAGGGTTTACTCAACTGTATTGGGTTACGCCTACACTTGCCCCGTGCGATCGCACCATCTGCTCGGTCTACCAGTACCTTATGCCCCACCCACTTGTGGGCTAGTGCGCATCGCACTTGCTCACACGATCTAGCAAGTATAGGTATGTGACTTGCAAAATTGCCGAGAAACACGTCGGCGACGAGTATTTATGGGAGAGGGGAAATTTCATCGGGATCTTTTTTGTAGGTTGTTGACCATTTACAACGTATCTGCCGATTTACCGCCGTTCATGTTCAAATATTCGTGAAGTCACAGATATCCGTGAAAATAGGCAAATTTGCTCAAAAATCCTGTACACTTTTTATACCTAAAAAATCCGTGAAAACGGAAAAAATCCGTGAAAACGGCAGGCCTGGACTAGGGCCTATCGCGTGGTTGGGTTGTGGTTTGTAGGATTAACAAAGAGATTGTAATATGAGGTACAGACTACGAAGCACTTTAACCTATAAAGGATACCGTATTGTCCCGAATATAAATATAAGCCGACCACCCAAAATTTCAGATCAGTAGGCCTAATTGAAAAAAGAGTTTCTCTCCTTTTCCACGTAAATCATCTGTCTTCCTGGGTAAAATTTAGTCAATTTTGTATTGCACGTAAGAGAAAGCTATGGCGCCGGCCCAAACGACTTGTGAGAAACCGTTGAGAGGCCTCAAGTGATTGCCATACAGCCGGGAGTGTTTTTTCAATTTTCACGCTAAACAGTCTTGTGCTCGTCAAGGTCTGACCGCGTCAGGGTAGCACGTAGTAGGAAGACACACACCATGCAGCAAACAGCTTGATGTGATAATTATGTGTATTATTGTGCTTCAAATAAATATGATGGAAATTGAGAAAATGATGCTTCTTCATGATAAAACATTTGATAAACGTGTTTTTAGTGGAATGTCTCTCAGTTTGTAGTCAATTTCGTTGTTATGAGTGTGCGGATGAAGTAAGCTTACGCCCAATTAAAATGAGCAAAAAACGTATTTTTGACCAATTAGGCTATAGGCCGAGATTCGCATATAGGCCGAGGGTGACTTTTGGGCTTGAAATTTCGAGAAAAAACGTCGGATTATATTCGGGACAATACGTATTCTATTGAAAGATGAATAATAAATTCCAGATGTATGTTGTTACTTGTACTTTTATTATAGCTCAGAAATCTGCCTCAACTCCTCTATCCCGTTATCTTTCTACCTCTCCCTGCTAGGACCAAAGTCCCGCACGTAGTCCAAGGTCAATCACTTGTCAATGAATCAATCAACACAGCTGTTTAGACGCAATTTGTAACACAATCATTCTGATGCGATACAATATTTTGACATTTGATACGATTATCGATTAGGAGAAAAAATATCGATATAATACGATTAATAACCGATGTTGAGTAAACGATAATCGATGTAAGTTTTCATATCGAACGGCAACTCTAGTTGTAAGTTTTTTCTACTTACTTCACTGCCTAAATTTAATTTTCCAAGTTGTTCTACTGTAAATTGACATGAGACCAGGCAATGTTAATATGTGCGATTATCAATTATTTCGAGTTGATAATCGATTTGAAATAATCAATTATTCGAAATGGAAGTCGGTGATCATCGATTATATAAATCATCTTACAGCAACCCTGGTTATATGGAACTTGTGGCGGGGCAAAATAAACAATGGAAGCAAGAAAACGATTGTATCACAAACTAAGCATCGAGCTTTCATTAGTTTGATAGACTCTTTTATGAATTCAACGTGCAGGTGCTTACTGTCTGCTATAACGTCCGGTGGCCAAGATCGGAGGCATCACATTCTGGGTATTTTATTGGTATTCAAAAAGTCTGCCTGGTTATTCACAGGGTTAAAGTCAAAACACGAAGATACATAATTTGCGTTATCTCTCATTATAATATAGTGAACATGATAATGTTGTGACTGGTAACATGTACTTATGAGTAGGCCTACTGATTAGGTTAACTGTGATGCATAATAATGTAATTCATTTTCACCAAATAGCATTGGTGACATAGGACTTGACAAACGCGCATACCAACATCTTGTTAACTACTTCAATAGTCGTCGCCAGATGGCTCATTTTTTTTCAAGGGTCTGTTTCCACATACCACTGCAAACAGTGTCTTGAAGATGTAACCAACCGTCCAAGTCGTAGAGAGGGAGTTCAGAGTCTCATAGTGAGAAAAGGGCGCTCGAGGCTAAGGTGACAACCCAGGTGTATTGAGGGTTGTGTTGGTCGGCCGTTGTCTTATCGTGGTTCAACTCCCCATCCCGCTAATGTTAAAAAGATGTATCAATTCATCGTCCAAATTTCTGAAAATACTGATCGTGGGTCATCTGGTAGTGATAAAAAGAACCAACTTTGTTTACAATTGTTCACAAAATTACGTTGACGTTTGCTCAGCTATCTGCCAAAGTCTCTTATAACAGAAAATGTAGATAGTGAGGTTAAATGATGCATTATCAGATTGTGAAGTGATTCATAATTTAATGCAAGGCATATTGTAAGTGACTTACATCTATATGATTGATTGATATATGTAATCAAAATCATGTGAGGGTATGTCCTACACAAATGAGTACTGGTAAAGTGAAACCTGTATGCATCATTTTCTATGGAACCAGGAAAACAAAACCATTCATGCAAGAAAATGATCCAACCAGGTAAATACAACACTGATTATATGCAAGTTGTAGGGGACATAATGAATGATGGAAGCGGATAACGACAGATCCGGGAATGATGCCTAGAGGTTTCACTGTTTAACTGCACCATCGGTGTATATCCTCTTCTATAAGCGTGAGGAATCTATTTATTCCCACCACATCTTAGATGCCAATATTTGAAGTAAAGTAAATAAAATTCATGATGCATACTTTCAAATTGTACACTAAATGAAGCAGCAATCCGTAGGTAGGCCTGCTCATGAAATATAACTGTTTTGAAGTGGCGAGTCGAACTAAGGGGCTACCTCGATCAATCTCGGTGACCACATTACAGACTATTTCATGTTATCGTATGTTGGTAGGTTGCCTGCCGCTGCTGGTGCAGTTCATACATGTAGACCAGAGCCGAGAGACTCGCGAGCGCGCGTCGAAAGCTCTACACAACCTGGTGCACGCTCAGTCGGACGACAAACGGGGCCGGCGGGAGGCCCGCGTCTTACGCCTGCTGGAGCAAGTGCGTGATTACTGCGACTTGCTGCGGGAGACGCTGCTGGCGATGGACGTACAGGCGCGGCAGGGTGGGCCCGTGGAGCGGCCTGCTGTTCTCGGTGAGCGTGGGAGATTGGTAATATGGTGGCTGGAGATAGGATAGTTATGCAACAAAAAATCTGAAATATTCGATCCAAAGGGCCAAAACATGCAAACGTACAGCAATAATGTCAAAAACTGAGTCGAGTGGCCGAGTGGCTAGCACACTGAACCGTCATTCATGAGACCGGGGTTTGATTGAAAGTAAAATAAAAAAATAACAACGAACGGCAACCATATAGAATATGCACACTAGAAAAGTCTAAATGTGCAAGAACATGGCTAACATGCAATTTTGTCCAAAAAATGTGGTCCAAACATGCAAAATATGCTC
Organism: Brachyptera risi; assembly: GCA_964007535.1. NCBI lineage: Eukaryota > Metazoa > Arthropoda > Insecta > Plecoptera > Taeniopterygidae > Brachyptera > Brachyptera risi. Next base: position 42,939,069 of record OZ023327.1, read on the forward strand.
AATGAAACCTATATTATTGTAGTCTGGGGATCTCAAAATGGATTTATATACATACATGATTGTTTCCATGTTCTCTGATACTGCACAAGTAGGACATAACTATCCTAGTGCTAATGATGACGAAACGTTTTCAACGAATATTTTAAACTATTTTCAACCTCGTGCAAACTTCTTGTCAGTTCTCTGAAGAGTTTAAAAATTGTGAGAAGTTGGTTTTGCCCCAGTTGCCACTGGGGTCCATACTCTACCATTATTAGCCAGTATTAGTACTATCACCACCACTATTAGAATGAATTTCTGGAATAAAACCATGAAAAACTCACCAGGAATGTCAACCGGGGCGGTTATTTAACTCTGGTCTCACAAATGAGGGTTCACCTTGTTGCGACTGATTCACCCGTCTTAGTACATAATTGTGAATACATTTCTGTGTGAAACGTATAAGAAACGACTTCATGAACTCCTCACTTGGTGAAAACTTTTGTGTAAACTCACTTTCACAAATTTAATTTTCACAAATTTGACCTCTCATAAAATTGTACATCTCTAGTGGGGATTAATACTGGTGGGCCTTACCACATGGCTACCACTTGGAATACTGTCCTACACCTAGCTAGTTCCAAAGGACCAGGACTTCGAATGTTAAATGTTTACCAAAAGAGATCAATTATACTGTGACTACATGTCTAGTCGTTCTGTATTTCTATTGGTGTGTGCACAAAATCCTAGCTCTGCTGATGAAGTGGGCGGGCTACGATATATGTCAAGTTATTGCAGTCCAAAAGCATGACTGTTATTATTTGGTTTTGTCATCGTATTTAGCTTTTTGATAAATGTGGTCAATCCAAGTCCCAATCCTCTTAAGAGCTAGTTAGGCGTAGAATGATTTTTTTTAGTGGCAGTTGGGTGTGGGTTTGAGTCCTGTATAAGGCAATTCTTTTTGTAAACGTCTGTTCACTCATCATCACTTCATAATTTCATCACCCCTGCTGATACACACCCCCAAATAACCTAGCTGTTGGTGGGGTCATTGAGCAAACGATAATCATTTTTCATGAATATTTATATCAGGTTTTTATATTGGGGTTGCCAATCAATATTGATTATTTCCATCGATTTTCGATATCTCGAACTCTCAATCTCGACTTGAACTCACTCGAAAATTCCGAGACTCGCACAGCCCTACTGACAACCAACAGTCTCAGTATCATTGTGACCATTCTGTCTGGTTCTCAGTCGTCAGTTAATGCTCGAAGTGTCAGTGTTGACGCAAAGGCAGATCCTCACTACGTGTTAGAAAATGATTACAAACGACCATAAAAACATTAGTGGGGAAAAATCGATATTTCCGATTGATATTCGATATCATCATTTCGATTTGTTATTGAAAGGAATTCCTAATATTTCAATATGATTATTATTATTATCTTATTGATTTTCGATAACACATTTCGTTATCGTTTGCATTTCCTCTATCGATTGGCAACCCTAATTTATATATACAAATGTATGTATTCATGTAGAAATAAACTATGTGCGATAGATGAAGAGTTAACGCTTGAAATTTCACAGACGACATGGAGCGCCACCCTGGGCCGACGATTGCGGCGCTGATGAAGCTCTCGTTTGACGAGGAGCACCGCCACTCGATGTGCCAGCTCGGTGGCCTCCACGCCATCGCCGAGCTCATCCAGCTCGATCACGAGGCCCACGGCTCGGCTGCTGCCGACCAGCACTGCGTCACCCTACGGCGTTACGCGGGCATGGCGCTGACCAACCTGACATTTGGCGACGGCGCCAACAAGGCGCTGCTCTGCTCGTTCACCGACTTCATGCGGGCGCTGGTGGCGCAGTTGAACTCGCCCAGCGAGGATCTAAGACAGGTCGGTGAGACGGGATCACGTTCGTGTTCACAACCGGTCAGACCCAGAGCATTGGAATAAAATCACAGGCCTCGAGACAGGTCACCTCTTCCTACCTTCATTGTTCAAGTCACGTTGTTAAGAATTCAATCACTGTAGTCACTTTTTTCAACTTTTTTGAATTTTTCTGTTTTATTTTTCCTTGAAAATCACCACAGTAACATTACATGAATTATGTAAGCTGTTATTTTTTCTCTCGTTGCATCTTCATTTGTAGGCTTGAAACTTTTTGAAATGAAAGAAAATGGTCAAATCTTCTTCTTTCTGGTGTGTTACATTTAATAGCGTTTTACGTAAAACTATGCGGCCACTGCCTTGTCACTATCTCCGCCCTGGAATTGCTGTTGTCTTACTCATATTTTGACTGATTTTCATCATTATTTAGGGCCTACTCACCTTTTTCCTTCAGTCTTGTCACTGGCAATTATTTTGAACCGCACTATAATGTTTGAGGACCCTATATACTCTGATCAGTCTATAGGCCCAACTAATTTTTAATGAACAGAGTTGAATGAATACCTGATCTCGAATGTAGTAGACCTACGTTGACCTGCGGCTAGTGACCTTATTGTGTTGTTGCGCAGGTGACGGCCAGTGTGTTGCGCAATCTTTCGTGGCGCGCGGACGGGGCGAGCAAGCAGACGTTACGAGAGGTGGGGGCGGTCACGGAGCTGATGGCGGCTGCGATGGACGGGAAGAAGGAAGCTACGCTCAAATCGATTCTCTCTGCATTGTGGAACCTGTCTGCTCATTGCAGCCTCAACAAGGTAGACCTATGTTTGTACTGGGTGTCAATATAAAAATAACATCACAGTAAACCCTCGTTTGTCCTAACGGTAAAGGTGATTTGGATTTTCATGAATCAAATTCAATTTTGTCAGTATCTTCCACTTAAAATTGAGGGGGGTTTACTGTATTTATTAGGGTTGCCAACAATAATCGATATATCGATTTAGATCAATATTTTTTCAAACGATACAATAATTGATTCATTTTCGGCGATACGATATCAATATGATTATTAATTATTATCAATTATCAAAATGAACATTCTTTCCTTTTCAAACTTTTTTTTCCTTCACGTAATTGCTCCAATCAGTGTATGTGGCGCGAAAGTTCTTGTTTTCTACTGGGCACTCGAAAGCCAATTAGAAACGCTGTTTGCATTGTCATCAAAGTTGATGCGCAACAGACGAAAATATAGACTACTGCGCGGTTGGGTTGTAGGATGGAGGGAACGGTTGATCGGGTCCTTCTTGGCTAGAAAAATTGCTTACCAAACCACATGTTCGCACTCGTGTTACTGTTGACAGAACGAAGGTCGAGGTTTACATGTGTTTGTTAACTTTGTTACAGTAAACCCTCGTTAATCCAAACTCGGTTCGAACTATTTCGAAACTATTTCGAACTTGAAGTCAGTCCCCGGCTGAAGGTATAGGCATTTCAATGTTAATGAATATGGTCAATTCGAATTCCAGCTAATCCGTAATTCAAACTAACATTTCGACCCCTCAATTGCTTCAGCACTGTTTCGGATTGGATAATCCGAAATAGTTTGAGTGAATTCTTTGAAGTGATCATTATTTTCCCAAATTCCATCCTTTTTATTTGAGGCGTAACAATAGGCCGAAGCTAGCTCAGCTGTTCGCTGCTACTGAGTCAGTCATCCGACTCCGAGTGTGCTCGGGCCGCTCTGTCTGTCCTTGACGAGCGGTAAGCTCGGAACACTCAATCACTCCGAACGGCCGAGCGCCAATGAAAGCTGGCCATCTAACGTTCGTTTGTTGTCGAAGATAACCGAATACACATGATCAGTAATTCGGTTAGCTTTCTCTCACGCAAAATACGAAATTGCTTCAATTCTAACCGGGAAGTGTGATGATTTTCGTGGAAAAGAAGTTTTTTGGTTGCTCTGAATTTTTATAAATTGAAATCATTTTTTGGGATCCCTTGAATTTTGGATTAACGAGGGTTTACTGTATTATTTTTATCATGTTGTTGAGTACTTGTAATTTTATTATAGCTCATAAATCTGCCTCTTCCTCTATCGTATTATCTTTCTACCCCTCCCTGCTAGGATCAAAGTCCTGCACGTGGTCCAAGGTCGAACACTTGTCAATGAATCAATCAACACAGCTGTTTAGACCGCAATTTGTAACACAATTATTCCGATGCGATACGATATTTTGACATTCGAGACGATTATCGATTAGGAGAAAAAATATCGATATGATACGATTAATAATCGATGTAAAGTAAACGATAATAGAGATGAGTTTTCATATCAAATGCCAATGGCAACTCTAGTAGCTATTTATAAATGACCGTACTGAATTTGAAAACAATGTTTCCTAGGGGCCTATTGTCACAGATTTATATGGAATCAATCGGTCAATCCCTCTGGCCATTTGGAAGGAAATAGTGGAAAGTGTGAATTCACATCATTTTCTTGTTTCAATTTCTTTCAAAATTTCATCAGGTACAATTTGTAAAATAACAGGTACAAAAAAAGTAAGGAGTAGAGCCTGTATGTTATGGAGGGTTGACATTTGATAGTGATATTTTCGATGTAATTGGAATATTAAATATTCTATGAAAAGGGAAAAAATCGTCACCCAATTGAGGCGAAGGATAAACTTGTACAATATCGTTGTGATGATCGATGTTGATTCAGAACAATGTGAATACAGTGAAACCTTTTGATGGATCATTTATTTTCCTGTTTATAGCATTCATTCTTTCCAGGGTTGCCTTTCGATATGAGAATTGCGAATGATTTGTAAACTTTATTATTCATTTTTTTATTATTTTTACATTGAATATCGATTGAGGGGTATCGAAATTTTTCAATTTTCGATCTACAGTCGAGCCCACATATAACAAACTCGGCTTTAACGAAATTTCGGTTTTTACAAATTAATTACCATTCCCCTTCAAATCTCCTATCCTTACAATGTTGAATAAAGACCTATAACGAAGTGATTTATGTCTCAAAATTTGGTTATTACGAATTTTTTGTCACTTTACAGCATATTTTGCTCATTATTTTCAGCTATTTCCAACAAAATATTCGAAAATCGGAGCATTTTGCGTGAATTTATTTTCGGGTCACATTTATTTTGAACGGACTGTAGGCTACATCGTAGCAGCTGGTGACGCGTACAGCACGTGGTCATAACTCTTGCTGCACCCCCCTCCTTCCCTGTCCCACCAAAAGTGGAACGGATAAACCCAAACATTCGCTCAACGCGTGCTAAATAATAACGTGATGGTGACATCTTCAATGACTTTGTTTATCTATTTTTTGTTCACATTCCTTCATTTCCATTCGTGATAGTGTCCTGTAACCTAGGAAATAAAACACGAGAAGTGGGGGGTGGTGGTGTCATATGATGGCAGATGATTTCTTCATGAAAGGACATTTTTGTTTTCTATTACTTTCTACAAACATACTAAGTGATGATACGATGCGATGATAATATGTCACCTAATACAGTACTATACCAGGGCCTAAGTCGTAAATGTAGGCCTATCTTTATAAGTCTCTGAAATTCAAGTGCTGTTATGAAAAAGAGCAATAAATCTCTATAACGAAATTCTGTTTTTACGAACAGATTTTTATTCCCCTTGAAATTCGTTATATGCGGGCTCGACTGTATATTGAATCGTAAGAGGTGAATTGAATAAAAAATGAATCGAGATTGGAAGTTGTGATTCTCGATCATGTAGCACTGTTCAAGGTCCAGTTTATTTTCCATTCTTTTCATAGGCCTAATATTGCACAGAATTATATTTTACCTTTGAAATTGTCAATTTCTTTCTCAGATGTGAAAGTAATTGATACTATCTTGTATCTATCGTGTATCTGGTAGCTATCTTGTATCAATCTTGTACTGATGGTTGTAAGTACACACTTTGATCGCGGTCAAGCTCATTACTCTACATACAACATACTGCCAGCAACGAAAAACTATGCATTTATCATTTATTATATTAATTTTTTATGTTGTTGTCACTCAGTTATTTGACTCATTTTTCATTTCAGATGTTCTAGATTTTTAATTCAGTATCGACCATCTTTTCGATATAGAAGTCCTGGAATATCAAATCAATCGAAAATATCTATTGAATGGTAACCTCAATTTTTACCACCCTGTTCCCATGAAACCAATGCTGAACTTTCCCACTTGAATAGTTTTTCCTTATTCTCTGAAAAACTGGCCCAGGCTTTCATAGAAGTTCCACTGTGACTAAAATAGTGCTATGCTGCCACCATACATATCAATCATATTAACCTACGCCTCGGGTCTTTACTACACATGTGAGATGGTCAGTTGGTGCATTGATGTTGAACAGTTTACTACGTTCACTTGCCTTGCACCATTCTGTTTCCTAAGATGAGTATTACCGTATTCATTCGATTCAAAGTTTTCAATATCGATTGAAAATTATGATATGTCAACATATGGTGAAACCCCTACTTATCATTTTTCAATGGACCACAAAAAAATGAATCATCCATGCAGGAGAACAATCTATCCTGGAAAATTCAACCTGGCATATGAGAGTAGTGTGTGACAATATAAATATTAGCAGTGGGAAAACGATATTGAAACTGTATTTTGGTCATTTTCCTATATTTTAATTTCGAGAACATTCGCAATTTCCTTTGTCGAACAGCAACCCCAATTCCGGTAATATGTCATGTTGGCCTACAGTAAACCCTTGACAATTCGAACTCGGTTAATTTGAATTCCGCACTAATTCAAATCAGAGATATGACCCCGGCCGCTGGTATAGGGATATCAATGTTAATTCATTTTAATAATTCAAATTTTCATTATTTCAAATTTCGAACTGATTAGTCCAAACTACTGTTCTATTATTGTTTCGTGTTTGTTTAATTCGAATTTCAGCAAAAATTATGATTAAAAGTTTTCACAGTTGGACATTTTATTACGTGAAATCCTTTGTCATCCACATTCCTGGCGCTCCGGCAAGCTAGAGATACGTCATAGCCACATGTGCAGCGCGTGCAAGCATGATGAGGGGTGAGGCGGGGGGGTCTCTTTAGAGTCGGACATAGACATCTGGCTGGTCGAGATATCGAGCGGTAATGTTTAGAATAATGTACGTCATTGTGTCAACTTTTATTCGTAATTTTTGCTGAAATTCGAATTGAACAAACACGAAACAATAATAAATAAACCAGCCCGCTAGTGCATGTAGAGAGAATAATTCATTTATTTCATTGTAGGCCCTGATATTTATATTTATTGAGGGCCTCGTTTTTTACTTTTCAATCCAAACATTCAGTTTGGTAATTTGACTCTTTCAACACTGTGAACTGTGATAAGTGTTACCTAATGAATCACATGATAATATATAGTATTAGTGGGACTTTATTGTGTTATAAAAATTGCTGAGAAAACACTTGACTTGAAGATAACCACATGGCTGTCTAAGGTGGCTTTCTGGTGGCGAGGGGGAAATGAGAGGGAACAAACCATGTGCGAGGCGTTTCAATCAAACTGCACGCACACAGTATACTACTGTACTATACAAATGAAAAACATTTTTTTATTATTCAAATTTCTTCAATTTGAATTTCGATTTTTGGGGTCCCTTGGAATTCGAATTAACGAGGGTTCACTGTATTCTTTTCTTACTTTGATTCATTTTAAATGAACGTCTCTCTCGTTTATATACACGTATCTTCTTAGTGTTGAAAATTAATCTACTTGGTCCTTGATATCTAAGAAATCACCAACTTCACAACCATACAATGTCTTCATTTGCAAAATTATTCAATCAGTTCAATTAGTGAAGTAGTAAAGTGAGTGAGATATCCGGCTCTACGGGTTTCTGGCTTCCTAGCTATCCGAAATCTCACTATGGCCTTTTGCTCTGCTTCAGGTGGACATTTGCGGTGTTTTGGGTGCTCTTAGCTTCCTCATTCACATGCTCAACTACAAAGCCCCTTCGAAAACACTTGCAATTGTCGAAAACGCTGGCGGCATCCTACGCAACATTTCTAGTCACATTGCCGTCCGTGAAGATTACCGAGCGATCCTTCGCGAACACAAGTGTCTCAACGTCCTTCTTCGGCAGCTGAAATCTCCGAGCTTGACAATAGTCAGCAACGCATGTGGTACACTGTGGAACTTGTCAGCCAGATGCGAGGAAGATCAAAAGGCACTCTGGGAAAAAGGAGCTGTCAACATGCTGCGTAGTTTAGTTCATTCTAAACATAAAATGATTTCCATGGGCTCAAGTGCTGCTCTGAAGAATCTCCTTGGGGCAAAACCCAACAATAATTATCCGCTGGATTCCAAACAGGTCGGGCTTCCGGCTTTGCCAAGCCTCATGGTCCGCAAACAGAAAGCTCTGGAACAGGAGTTGGATCAGAATCTCTCCGAGACTTGTGATAATATTGAGCCAAGTAGCTCTCCAAATCGTGACGACAAATTTGTTTTCTCTGCGATGGAACGTATGAATAACCATCAAGGGAGGTGGAATTCTCAGACGGCAAAGTATTCCCGATCCCGTGTTCAGAGGTCAGATAGTCGTGACTCGGTTTCCAGCACGCTTTCAGACACGGTTTACGAACGCGTCTCGAGAAATACCGACGTCTTGGGTCATTCCGGCGAATCCGCCAAACACTCGTCAAAAGCTTCTTCCGTGCACGGTGCTCTCACCGATAATAATAGTCGAACTTCTGACAAGAAGTTTATGAAACGTTACACCAACTCGATGAAAGAGAGGGGACAATCGCTGGAATCGAGCAACGAAGATAACAATATGTTGGAGAAAGAGTTGATAGTCAACTCCGAGGAGCTAGGCTCTCCATATTCGCGACTCGGACATTCTGATGAGAGCTATTTGGAGAAGAATCGCGACTCGAAAAGGGTTCGCGAGAGGGTCCAAGAATCATTGACAGCCTCCTCCGAGTCGAATACTGAAACTAGGCCAATAAAGTACACCAATCGGCCTAGCTCGTTTCCGCGTAATAAATTCTCAGATCTAGAGCTGGATGCTACTGTCAAGGAAGAGCCTGTGGATTATAGTCTGAAGTATGTGGAACCGAATCAAGTTCCGCCAGCTAGTACGTCTGAGGAGCAGGTAGACGATGAAAAACCAGTCATTGTAAACGGCGAATATGTACTAAGAAAGAAGAACCAAAACGATTTAGGGAGAGGTTTTGCAAACAAAGGAACTGTTCCTGCGAACAAGAATATCAAAATGAATGTTGTTTACGGTGATTACGCCGAAACGGACCTTGACCAACCAACCGATTATAGTTTGAAATATGCAGAGGAGGACGATTTGGATTTTGAGAAGAATAACGAAGCAGAGGAGGGAAGTGACTATGAGAGCTCTTTGCCTGTACATGAAGACACTCTGAAAACCTATTACACTGAAGGCACTCCTTATGAAACCCCTTATAACTTCTCCACGGCCACTTCCATGTCTGATCTTCGCAGTGAGCCAACTGCGGGGGAAGAAAAGAAGTTTGATCCCAAAGTCAAACCGAAAGCCCCAGTGAACTTCCATAAAAATTTGGATGAGAAAGAAGCTGCATGTATCAAACTACTGCCACCTCCGATACCTCAAGCTGACCTTAGCTCAGGACTAATGACCCCAGAGAAAGCTGTGAATTATTGTGTGGAAGATACACCCGGTTCATTCTCACGTGTCAGCTCACTCAGCTCGTTAAACAGTATTCCGGTTCACGTTGATAACACTGCCTTAGCTGTTCCCATATCGCCCACAGACATCGTTGCACCTGTTCCAGAAATGGAACAAGCTGCAATGCCAGACGTTGTAGAAACTCTGGAGAAAGAGGAACCGAGAGAAGGAAAAGTGGTGACGTTTGGTTCCACCGATCACTATGCCGAGGAAACCCCTCTGATGTTCTCTCGTTGTAGTTCGTTGGGTTCTCTCAGCAGCTTCGACCAGCATTCGATCCACGACGATCGTTCGTCAGTGATCAGCGACTTCAGTCGCCGTACTTCTGGCATCGTATCGCCAAGCGAACTTCCCGATTCCCCAACGCAAACGGTTCCACCGAGCCCAAGGAGAACCAAAGCACCGGTACAATTCAACTTGACGGAAACTTGCCGAGTTCCCGAGAGACAAGCAGTGAAGCCGAGCGTATTCGAAGATGATGTGGCAGCTTTCAAAGAAGAAGATACTCCCGTGGAGTTCTCGAGAGCAACTAGTCTGAGCTCTCTGACAATTGACGATGAACCGAAGCTGACCAACGAGATTGTTTTGAAAGAAGTGCCAAAACTGAGCGTCATTCCAGGGGCGATTCACCACGTTCGAAGGACCGAACGGGAAAAAGAAGATGGGATGGAGAAACAAGATGTAGAGAAAGAGAAACGTGATTTGTTAGCAGATTGCTGTGAACTAGCGCCGGTGAGCGAAGGCGAAGAGGACGACGAGGATATGTTGGCAGCTTGCATCAATATAGGGATGCAGAATAGCCGTCAAAAATACAAGACCACCCCTCCTAGGTTTGTGCGTCCCAGGGTGAGCGGAATTCCAATGAAGGCGGCACGGTCTTCGCCTCAGCAGGACACCGGTACGAAATCCACTGCGGTGGACTTGCCAGGTGCTTGCGAAGATGCGCTACTTGCGTATTGCACGGAGGGCACTCCAGCCAACATCTCTCATGCAGGTATGTTGCCTCAGTTGTTATGGGTAGGGCATTGATCCAAAATGAAATCAGATTCATGTTTTGTTTCGTGTGACACCAGCTTAGCTAGAACTCAAATTCCGGTTCAGGTTTCCAGACAGGCGTGGGTTCGAGTCCCTGGTCCCGGGGACGAGTCCCGGTTTCTGTAAACATACTGACCCTATTATCACTTCGTCATTTTGTTTCACTCTCTGCGTGATTTAATTGTCATTTATCCTGCTCATCTGTTCCCTCATATAACCTAGCTGTTTGTGGAGTGGTAGGGTCATTGAGCACAGTTGAAATCAGTATAAAATATATAAGGTACTTAATATCAATTAAGCAGTTTTCAAAATCAATTATTTGGGTTTAGATTTTATAAAGAATGGTTTTTAGCTTTTATATAACATTTTAATTTCATTCAACATGTCATCAGAATGAAGAGTTTGGGAAGAATATCATAGTCCTTGTTAAATTCTCTTTGCTTGTTTTTTAAGGTTGGTGGTCAAGTTCAACATCTAACCTGCTGTATTGCTATAGTGCCACACATCGGAAGCCTTTTGCCAATGGCTATTGCGTGAAAATTTTAATTAGTAAATGTAGTCCACACTCGAGAGTGACAGAGAACGCAATAGAAATAGATTTTTGTACAGCAGCGCTGCATCAATATTTGATATTGAACTACAGCGTATCTGTAGATGCCGGTCGTCTAATTCACGATGCAGTGGACCCATAAGCTGTAAAGTTCTTTCCCGACTCTTTATTCTATGAAGTTGACTTTCAAGAAATTAGTATGTTGAATTGAACGGTACATTAGGATTTTGTGCCGCAGGCTCTCACTCAGACTTGTCGATCCTTTCGATTGCGTGCGACCGCGAAGAGAGCGATGCCCAAGCGCAGCGCAAGGAGGTGTTGCCCGAGCTGTCGGACGACAGCTCCAACTACTCGGGCGACAACGAGAATATACTGGCCGAGTGTATCCAGTCGGGTATGCCCAAGAGACGCGCTGCACACTCGCCCAAGGCTCAGCCGGAGGGGAAGATAGCCACGGTCGTGCCAGGTAAAATGACCAACTCCCCAAAGTGAAATTGCCGAATTGAAATGTCATTACGATTCGGTGGAAATTTCAATTAGAGCCGCGAAATGTTCGAGTGCAGTGAAACACATAAGGCTGATAAAATCAATGTTATAGGCCTACTGACAAATTTAAAAACAATTCATTCGAGTAATACATATTTGATTGGGCTGTAAAATATATTAGATACTGTAATATGAAACAAAAAAGCAACCAATGGTGTATAGCATGTCCTGCTATTTTTACATTTCAGTTTTCATTCCTTCCTCCCTAAGGACTCTGCCTCCATCAGGCATGTTGTCATTGGCAAGCAGTTCACCTTGAACACCAGTCCTGATTGAGCTGTTGAGTAGGGGAGGGGTATGAAAATTTTAGGCATGATACACACTTGTCAAGTTGTAAGAAGAATCGAGTTATATAAGAAAATGGAAACAAATTTGCTGTAACATTCATTAATAATCTATGAAATGACCCGAGTGTCAAGTATTAACTGATGATGAATCATACAGATACCAGTATAGTAAAATGAAAAATAGTTGAACTACATAGTCTATTATTGTGTAGGCCTATATTGACCAATAACACAAAAAGCACACAAAAGTCACCAGGAATACGAAATAAGTATAAATAAGCTTTCCCCTTGCCATTTCCCCCATTCAATGTAACGATCTAATCACCTGACTCTGTCTGAGGCAGGTTGTTACTCCTCTCAACACCTGCAGTGACAAGTATGCATTTTCATTGGGGGGAGTGTCAACCAATCAAGCACGAGCACTAATCTCGTTTTACTCTTTCATTGGATACATTTGTGAAGCGTTTGAAATATTTGTCGCAATGGAAAAGGAGTATCTATTACAGTCGGGCCCGCATATTATAACGAATTTCAAGGGGAATGAAAATCTGTTCGTAAAAACAGAATTTCGTTATAGAGATTTATTGCTTTTTTTAATAACACCACTTGAATTTTAGAGATAAAGATAGGCCTACATTTACGACTTAGTATAGTACTGTATTAGGTGACACATTATCATCACATCGTATCATCACTTAGTATGTTTATAGAAAGTAATAGAAAACAACAATGTCCAGTCATAAAGAACTAACCATCTGCTATCACATGACACCACCACTCCCCACTTCTCGTGTTTCATTTTCTAGGTTACACGCCACTATCAGTAATGGAAATGAAGGAATGTAGACAAAAAAAAAGATGAACAAAGTCATTGAAGATGTCACCATCACCATTATTATTTTGCGCACAGTGAGTGAACGTTTGGGTTTTGGGCCGTTCCACTGTGCGGGGGGGGGGGGGGGGGGGAGAGTGTTGTTATGACCGCGTGCTTTCGTACGCGTCACCATAGCAACGCTGCTACGATGTACAGTCTGTTCAAAATGAATGTAACCTGAAAATAAATTTATGCAAAATGTTTCGATTTTCAAATATTTTGTTGGAAATAGCTGAAAATAATTAGCAAAATATGCTGAAGTGACAAAAAATTCGTAATAACTGAATTTTAAAATATAAATTTCTTCGTTATGGGTCTTTATTCAACATTCGTAAGGATAGGAGATTTGAAGGGGAATGAACATGGTAAATAATTCTTAAAAACCGAAAATTCGTTGAAAACGAGCTCGTTATATGTGGGCCTGACTGTATAACGATTGTTCCGATACATCGATACTGAAATTGTAATCGATTAATGACGATTATCAAATACATTGAAAGAATATCAACCTATATCGGACGGTAGATCTGTATCGAAGATCAACTGACGACCCTAATTTTTATGATGCATTATGGATGGTGAAAGAGGGAGAGATAAAGAGAGTTTTTAATTTTGATAGAGATGAACAAGTTTCATGGAGATGATCAACAAGGTAGCTTTATGAGGAAGACAGTTGGGAACGCTTGATAGTTTCAAAATCGAGTCATGTATATAGATCCCAAATACATCCAATATAAATCTCTTTATCTATTCATCCCTCATCTTACAATGCATATTTGGAATTTTGCTAGTGTAGGAAACCCACCACACACTATAACCCTACAGAGGAAATTATTTCATAGATGACTGTTTATCTGAAGGATATGGTAATTGTTGATCATACAGATCCATCTTCCTAGAATGAAATTTTGATCCATAATTGCCAAAAGTAATGATAATAACTAATTAGATTCTGAAGGAATAAGAAAATGACTAATAATATCAAAAACTCAGCTAATAGTTGTGACTTATAAATGTGATATGCTTGAATAAGAAATATGAATTTGACTTTATATGGAAGTTAATTATTCATATACTGTAGAGTGAAACTTCTATCTATGTTTTTTTTTTTCAAGGGAAAATTAACCATTCGCTCAAGAAAGTGATCCAGCCAGAAAATGTCAATATTGGTTGTATGGGAAAAGGATGAGACAAAATAAATTATGCAAGTGGGAAATGATGGCTATGGGAACAATGTGTAATGGTTTCACTGTATATGATAGCTAGATGGGTAAAGCAGCTCTTAGTTCCATGCATTTGAATCCAGGCATCGCCGTACTACCGTTGCCGCGACGTTCAGTGCTTCAATGCCGCGACCCCCCGCTGAGGTCACCATACGATGCAATGGGTGCCCGCGATGAGGTAGAGGCGTACGCCACCGAGGGGAGTCCGCGCACGTTCTCCACCCGCTCTTCTCTCAGCGACCTCACCGTGTCAACCGAAGGAGGAGCCCATGCCGTCGCCGGCTGTTTGCCCAGGTGTGTGCACTTAACGAAGCGTTTATAGTCGACCTACGGCTTACCGGTCAGCAAATGGCTGGTCCATTACTTGTTGAACTGGATGGTCTAGAATTTGTGTGAAGAATTCTTGAACTCACGTATCCAAACTCTTCTTTTTTAAATCTTGAATTTTCTACACTTTCAAAAAGTAGACCCACTTAGCTATAATGGTATGAAAAATAGAAATGGAGCACATTTTAAAATCCATGATGAAATCAAAGATCCTCCTGGCCAATATTTCTGTCGAATTGTTCACCTGTTTTTGAGGAAAAGAATGTCGAACTTTATCTTTCCCTCTGCTCAATTTTGAAGACTTGGGCCTATAATTTTCCTACTCAATATTGTAGAAACCCATGTGCTTTAGTAAACTATTGTATTAAAACCTATATGCCCAATTGAAACATAATTTACCGCATTTCAAAAACAATTCTTTTCCAAACAAACTATGTACAGTGAAACCTCGATCTATCGTTTTTGAAGGGATCGGGAAAAAAAAATGAATGCGGGAAAACAATCAAAGCGGGAAATCATTAAAAACGTTGAAAAACACTAAAAAAACATCAATGTGAACATCATTCCTTTCATTATAATTAATACAGTACTGTAATCACTTACTATCTCTTTTTACACACTTTTTCCCATTGATAACAAAGAATAACAAGCGATAGAAGCGGGAAAACGATGAATGCGGAAATGATGAATACAAGAACGATGAATACGGGAAAATTCAATAAACCGATAGATGCGGGAAAACGATTGTTCGAGCTTTCAAGTGGCGAGGGGCGAAAATAACGAACGATAGAATCAGAAAAACGGTGAATGCGGGAGAATTCAACAATCCAATAGATGCGGGAAAACGATCGTTCGAGCTTCTGAGTGGCGAGGGGCGAAAATAACGAACGATAGAATCAGAAAAACGATGAATGGGGGAGAATTCAACAAACCGATAGATGCGGGAAAACAATCGTTCGAGCTTTTGAGTAGCGAGGGGCGAAAATAACGAATGATAGAATCGGATAAACGATGATTGCGGGAGAATTCAACAAACTGATAGATACGGGAAAACGATCGTTCGAGCTTTTAAGTGGCGAGGGGCGAAAATAACGAATGATAGAATCGGGAAAACGATGAATGCGGGAGAATTCAACAAACCGATAGATGCGGGAAAACGATCGTTCGAGCTTTTGAGTGGTGATGGGTGAAAATAATGAATGATAGAATTGGAAAAACGATGAATGCGGGAGTATTCAACAAACTGATAGTTGCGGGAGAATTCAACAAATCGATAGATGCGGGAAAACAATCGTTTGAGCTTTTAAGTGGCGAGGGGCGAAAATAACAAATGATAGATTCGGAAAAACGATGAATGCGGGAGAATTCAACAAACCCGTAGATGCGGGAAAACGATCGTTCGAGCTCTCAAGTGGCGAGGGGCGAAAATAACGAATGATAGAATCGGGAAAACGATGAATGGGGGAGAATTCAACAAACTGATAGATGCAGGAAAACAATCGTTGGAGCTTATAAGTGGCGAGGGGCGAAAATAGCGAAGGATAGAATCGAGAAAACGACGAATGCGGGAATATTCAGCAAACCTTTAGATGCGGGAAAACGATCGTTCAAGGTTTTAAGTGGCGAGGGGCAAAAATAACGAACGATAGAAGCGGGAACGATGAATGCGGGAACGATGAATGCGGGAAAATTTAACATTGTTCATATGGCGGTTTGGTTGGGACCATACAAAACAAACGATAGATGCGGGAAAACAATTGATCCGGGAACAATAGATCGAGGTTTCACTGTGCCGTATTGTAAGCCAAGGGTTTTTCTCAAAATTTCAAGCCCAAAAGTCACCCTCGGCTTATGTGTGAATCTCGGCCTATAGTCGGTCAAAATACGTTTTCTGCTCATTTTAATTGGGCGTTCTACACCCACACACTCATAACAGCGGAATCGACTAGTAACTGTGAGATGTTCTACTAAGAAGACGTTTAATAAATAATTTGTCATGAAGAAGCATCATTTTCTCAATTTCCTTCATTTTTATATGACGCGCAGTAATGAACATGAGCACCTTGAGCTGTTTGCTGCATGGTGTGTGTCATCCTACTGTGCGCTACTGCGTGTGGTCTGACCTTGATGAGCAAGAGACTGTTTAGGGTGAAAAATACTCGTTCGTCCAACTTGAGACGGCCAAGCGCCAATAGAAATGGGCCGTATGACAATCACTTGAGGCCCCTCTCACCGGTTTCTCACAAGTTTTGGCCGATGGCGTAGCTTTCTCTAGCGCACAACACGAAATTGACTAAATTCTACCCAGGAAGACTGATTATTTACGTGGAAAAGGAGAGAAACTCTTTTTTCAATTACTGATCCAAAAGTTTGGGAGGTCGGCTTATATTCGGGACAATACGGTGGACATAGGATAAATGAAAAGTGTTGTAAATACTTATATTATTGTTATATCGAGGGACAATCATTAAATATTTAGAAGATAATTCAAGGCTATTGAGGTAATAGCATCTAACTGGTAAGCTCCAGTTTTTTGTTGTTCCTTCAATATCCCACCAGACCCAATATATAATTATATGCATGGTTGTTCACAGAATTCGGCCAGTATCTGAACCTGGAGCCTCGTGTGATACTCCTCTGCGGTTTGCCACCGAAGACACTCCTCTTGAGATTTCGCATGCTGCCTCCCTCAGTTCTCTGAGCTGCGGTGAAGAGGATAATCCTGCGGTCAAGCCGTCTATCAAAACCAACTCCATGTCTGAAGACATTGTCACGGTATTGTCACGAAATGGCTCCCTTAGTTCCTTGAGTGTTGACTCATTTGGATCAACTGAACCTACACCGTCTGAACAAGCGTTATTAGAGCAATGTATCAACTCGGGAATGCCAAAAAGCAAGGCTGTGAGGAAAGTGACCAATCAGTTCAGTTTAGAAGGCCAGATGAGTAACTTACAAATATCAGGCAGTTCAAAAAACGTGGAGGCCTCGACTGTGACGAAGCACTTAGCCGCAGGCCCAGGAGGAAACAAAAGTGCCACCATCGAAACAAAACCGGTGGAGATCGTTCCCGAGAACATGAAACAGAGCACCGATCGCAACACTTGGGATGATGACTTCTCCCCGAATGATGTGTCTTTCCCATCGGTATCCAGTGCCCCACTTCTTCCATCCAACCTGGACTCAGCCAGTGAGGCAGCCATGACGGATTCCCGTATGATTCAAGTAGAGGCCGAGAAACTTACTACGGTGTTTCGCATCCAAGGTCAAACATCAGACGAAATGGAACAAAGCATGGAAGGTTGGAGCATGGATTTAGATGCGATTAAACAACCTTCCATGATGGATAGTTTGATTTCGTTGACCGCCAGTGTATCCGAATTGGAGGACAGGAAATCGTGTCATTCCTCGATGATGCAAAGAAATCGACCAAAGAAGAAGCCCCTCCCAGCTGGTGTACTTGTTTTAAGGGCCTTGGGCCACAATAGTATGGAAGGCATGCTTGATAATGTCAGCATGACAAGCACCACATCTCAGATCGAGAATATCAAGCCACCATCGGCAATGGACGAATTGATTGACATGGCCGACATGGAAAACAGCATGATAAGTGTGGCAAGCATCACGTCAGAAGTAGCCGACATCGCCAAAGAGGCGGCTTGTTATTATTCGGCGAGCGCAATCGACAACGTTTGTGCTCCGAGCATATTGAACGATCTGACGGACATGACCAACGAAGCTGGCACGGAGACGATTTGCAGCGACACGGAGATCGCAGATGATCTGGTTTTTACGCACACCATCGATGATGTTGACGCTCCAGAACTACCCTCTGACAGCAGTTGCAGGACTTCGGCAGAGTCCACTCCAAAGAAAAGGCAGAAACATCGTTTGATGACTCCCAAACAAAAAAGGCAATTGGTGAAGGAACGTTATAAGACCTATACAATCACAGCAGAAGAGGAGAGGCAGTTGGAACTGGAGAGAAATAAAAATGAAGATGATTATGTTGAGGGTGAAGAAGAGAAAGTAAAAAAATTGACACCAAAACAGAGGCGACTTGAGGATCGATCAAGATTCGAGACTCGAGTCCTTGATCGGACATACACACTCGAAACGGAAACAAAAAACAGTGGCATCCCAAAGCTACGAGTGCGTAAAAATATCAAAACCTTGAAAGAGAAACGAGCTGCTGCTAAAGAACGGTTTAGAACTCGTACGCTTTCAGAAAATCTTGATCCAAGTCCGGAACAAATGGAAGCTCTCATACATCGCGATGCCAATCGTGTTATTCACACTTTAAACGAAACTCAACATCAAAGCGAATCTGAAGACTTGAATCTAGATTGCGAGACACTCAGTTTAATCTCTATAGATTCAGAGTCCGAACACCACTCAAAGAAACGTGTCATCTCTCGTGAAGTCAGTCTGGAAACAGATGATTACGAGGAGAAAACGTTGAAAGCCGAGTCCTTGTCTACAGTGGAGGATAACGACACTTTGATAGATGAAGAGAGAGTAGCTGCGGGACCCAGGATTACTATTCCAGTGACAACAGATGAACCTGTCGATTCGGAAGTAATCGAACCAGTCAAAGGAATTCGTGGTCGCAGGAAAGCGCTTTATTCTGCTCCAGCCTCCAGAAGAGGATATGGCATAAATGTTCCGGCTAAAGGGCACATCCCCTTACGAGGCTCAAGTACTGGGGGTCCAGTAAGGCCGACTCGAGCTTCTGCGTTGAGACAGGGGAGGGTGGCACTACCAGTCATGGAGACTGCAACCAAGGCAGCTAAACCAAGTAGAAGTGTTGTGAAATCAAATCTATCAGAAAATGTTGAGGAAAAGTCGCCTTTTAGACCGATCGAAAGGCAGGGGACGTTTACCAAAGAGAAAAGCCCAGTTGCTTCAGGATCGCCGACCAAAACTAAGATTCCGGTCGCCACACCCACAGACGGTTCTGCGAAAAAGTTGACCGAAGCAAAGCCAGCATTGAAAGCACCTGCAGTCCCTGCACCTAAGCTGAAGCTACGTAGGGAAACTTCACAGCCTAACCCTGTAAAGTCGACAATGCGGTTAGCTAAAACGTTGAGCTTGGATAGCAATTCAACGAAACAGTTGTCCGTGGTTCGAGCAGCACAGAGAGTGAACGCGATCCCTTTGCGTCATGTTGGGATTCCTGTCAGACCCAAGACTGTTGATAAAAGAAATGTTGCTGGTTTGAGAACTTCCGTTAGTAACCAGAGCTTGCAGAGCCAACGTTCAGCAAGTAACTCGAGCCTTAACTCTGTGGACTTGGTAGGTAAAGCTTCAGGCAAGCCGCCAAAGAAAGAGGTAGCCAGCAAGATTGCCAGCCTGTGGAAGCGTGTCGAGGAAATCCAAGTGCAACAGAGATTTCCGAAAAAAGACAATCGCGTGTGGATAACAGCAGAAGGGAAAGGAGATGAGAAGAATGCTCCTGACAAGCTTGTTCGCAGCTCCACATTTGACGGGATTCCTCCGAAGACGGGCCTAGAGTCGGGGCCAAAAAAGACAGGCAAGCCGAGCAAACAGAACGATGTGGTTCTACGAGCAAAGAAACCAGCTAGGGATGACGTTGAGGAGACTACACAACGCATGTCTCGGTTGGGCTCTTTCTTCCGACTGGAGGAGGGGAAAGAGGGAAAACCAGGGCCTGCGTCGGCGATTGTGCCGCCGTTCAACTATAGTCCGCCACCACGCACGGTTGCTTCATCCAACATTCCCACTGCCATGAAGCCTGGCCAAGCAAGTCTGGTGGAAGCCACTGCGACGGCTTCAAAGAAGGTTACTACTGTGTAGTGTGCTGTCTTGCCAACTCACACCCTTACTGACCTTGCTGCCCTTACTGAACCACCAGTGTGCCACTAATAATCAATTACACTCAAGCTCAACACAGGTGAAACACAGAAGTGCAGCAAAGCCAAGTCGGCAGCTGTAAGGTGGCACGGTGATGCCTGCATGTGGGAGGTTCCTCTCCTCCACAACTCCCACCCCTGTTTTGTACAAAGACGATCAATACTATATTGTGTTTGCTTCGAAAGAAAGAGTGTTTTGTTTGTGTGTTTTTTTTTTAATTTTCTAGTAAGGAATGACGGATAGACTACTATTTAGTCGTCAGTATTTTGTATAAATACAAATTGTAAATGTCTTTGGTGTTTCGTAATGTAGATTGTACTATCGAAACATTTAATATTTGCCTTGAATTTAATTTCTATGCTCGTATACCAAAGAAATGGTATTACTTTAATTGAAAAGTAACTTTTTTTTTTCAATGATAAATATTGCATATATATTGATACAGGTATATATTGGGGATAACTTCAATCCTCAAAAATTCGAATTGTTTTGATGAAGAATCGATTCCATTATTTAAATTTTGTTTTTTAATATAGACTTAATAGAGCATAATTTAGGCAAACACCACTCATATAGTTATATTCTAAATTAGTTTGACCGCTAACATTAGCAAACTTATTGTAACATACATCAAACATTTTTACGTGACTGATTAGTAATGCTTAAATGTGCATAGTCATCATTTAAATAAATAGTTGAAGTGGTAATTACTAATTAGCCCTCTACATTATATATTGAAAATGATTCAATAAATTCATTTTTTCTAACAAGTAGGCCCATTGATGAAAAAAATTGGAATCGTTCTTAGTTGGAATCAGTTCTCAATTGATGAAGTTATCGCTAGTATTTACTATTCAATATATTGATTGCCGTTCACCGCGGCAGGTACG
Organism: Brachyptera risi; assembly: GCA_964007535.1. Taxonomy (NCBI): domain Eukaryota; kingdom Metazoa; phylum Arthropoda; class Insecta; order Plecoptera; family Taeniopterygidae; genus Brachyptera; species Brachyptera risi. The sequence continues at coordinate 42,960,283 of OZ023327.1, forward strand.
TAATGAGCATTTTATTTACTCACTCTTACATTTCAAGTACAAGTCAATCTAATTTAAGTACCAAGTGATTTGCTCTGTTTGATTGAAATTGTTATGATGTAACTCATTCTCCATATGAGAAGATCATCAATAGATTCACATGAGTATGATTATTTGCAAATTGATTATGTAATATGTAAAAGAGTTTGAGTCTCATGAAATTGAAGATGAATTGTTTTATTATATATGTATTATTCTTGTATATTGCTTGAATTTTTGGGCTTGTAATAACTATTCTTGAATTTCACAGTATTTTCAAATATACAGTATTTATTTCTCATTTGTGAGATGCTCACAATTTATGCATTTTTGTTAATTTATTAGTAAGTTAGCATATGTTATTTAAGACTGACTGGGAGAGGTAAGGTAGCTTGAAGTATTTATAGCATCAATATAATCTTACAACTGATCTAGAATTTTGACTTGCTAGGTCCTACTGCTCCATCTCCTTTTTTTAGTTATTGATTCTGTAGATCAAATCTTCTAGTCTGCATTCTCTTTGGTAGCAAGTGCACCTATCTAGGCCTAAGGAAGTATGTATGTACATTAATTGTAAGTGCATTTTAGTTATCTCGAATTCAGTTCCATTCATCTATTCAATATTTATTATTCTACACCATTGATGGTAAATAACTGAAAATTGTTTTCCACATTCAAATGAAATATGCTCTCTGTTTCTGCCAACTTGTTTTCCATCATTAGCTTATGTACGGTATTTTCCATGTATTATTAAAGGCCAAATGTTTGATTCAAATAAATCTGAAGATTTGTGGATTATTTGCTATAGATGTGTTTATTCGGAACCTGTTTCACATTGGGTCATCAATTTCTTATGTCCTAAAACCAGTTATGGGTAGGTATTGGGTGTACGCTTATCGGAAGGGAAATAGGTAGCTACGGATGAAAATGGTTGCAGGGAAATTTTGGAAATTTGTTTTTCATTGTTTCAAGTTTTTTGTTTTGAAGGTTTCTTAGATAATGAATGTAACTGAATTGTAATAGTAATACACGTATTAATAATCTTGATTTGATCATGTATGTGATCGAACAAAGATTGTCAGGTTGATATTCAATTAAATCAATTTAATTATAGATAACAGCATGCATCGACAGAATATAAAAATGTTCATCAATGAAATACCGTTTAGGTTCATCTTTATATATGTAGGGAAGTACTTGGTTAATTGTTCAAGCTTGATGTAATGTGTTGCAACAATTTATAGCCTGCATAAATGCAATCTTCAAAGTGTACATTTTCAATCTGGACTTGGGTAATTGGTGATATTTTTATATCAATACGTCTTACTAATTGTTGAAGGACAAAACAACCCTGAAACTAGATTTCAATAGATACTGATGATATTTACATCCCCGATTTGAGAGAAAATCAGAAATCATCACAATTGCAGAAATTATAATCAATTTTTGATCCCCCAGAGACTGAGTCACGATATAGACATTACCGATTCTGTAGAATAACAGGAAAAGAATCAAGTCATGTCTACAACAGGAATCAGAAAAAGGGCCTGGTCTATGGAGGACAGATGAATTAATTATAATTTCTGAAATTGAGATAATTATTTCTAGTTTTCTCTGAAACTATGAAAATGAATATCGGCATCTTTCGTTAAAATCCAATTTCAGGGTTGTGATATCCTTTAAATATTGATGAGTACAATAGAAGTGACAGGTAGCATAAAGTAAGTTTCTACATATGTGAAATCTCTATGAATCTATTGAAATGTTTGTAGAAATCAAGTGAACCGTTATGAGAAATTGATCATAATTGTATTATGATCCTTATCCCCTCTATCCTCAGGTGGATGATCAGAGCACATTGTCATTACGCGTACAAGCAGGCAGTGATAGTGTTCTTCGCTTCGAAAGTTCATATTTAGAAGATCCAAAAGTCGATATGCTCGATTTGCAATTAGTCTTTTTTCATAAATACATGAAATTCATAATAAAGTTCAATATTTTGGTATTGAATTTTCTAAGGAAAATTATAGTCTGGCCCTCTCGGAGGGTTTGTACACCTTGACGGGGTGTGGGACCTTACCTGGCCCAGTGATCTCCTGAGCTGTCGTCGGGAGCAATTAATTTGCCTCCAAAAGGTTCACCCATGGCCATAAGGTCCAAAGTGAGGGTTCAGACCAAGGTAGTCCAGGCTGTCTTAGTCGAATGGTAGCCTTTTTCTGACCGAATTATATGGAGGGAGTAAATATCGTTGCTTTTGTATTTTATTTTCTTGTTCATTCGAGAACTTCTACGACACCAATAGATCGTAGCCATCAGTATAGTGCGTCGTTAAAGCCCAATATATATACAGTAAAACCTCTATCCATAGTTTCTCAAGGGACCAGGAAAATAAAACCATCCATCCAGGAAAATTTAACATTGATTATATGGGAGTGGGGCTAAAAAAAATGAATGATACATCCAGGAAAACGATAGATCCGGGAACGATGCATATAGAGGTTTCACTGTATATATATATATGAGAACTTTTACTTCCATGTCTGCAAATTTCTTTTCCATGTTGTCTAGTTTTGTATTCAAATTATGGAAATTGTTCATGATATCCGTTCCTTGGCGTGTGAGTAAATAAAAAATATCTTCATTCGTGTGGGTGGGGCCTGGGGTGAGTTTTCACCCCACCTATGACTAGTAAAATTGCTATTGTTCCAATGAAAAAATCTGAAACAGTCAAGTTTATATATGTCAAAAATTATTATGCAACATTGTGATGAAATCTTACACCTGGCTGTGGCACCTATTCTTGCCCTCCATGTTGTTACATTCACGCCCATTGTTTGTTGCACTAATAATATAATTGCTGGTTGCCGATTAAAACACGTCCGCTTTGTTTCGATGCTACTGTCATAGTGTGATGTGTAGATATTTATATTTCGCCAAATCTTTCAAACTTTTTGTAACACAATTTTGCAAGGTATACCTTTTAAGACCCCCGCAGTTATCGTAGAGACAAGTACTTGGAGCGCTGCTATCAGTCTGCTACAGACTCTCGTGAGAGGAGGATGTATTTCTTTATGTCTCATGGTACAAATAAATAATAATAATAATAATAATAATAATATTTATTGACAGTATACATGTTACATGTTATGTTTCGTCATTTTCATTTTCATGGTACAATTTTCAGAATTAAGTCGTGTTACCGAATCTTACATAAAAATCTGTTATATAATAAAATTCTTTCTCAATGAGATGACTTTTTACTTTAGATTTAAAAGTATGTATGTAGTTGATGCTCCGCAAGTCTTTTGGTAAATTATTGTAAAATCTAACACCATTATGGTTGAGTCCAGTTTCATAAAGAACAGTTCGATGATAATCAATTTGGGGGTCATTTTTCCCACGAGTGTTATGCGAGTGGCTAATCTCTTTTTCAAATAAATTAAAATTGGATTTCACAAAAGTCACAATCTCTAAGATGTAAATGCCAGTTAATGTTAAAATATTAAAACTCTTAAAAATACCTCTACAACTTTCATATCTTTTCCTACTCGACAGAATTCTTAGTGCATATTTTTGTAATCTGAAAAGTTTGTCCACGTCCTTCTTGGCAGCGCCTCCCCAAAATACAATTCCATACCGTAACATAGATTCAAATGTGGCAATATAAAACATTCGTAGTTCCTTGGGCCCAATGACTTTCTTTAGAGAACGCAGTTTGAAAACGACCCGTCTCAGTTTTGAGCACAATTGGTTGATGTGTAATGACCATTTGAGATCCTTGTCTATAACAAATCCTAGGAATTTCGTCATTTCCTGCACTTCAAGTCTGACGTCTTGATTTTCGATCACTGGTTCCCAGTTTCTTTTCCCTGATAATCTACAACCACGGTCTTGCTGTTGTTTACTGTTAGTTTGTTGTCGTAGAACCACGAGTTGAGGTGGCGCACTGTCGTGTTTACTTTGTTCTGTAACTCAACGGGATCCGCTCCATTAACCAGAATGCTAGTGTCATCAGCATATTGTGTGATGTGCACATTATCTTCCAGGATGGACAAGTCATTACGCGTAGCCTGAAACAGGTCACTACCCTTGTAATAGTAGGGGAAATAAGTGAGCTAGTGGAATGGGGGCACGTGCCAAGCGACCAAAAATTCACGAAATAAAACCGCAGACCGGTTATCGTATTATTGCAAAAGAGGATCAATAAGCATAACCTGAACGATGATTACTAGAAAATTTGTCCGCTTATTTCTGAAACAGCCACAGCTACATTCATAACGCTCATAGTTCACTTTGTAGTTTTCTCCTCTATTCATCAATTGTGATCGGTTGATTCTATCCACAAACTCGTGAATTGAGCTATTTAATTAGATGCATAAATCATGATGACCAAGCACCATAATGTATTTTGATTCAAAATAAATATATAAAATGAACGTCTAGTAACATTCCCGTATAGCGTTTATTGTTAATCAACTGCTGGGGGCCAACAGGGAAAAGTATGAATGGAAAAAACAGCCTAGCCCTTTTACTATATTGAAATTTCATGTTGGGCTTGGGAATTCTTTTTCAAAAACATGTCTTATGGGGAATACACATTCATGAAAATTGTATAGGTTTACGGAGATATCAATTCGTTAAATTACCATCGATTGTTCTAAACATGTAATACCGACAAGTAACTTTTTTCTCAAATTCGCCAGTCGATCATCGGGAAAAAGTTCAATGAATAGGATCTGTGAGCTGCCTTCCTTGCATCATGCATTTGATTCTATTCTTTGTACTGCATTTCACTTCTATGTACAGATAAGTGTAATTAAGCTGCATAATTAAACAAATTATACCATCACAAATAATTTTGACTGGTTAAAATCTTATACAGATAGATCAACCTGGTCAAAAAATGATTCCTCAAACAGTATAGGCATATTTTCAAATACGAATAGACTGAAAGACCAGAAAATGTTCACTTTCATGTCAATGAAATGTTCATGTCAAGTGGAGATTATTCACATAGTGATTACGTGACGTTTATTCATACTGCTGTCATAACTGAAACTCACCCACGTAAATGTATAACACTTTTCGTTATTTATTGATGTATAATTATTGTTGAAATGATATATTGACATTTTAAAAAGGAAACGGAGTAAAAAATTCTGAGGAAAAATTGTAAAAACTAGTTGAAAAATACGTCAAACCGTTACATACAACAAAACCAGTGGATAGTTAGCATGAAGATGATAATTGATACATCGGTTGGATGAAGTTTCTTCCATCAGATAGATTGAATTTCATCAGAATACCCGGGACTGTTTTGATATGAATAATTAATTTCTGTTACCTTCTTGATACACAACAAAAAATGGGGTGACTTTCCCTGATCTTGTATACCAAGCACATACAGTTGAACTGTTTATTTTTAGTGTGGCTCAAAGTATAAGTTATTTTACGAACACATCAATACCATACCATAATTACCATAATTAGTGACAGAATGGAGTGGGTAGCCTCTGACAGGAATGTAGAGTTCATCAACCCTAAGTGGTGGATCAAAAGAGATTGCATAGCAAAGGATGGAATCCATCTTAACAGGAAAGGTAGTTGGATGATGGCAAATGTAATATATGGAGTGGCAAGTAAAATAGGAGTGAATAGGTCAAAAAACTGACGATAGAAAGAGAATTTAGGCTCAATGTCACTGTTGACGAACCTTTAAATAATGAGATGGTAAATAATTATAGACCTGAATGTGAGACTGCTAATATTTCTTATTCTTATACCAGTAATAGAAATGTATGTATATGAACATAGTTTGAGTAGGCTTAATAGTGTGAAGGAAAAGAAAAAAATGGAAATTATATATTGAATAATGATAGTAATAGAAATGTAGATCTGGAATTAACATTTGAGCCCACTCGAGAAATTAGATTTAGTAGGCCCAATGATATTGTAGTGGGAAATAAAATTAGAGAGAAAATATGTGATGAGAAGAGCCTAAATGAAAGAAATATGATTGGAAGCAAGGACTTATTATTATATACAAATATACAGAGTCTGATACCTAAGAAAGACCAAGTAAGAATATATTTTAGTTGTAAGAAAACCAATAATACTCGGTCTTTCTGAAACACGACTGATAAAAGAAATTGAAGACTGGGAAATTGAAGTAAATGGTTATAATATAATTAGGGTAGACTCATCTAGTAGACATACAGGGGGCATAGCAGTATATACAAGTAAAAGCGTTAAATATAGTATAATTAATGCTCAAGTTATTGATAAATTATGGTGGTCATTGAATGTAAAAATTTTAAATGGCGCTTTAAATGGGTACATATATAGTATAGTTTATGCTTCACCAAAGGGGTCTAAAGCAAATATAATAGATTCATTAGGATCTAATATCAAGGGAATATTAGCCTATAATTGTTCATTTTTGCTCAATGGTGATTTAAATATAGATATAAGTAAAAATTCGATATATTCAAATAAGGTTAGTAAATTATTCGAAAGATTGGGAATTGCTCAACTAGTACGGGAGTTCACTAGCGTAGCTAAGAAAATTTGTAAGGCAGATAATAGTGTGCAAATCTCTAGAACCATAATAGACTACGTTATTACAAATTATGAGGATCGGGGAATGTTTAAAATAGAGATGTTGGAAGATATCATATCAGATCACCGATTAATTAGCATTAGGAAGGACATGGGATGGAAAAATACAGGAGGTGAAAAATCAGTAATTAAAAAAATAGATATTAATGCTAGAAATTATCAAAAATTTTTGCAATCAAAGGAGATAAAGAAAAGTTCCTTCAAAGATTAGTAGATAAACAGTGGAAAGAAAATAATGACGGTTTAGATTTAGATAAGATGCTAGCTGAATTATTGTATAATCTAAAAGATACAGTAGATGAGATAGTGGAAAAAAATATTTTTACAATAAAACAAATATATTCTAATAATTGTTGGTTTGATAAAGAGATTAAAATAGCACAAAATGAGAGAAATTATTTATATAGGAAAGCAAAAAGAAATGTGATTCAAATGAGTGGGATTTGTATACTAAAAAAAGAAATTATGTACTTTCAATGATTAGACGTAAAAAAAGAGGATTATTCAAATAAGATTTCCGAGTATAAAGATAAACCAAAGAAGATGTGGAGTATATTGAAGCAATTGTACAAAGGGAAAACAAAAGAAAATGGTGATGAAATATATTTCAAAAATAAAAAATTAAAAGGTAATTTACTAATAGCAGAAACATTCAATACTTTCTTCGTGTCTGGTGTGGAAGAAATATCTATGAGTATAATAAATGATGGGCGAGTTGAGGATAATGTTAGATAATATTGAAGTAAATGGAAATAATGAAAAGATGGTGGAATTTTGTCCAATTAGTAGTAAGGAAATTATATCTAAAATTGAAAAACTTAAAGAATCCGGTCAAGGGGAAGACGGAATAACGGATAAGATTTTGAAACTATGCAAAGGGGTAGTAAGTATGTATATAAAAAATATAATAAATAAATCATTAGAATTAGGAGTAGTTCCAAAATTGCTGAAAATGTCTATAACAGTACCGGTACCCAAAGTTAAGAATACGGTAAATTGTGAAGAACATAGACCTGTAAATACACTACATTTGATAGAAAAAATCTTGGAATACATAGTGAAAGATCAACTAGATGATTATTTAAAAAGAAATAAAATACTGATTGAAAATCAATTGGGGTTTAGGGAAAACCATGGGTGTGAAACTTCGATACAATTAGTTATATCATATATTATGGAAAAGATGAGAGAAAAAGAAGTCACTGTTGCAATTTTTTTGGATCTTAAGCGAGCGTTTGAGACAATAGATAGGACGTTATTGTTGAAAAAGTTGGAAAAATATGGAATGGGTGGAATGGTGCTTAAATGGATGGAGTCATATCTGGAAGGAAGACTTCAAAAAGTAAAATTCAATAATGTTTCATCTTCGGTAGTTGAAAATAGGATAGGTGTACCACAAGGATCGGTGTTGGGACCGTTATTATTTATATTGTATGTAAATGACTTGGGAAAGGTTTTGCAAAACTGTACAATTTATTTATATGCTGACGATGCTTTGATTCTAAGCAGTAGTAAAACTTTAAAGGAATCATTGGATAAAATTAATGACGACATGAAGCGGGTGGAATCTTGGTTGAGAAATAATAAAATGAAACTGAATACAGATAAAACTAAAGCTATGATACTATGTCCAAACTCTGTAAGAAAACACCTGGAAAGAAGTGTAAATGACACAAGTATTATAATAGAGGGAAGTAAAATTGAGATTGTAAAAGAGATTAAATATTTAGGTGTAATTTTAGATGATGGTTTGAATTTCAAAGCACATGCAGATAATATAATTAAAATAATGGCAAGAAAAGTTGGTTTATTTAGAAGGGTAAGCGGTTGTCTACCTACCAATGCTAAGTTATTATTATATCAGTCTATTATTGCACCACATGTAGATTATTGTAGCTCTATTTTATTTTTATTAAATAAAAATGAGATAGTAAAAATGCAAAAAATTCAGAATAAGGCGATGAGAAGTATTCTGGGGGTCAGGAGAGATGCGAAAATAAAAGAAATGTGTGAAGCTCTATGTTGGCTGAACATAAAGCAGCGCATACTTATTAATACCCTCACATTATTGGTTAAAATTAAGAAAGGATTAGTCCCTATGTATCTTTGTAATAGTAATAAGGTAAAAAAATAATATTGAAATTCATAAATATAGTACTAGAAATAAGAATAATGTAAATATAATGAGAGTAACACTCAAGTCAGAGGAAAACTCCATCTATATTAAAGGAATGAGAATTTTTAATAGAATACCTGAAAAAATTAGAGAAGCAAGGACAATTGAAGGATTTAGAAGAGAGTGTACTAAAATGATACGAGATGGGCAACTGGTTTCCAATAAACGAGAACAAAGATTGAACTACTGGGATATTCCAGAGGTGTATTAAAATTAATATCATGAATATTAATTAAATATAGACTGTAGATAATTAGATACAATTTTGTTATGATTGTGATGACTGATGTAATGTATGAATTATAGCTAATGCTGAATAAAGATATATACTACTACTATACACGATAATCTATACAATATCTCAAGAAGTGATCAAATTATGTATGTAAAAAAGCAATATCAATTCAATTAATTTTTATTCCATATTAATTGTAATTACAATCACACTCATATGTCCATTTGATTATGAAAGTATGTGTATTGAAATAAGTCAAGTTATAAATATAATAGTTAATAACGTTATAATGAAAAAAATTAAAATTATAAAACAATCGTGTCAAAGTCATATGTTTTTGTACATTTGTCAACCACATTTAATCACCATTCATCTCCTTTATGTATAGGCATATGTTTTGTGATACACAATTTTCAGTGTCAACATAAAGCATGAACGATTGAAGTGACTTTTCGGATGAACCAATTGTTGTGATTGTCATGATTGTCTGAATCAGATGATGTATTCCGTATCTTGCACTGTTCAAGTTTTATAAACATTTATATCTGTGAAATCACTCTGGTAAGAACTTTTTGCCGAATGGAGACTATAGGGATAAGCAAACGTAGCATATGCGTTGTAAGATGAACGAATATTGGTATGGATTGTACTCAAAAACTCTACACACCTTGACTTCAATTGTCTATAGATCAGAAGAAAAAGTATCAAGTCCATGAAGCCATGATATGATGGTGCCATGGAAATAAGGTCTTTGGTTCAAGCTATTAGACAAAGAAATCACGTATTGCACTACAGTATATTGTTTTCTTAAAAACGTCAGTGAGATCTGATTATGATGAAAATTCATGATAATGTGTATCTTGTTTGTATTCACATTCAGTGCATTTTCTAATTGATTTGAAGATATTTTTCACAACTTCTTTCGTAAGGCGTTATATATTCTTTTTTAATTTTGAGATTTTTTTCTCAACGATTAGACTGATTTGGCTCAAAAACTATACAGTTCTAAATGGAATGAGTTTGCGTATTCAGAAAAAGTTTCATGTTGATCAATCAAACCATGCGATCTTTGCAGTGATTGAAAAAAAAACAGACATAGCTCGGTAAGAGCTAGTATAGGATGCAAGTTATAATGTGCCATATTATGTTGGCATCATTCTCTTTCATTGATTTTCGATTTTGGGAGACTTTTGTTTTCTTTTTTCCTCCCTGCTTCTTTCTTGAGCATTCTGTCTTTCGCTCTTCTTCTCTTTTAGTCGCTGCTGAGCATTGACAATGTAGGGAGTGTCTCTCACTTTTATGCATCGCGGTACCCTAGATTCCGCAAGTTCAAGAAGAATGCAATCTGAATAAAATCGTTTCAGTTTTGGAAACATTGTTTTCTCCCAGAATTCTGCGTGCTTGTGGATCCGAACAATGACCAGATCGTTCTCTGCAAACACGATCAATTGTCACACCACTCACGCCCGATGACATTTAGTTGCCTCTGGATCTGGTAAAGGTACTGATAACCCCAGGCCTACCCAACCATGTATCGACTAGAGCAATCACAATAACAATGTGTAAATAATCCTAAAAAAGAAATCATTCTCTTTCATTCATTATTCATAGGCCTCTGAATCACCAGTGATATCGTGTAATAATTACATGGTGTACGTTCCGAGAAGGTTCCGAGTGACCGTCCCCCATATCCCATACCACTAGCGCACGGGTGTTTCAAGCCTTTATCACTCTTGTGTAACTTCTATCCTCAAAGATGAAGATTCCGAATGACGGTCTCCTGCATCCCATACAACTAGTTTACGGGTGTTTCAAGCCTTTATCTCTCGTGTGTAACTTCTATACTCGAGAGATGAAGGTTTCGAGCGACCGTCCCCCGTATCCCACACCACTAATGCACGGATGTTTCCTTCACCTGTTAAGGATACAAAACTACCCCTACATTGCTTTGCTTAGTACAAAAACTAGTTACCGGCACAAATTGTCGCATGGTCGGTGGTTGTTTCAAGCGATCCCAGACAAAATTTGACAGATGAATTAACCACATAACATGCATTTCGCTTTACATACATCATTTGATTACTCCTGAAGATATTGTATCGTGTATGGTATTGATGTATTCGTTAAAGAACTGGCTTCAGACTCATTAAAAAATAAACAGCCTAATAGCAGGCGTTTGGCATACAAGACCAGGGGAAGTCACCTAATTTTTTGTTGTAAGTCAAGGTGACAGAAATTAATTATTTGTAACAAAACGGTTGTAGGTACAATGATGAAATTTAGCTCACATGAGAGAGGAAGGTTCACGAAAGGTTAATGAAGAGTTGAATTGTCATCTTCATGCTGAATATTTACTGTTTATGGTGTTATGGACCTCATGGACCTCTTCTCGAAAAGTTTTCTAAAATCGGTCTTGACAATGAAGTTGTTCGTTGGATAGGGAACTTCCTGACAGACCGAACCCAAGTTGTTCAAGTAGGTGAGTCATAATCTAATACTATTGAAGTGTCCTCTGGCGTTTCGCAAGGGACAGTACTCGGACCAATATTATTTAGTGGATTCATAAATGACATTGCAAGTGGCATCAGCTCTCATATACGCTTGTTTGCTGACGATTGTATAATTTATTACCCTGTCAAGCTCCAAAGTGACCAAGAAACACTGCAGACTGATCTAGACCGCATTGAGCTGTGGGTCGAACAAAACGGAATAAAGCTTAACAAAGAAAAAACTAATGTTGTGAGCTTTACTAGGTGCAAAAAAAAACTACAGACCTCGTACACAATAGGTGGAGAACAACTAGTGAAGAGCTTATCGTGTAAATACTTGGGTGTCACTCTTTCATCAGACCTACGCTGGAATCAACATATATCGCAAATGATATCTAAATCTAAAAGAAATATGCATTTTTTAATGCGAAACTTGAAGGGAAGCAGACAGGAAACCAAGGAGCATACCTATAAGTGTTAGATTCGACCTTCTACCAAATACTGCAGTGGAGTCTGGGACCCTCATGCCTCAACACAGATGAACGCAATTGAAGCAGTACAACGTAAAGCAGCTCGCTTTGTAACAAACTCTCATGGGAAATGGTCTGTAAATAAGAAACAGCCACTTGTGACTGTCACTAAACTACTCCAGGAACTCAAATGGGACTCCCTAGCCAAGTGTCGGTCTAAGGTGGGCTTGCGCTACTCATATAAGGCTGTCTCTGATCAATCAGCCTGGCAGGACCTGGCTAAGTACATAACGTATCCCAAGTACATTGGACTTGAAGACGATTCTAAAACAATTTTCATCCCCAATTACCGTACAGACATTGGGCGCCAATCAATCCTGGGTGAATCAATCAGATTGTGGAACCAGCTCCCAAAAGACAAGATTGAAACGATTGAGAATATAAATGACTTCAACCGGATGTTACAGTTACATGTATAATTGTTTGTAATAAGTTGATTGCATACCAAAGAATATATAACCACCCAGGAGACTGTTATCCTGAAGTTGTACAAATAAATAAAATAAAATAAAAATAAATGTTGTGAATAATTACAGCAAGGATAACCATGTCGGAGCCTATTCAGTCGACAATTATTATTGTCTCATCAGAGGGAAAGTATTCTGAATTTCATTTTTTCTGATTATGAAAGTGTCAAGTGTGTAGCAAGTGTTTGAATTATTCGTTGAAATGTAATATTTGAACAAGTAAAAGATGAGCACCGACCCAGCAAATATTCTATTTGTGTAGGATGAAATATAAAGGATAATGATTTGTTGCAGGAATCAAACGACATCTTTGTTGAAACGAAAAGAGCACTTTCATTTTTTTGTATCATTTTTATCTATTTTCAATTCACTATTTGATCGAATAATTATAAATTAATCAATCATATTACAATAATACTTCCTTTGATTCATTTTATGATGTTTGTTATTGATTAATCATGCATAGTAGGTATCATATCATGGTTCAATGAATTTGCATACATATTTTATCTTCAAGATGTATGTGTGTTTTAATAAATTAATAATATTTGTTGCCTCAGTGCACGAGATAGAGGATACACTTTCTTGTTTTTATCAAATAAAAGAAACAATAATTAAACATACAAAAAATATACTTTGACTTGACATATCAGAACTTGGCTGATGAACATTGATTTCAATAGTACCGGTATCGTACATCATAAAAACGTGGTGAATCCACGTCAAAGAAAAATGGTGTAATGACTATAGATGAAGATTCATATTTCTATTTTTCCTTCAATTTTTTATTATCGATATAATAGGACATATTATGAAAATAAATATAGAAATGTATAATCAATTTTCCTCTTCTTGTTCATTTGTTTATTTATTTTTCATTTTGCTCATCATAATGAAATGCTTGTTTTTGAACAATTATTGTAATTGAATCGGACCACCTGAGTACCACAAACAATCAGTTTCTGAATGGAAATAATACATCAAATCTAGGACCTAACAAGCTATTCCTCAAGTTTCATCCGAATCAGCTTTTGAAGTGATTTCGAAAATTGTTTAAATTAGTCAGTGTGTCGAGTTAGATCTAGTGCTTACTGATGTGTTCCACTATGAAAATAGATGGAGGCAGACAAAATGTTAAAATAAATGTATCTTAGTTTGATTAACATTGCAATAATTATTTTCACTGAATATAAAACTATATACTCAAGCAATATTCGAGGGCCGCGTGACAAGAAGAACGGTGTTAATTGGGCATTGAAGAATGTATACGAAGTAGTCTGCGACCTGGAATCCACTATCGTTTTGTTAGCCGTTTAGACAATAGACAATAGACTTTCACAAGATTTTGAAATAATACTTCTTTATTTGACACATTTTCAATAAGAAATAACATATTATAATGAAATCCATTTCATTTTACATCATTGAACTTGTTTTTATATATGAATATATTATAAACATAATCTGATAATAGCGTCGAACATGGTAATTTTGTTTCAATTTACAACGATTGAAGTAGTGTCTAGGTACTATATCGAGTTGTTCGTGCGCGTTGAGAAGCACACGTGTATCGTACCCCCAGGGTAGTTTAGGACTTGATGGGGATTGGAAGGTGGTGTATAACTAGTGCACCAGGTTTAGTTCGTGGCAGCTGGCCGGAGTAACTCGTCGGTAGTCAGCACACCGTCTTGGTTCGTGTCGATAAAAGTGTTGATGACCATTCGAGCCAGCTCAGGATTGCTTTGTAGTTCCTGGGCAAACCACTCCACTGGTAAACTGTGCAGGACAAAAAAAAAATCTTATCCATCCGAGTTCAAAATATAATCATATGAATGTTACTGTAACATAAAGACGAGATTCATGTATTCATTTAATCATTTATCCATCTATTTTTCTTTTTTTAAATTTATATATCCCATTAAAATACACAAGGAGTTACACAAAACAGATGGTAATAAGTAATGAGAGATGAGGTATCACATATTAGAAACAGGAAAATAGGTTACTGAGTGCAAGAAAGGCATCTTATTTCTGCATTCAGTTTGAAGACTGAAATTAGGCTCAATACTTGTCACTCAATAAAATAGAACTGACTTCCCTCGTCTTTTATTTCTATTGTGTGTTCGTGTGTTTTATTTATATTGTGTGTTGTCGCACTGTACTGATGACTGAAATATATTGGCGTCGGTGAATGATATATGAGATGATGGGATGATGAGATGAGAGGTTATTTTATCAGGTGTTTTTTGGATGGTGAGAAGGAATCGGTCGTGGACTATTGTTACCTATTTATACAAGAGTCATATTTTGACAATGTGATGTTCATTTATAGTCACAGTTGAACTTGGGTATGGTAGCTAACAGACTGTTATAAACAGTATGTTATATATATATATATATATATATATATATATATATATATATATATATATATATATATATATATATATATATATATATATATATATATATTGGGTCTTAAGGACGCACTATACTGATGGCTACGATCTATTGGCGTCGGTGAATGATGAATGAGATGATGGGATGATGAGATGAAAGGTTATTTTATCAGGTGTTTTGGATGGTGGGAAGGAGTCGGTCGTGGCCTGTTGTTAAGAAACCATCCCAGTATCAACCTGAACGACAGAGGGAAACCACGAAAAACCCCTGTCAGGATCGTCGACCATGGCGGGAATCGAACCCCGGTCTTCCGAATGACGGTTCAGTGTGTTACCAATCGGCCACGCATCTCGGTATAAAAACGGTATGTTCATTCTTGTTTTGTTCTGCTCTGACTTTAAATGTGTTCCACATTATTCATGGAGTGTCATTTAGAATCTAAATATTGTACGTTTGGCACTGGAGGCATTCATATCTTGAAATGTATTGAAAATTGCATATACTGTCTTTCATTGGTATTCATATCCCACTCCAAAAAATTGTTATCATTATTCTTTTTTTACCGGTATTTTCATTTTGAATATTATCAAACCTCAATAAGAGTATAATAAATCAACACAAATAATTCCCCATAGAATTCTCTTATAAATCTAATTATAGTATCATTATTTCTATAATCTCACCATCTTTTACTAATCGTCTTATATCTCTCATTTCCAATCATTTGGATATAATGGTATAGGTCTAAGTATATTATTTTTGTCATTATTTTCAAATAAGAATGATATTAAGAGGCTACTTTACATCTCACAACCCATGAGTAAAACCTATAGTAAAACCTATATGGGGACGCAAAAAGCGTCAATACAGGCCTTAGCTCCCAACACATGGTGGGTAAACGGTTGAACCAATCAGTGTAATTCTTTTTGCAATAAAAAAACAATGAGTATATTTGTGCCTTTATACGTTCAGTAAAAATAATAATTCTATATCATATTACTCTGAAAAAATCGTAAAAACAATGAAAAACAGGTAGAAACATGTTGATTTTTGACAATTATTTTGAAAGGGTTGAAAACATACTACGAACTAAAGCTCTCTTACGAGCACGTATTGAATACTAGTGATCATCTAACTGAAAACTGTAAGTTGATACGGTGATTGGTTTTCCGTTGCCAACTTGGGCGTCGAACGTCTGCAATCAAGCCGGTAGGCAAGATGTAAAGGGACCTCTTAAAACATGTGAATGAAAAAAATGAAAACATAAAATATTGTATTATTATTATCATTTTCATTAAAGCTACTCCCACGTTGATAATGCAGGCACTGAATTCACAGAACAAAACTAAGTAACAAGACGAAAAAAAAAATATATACAATAATGATGATGATCATTTTAATAACCATTTTAACAATTTTTGTATCTTGTAATCATTTTAACTGGCAGTTCAAAGTTGTCATCACCATAGTTACCCATTGTTTGTATTAACTCTCAGATAATGTCTAACTGGATTTGGTAATAAATAATAATTGGTCTTAGTAACTTACAGAAGAACGTCACCACTTGCATTCATCAATTTGTTAAGAACAACATTAAATTGAAATGAAAAAGTCTAGATTATTCCGAAAACTATTCTACCTTTCCGTTGGGCTCCTGTCAGGAGAGGTTTGTTCTTCATTGTAGACTGATCCAGGGAAGAACTCCAGAGCCGGATTAGCGCGCTTCCCGAATCCTCGCGCCGTCGAAAGAGCAACATTCTTGAACCCTCTGATCGTCCTTGGCTTGCTTCGCACCCCCGGGTATCCGCTACCCACGTCTCCCGCCCCCACCGCTCCCGCCGCCAGGCACAGGATGAGGACCACCCCCAACGTCACCACGCACATTCCTACTACTCCTGGACGCATCCTGCAGGACACAAATGAAAGAGCAGCGTTATAACACTGCATGGTGGTTACTCGAGTAGCAGCGGTATCGAATAGATAAGAGGAAGTTCGGCACAAAATGAGGGCCGCATGGGCGTCGGCGGGGGAGTGGTGATGTGGGTGTAATTAATGAAGTACATAGATTCTTTATCATAATCAGAAAAGAGTGCACCCTGTGTGGAGCATTACATTACCACCCGAAACTGAATCAGGGATATTGACGAGCCTCATTTTAATATTGTGTATATAGTATATATATATATATATATATATATATATATATATATATATATATATATATATACATATATATATATATATATATATATATATATATATATATATATATATATATATATATATATATATATATATATATAAATATCGTCTGAATTCACTCAGAATCTAGGAACTCACTTCGACCGTTTTGTAATAAATGTTTAAAAACTTGAATGAAAATAACTCCGTGACTAGATTTCCAACTTATTCAATTTCGCTGTACTTTGAAATAAATATATAATGACGTCTTATTAGTACCAAAATCTACTCTAACCAATCAAAAGCCCTCCCACAACACCTCAAAATATCACAATATACAAAAATTTCCTGTGCAGGATAAGTGGACACAGCCAGCAGTGATCCTGATCACTTCAACTCTCTGACTACTCTCCGATTGGTTGAATTTGAATGAAAAAGTATACCAATGTTGAGGTACTGACGTTCCATACAATACATGTTCCAAAGTGATCATATAAATAAGGTGTTTAGGAGGTTAGCCTCTCGATTTCCTTCTCTACAGGTTAAAATTATAACTGGACACGCCAATATGGTATCGAGGTTAATCTGTATAATGCTGGAGGAAAATCGAAATTTATTGACGGATCGGGATATCTATGTAAGTTATGTATAATCACATGGGATACCAAAAAGATACAGCTTGATGAATTGAACTGAAAATACAAAATTGTACATATTATATTGAATTTGGAAGAAGACATAATGTGGTCAAAAGAAGTATGCTGTTGAATATAAGTTATGTAAATATTAGGAGTTGATAATTGAATGGAAAAATGATGGAGGGTCGAACAAAATATTTGAAATCATGATTGAAAAAAGAAGTATAAGAAATTAATGTGATATTATTTTTTAAATATTCAATTGGACAATCTCAAGAAGACTACTAAATCAGTTTTCTAGATCAATCAGCATTTATTTAAATGGTTTGTTGTTGGAAACAACACAACATGGAACTTCGATGATGTTTCAGTGTCAAGAAATAATTCACATTGGATATATACATACTTGCTATACCTACACTCGCATTCACTTAGAGTGGTCGATTAGGCCACCACATTAAAATGCATACTGAAGAATATTGTGAACACATTAAAACTAGCAAACATGGTATTTGCACGCAC
Organism: Brachyptera risi; assembly: GCA_964007535.1. Classification (NCBI taxonomy): domain Eukaryota; kingdom Metazoa; phylum Arthropoda; class Insecta; order Plecoptera; family Taeniopterygidae; genus Brachyptera; species Brachyptera risi. The sequence continues at coordinate 42,978,557 of OZ023327.1, forward strand.
GTCATATACAGACTATACAAATAGAGGAAAAATTAGTAGATTTCATTCTAATTTCAATTTTGGGAAAAATATGTTATCGAAAGTGAATTTCAGGAACAAAATGATGATCAGGTCATAAATTATCAAATTATATCAACGTATAAATAATCAAGAAAAATGGATCATCTTGTAACTGCCGACAATAGATTGAGGAATTCATTATTAAGACTCTGAATAGTTGAATTGAATTTCGTCTTATTATCCATGAATCAAAATTGTTATCTATACAGATTCGATATGGAGAATTAAAACGTGTTCGAGTTGGCTAAAGGCTACGCATAATGTTTGCTTTAGTCTTTAGTTATCCGTCTGATTTGTCGCACGCAGCTGTGACTCAACATACACATACACACAGCCACCCACACACACATACAGTACGAAAACTAATTTCGAAAAATATTTCCAAATTATCAGTTGCCAAACAATTGTGATATGAACGAACTGATTCAAATGGCTGCATACCTAAAACCCGGCTACTATGAGTCCAATTTTTCTCAACAATATAAAGCAAACTTTGAAGCAAACCCAGTTGAATCTCTAAATAGGAACATCGACGGTGGACTTGAACACACATTTTTTGTTCAAGAATTTCATTATTTTAGAACATGCTCAAATCCATTCAATACTATTCAATGGGTTGAAGGGATCGACCAATTAGCGAGTAGCTCGTTAGAAGTCAATGTGCTCACCACATTATGTACTGTGTATAACTCAACCCAAACCATTCACTGATAATTCAGTTATTACGAGAGTACACTTTTAGTCAGTCTTTCATTCGATGAAACTTGTATCGCCTTGTATCGTGCGAAAATCACATCCAAGAGTTTTCATCGTGTTATATGATAAAGATTCTCAGCATTGTGGGTTGAACTTGTATTATTGAAAAATAGATTGTTTAAATTGGGTGCAAGTGGGTACATCAATCACATAAATAACTGTAATTATTGAAAGCTATTAAATCATGGGTGCATGGGATGAGGATTCGGGGAGATTTGACAGTTTTTATATTGACTGTTCAAATGACAAACATTACTATTTCATTTAAGCGTCAAAGACAGAGTTGAATTAAAACGAAAAAGGAATAAATAATGTGAAACACCTAAATCGCTCATTTCCGCTTCTCCAGCCTTCCAGGTGGCTGATTATTTGATTCAATAGTGTTGGCTACACTGACTCCTTGCATGACTTAGTAAGTAAGTAAGTAAGTAAGTGTTTATTGTTCTTTACATTTATAAGTACGGTATAAAGGTTGCAGTAAAGGTTGTATTTAGACTGGCCGTTGCAAGATAGTACAGTGTTTCAATGACCCAGTGGTGTACTGGAACTACTTGTATGCCTAGGGTGAGAAGGCCGAGTGAAGTATATAGTCTTAAATGACAAGAGTAATCGACATAGAAGAAGCGATATTTCAGAGTGACTAGAGGTAAAACCATTACGATAATGATTGTTTTGTTCAGTCAAGTTGATTTATTTTCTCTGGATCATATTTTGTTACTGTAATTGAGAGAGGTGGACCAGTGGTTAGTACGCTGAATCGTCATTCGGGAGACTGGGGCTTGATTTCCGCCATGGATGACCATTCTAACAGAGGTTTTTCGTTGTTTCCTTCCGGCATTATGGTAAATACTGAGCTGACTCCCAAGCATTAGGTCACGGCAGCTTTCTTTTCATTATACAGAAACGCCTTATAGAATATACTTCCACCTCATCTTCTCGTCACCTCATTCATCATTTTCCGACGCCAACAGGTCTTAGTCACATCACAGTCCGTCATTGAACTCAATATGAATGTTTATAAATTCTGAATGATATTCATATTTTCCTTTCCTTCGATTATCTTGCCCTGTCAACTTTATGCTCATTTAAAATTTCCAATTTACCACTGTTTTATTACATTTTTTTTCATCCCTCTTCAATTCTCGAGTTTTCCAGTTTTCTCATGTACTTTGAGTAAATTACACTTCATTGAAGAGAGTGCTATTTATTACAGTAGTGTAAAATGCAATTATGAAAAAATGTATTCAATTGGGTGACTATATATAGGGCAAGTGAGATTCAGAAAGAAGCAAATAACAACTGAGGAACGTTAATAACATATTCCTAATATGAAAATTGTATACAGATTCGCGTTAGGTATCGAAGTTATTTAATATTATGTTGTAACATAATTGATACACTCGATATGTGATGAGGGAAGACGCTTGCTACACCACTGCAAACATTTTTACCTACTGAAAAGGACTGATTGAATAGTATGAACGCTGAAAGATCCGCAGAATATGTTGAACTTATGATCCGGGATCCAGTCATCATCTAGTGATATGACCCATACATGGACATCTATCACACTTCAAGTCGCTTGCAAATCGAATCTCATCGCTATACAGTTACCTTGATTGTGACGTTGCAACGAGATTCAACACTTCTCAGAAAAGCTTTTCGTCAAATGTGATATGCGTTCAAGGAACGAAAAATGTACCAACCACAGAAAAGTCTGCATTTGAACATATATTATTTTCTTGTTGTCAGAATGTGTTTTTAACGATTTTTAGAGAACATTTTTCTAGTATTCATTCCCAATTAGGTAATTATCAATCAAGTGTCTTGAATTAGATTATTGTAGTGTATAAATTGTTCTAGTCACTAATTTTCATGAATGTAGATACAATTTCTCGTATCCATATTCCTCGATCATCTATAGGGAACCGTTATGGCATTTTCTTAGGAACGAGTAATTTTTTTCTAGTCTTTTGTGTGCTGAAAAATGTGTGAATATGAGGCATTGAACATACCCGTACCAACATGTATCAACTGTCCCCGAAGTAAAATCAGGGGAGGGGTTTTTTGCGGAAAGAATCAATCAAATCTGATGGACGGTCTGTGTTTGACAATTGACTTATGACGTTTATTAAATGATAAATTCAATAAAAATTTGATTGGCTTTTCACAGCGTTCACTTGGTGATTGATTTAATGATCATTTTCACTGGTGGGCCTATTTATGTTACATCCAAAACGCTTCAACGTTAATCCGACATTGGTGCTTACTGTTTGTTGGTTGTGCATTTTTCATAATTGCATTTTACACTACTGTAATAAATAGCATTCTCTTCAATGAAGTGTAATTTACTCAAAGTACATGAGAAAACTGGAAAACTCGAGAATCGAAGAGGGATGAAAAAAATGTAATAAAACAGTGGTAAATTGGAAATTTTAAATGAGCATAAAGTTGACAGGGCAAGATAATCGAAGGAAAGGAAAATATGAATACCATTCAGAATTTATAAACATTCATATTAAGTTAATGACGGACTGTCATGTGACTAAGATCTATTGGCGTCGGGAAATGATGAATGAGGTGATGAGAAGATGACGTGAAAGTATATTCTATAAGGTGTTTCTGTATAGTGAAAAGAAAGCTGCCATGACCTATTGCTAAGGAATATTTTGCTAGCTCAGTATTTACCATAATGCCGGAAGGAAACAACGCAAAACCTCTGTTAGAATGGTCATCCATTGCGGGAATCAAGCCCCAGTTTCCCGAATGACGGTTCAGCGTGCTAACCACTGGTCCACCTCTCTCAATTACAGTGACAAAATATTGTGCAGAGAAAAGAAATCAACTTGACTGAACAAAACAATCATTATCGTAATAGTTTTACCTCTAGTCACTCTGAAATATTGCTTCTTCTATGTCGATTACTCTTGTCATTTAGGACTATACTTCACTCGGCCTTCTCACCCTAGGCATAGGCCTACAAGTAGTTCTAGTACACCACTGGATCATTGAAACACTGTACTATCGTGCAACGGCCAGTGTAAATGCAACCTTTACTGCAACCTTTATACTGTACTTATGAATGTGAGGAACAATAAACACTTACTTACTTACACACAGCTATTATCTCCTCAGGAACTTAAATAGCACTAATTCTAAAACTTTACAAATGTGTGACACTGATTGAGCTGATTCCTGACAAAGTTTCAGAAGTAGTTCTCATGTGGGGAGGGGGCAGGGAAAGGAGTACAGTGGCGTGAATTTGACCTTCCTCACTAACAAACGCTATCATTTTGAGAACTATCTGAGCACTAATTCTAAAACTTGGCAAAACGATAGCACTGATTGGGAACTGAATCCTGACCAAATTCCATAATTAGTGCTCAAGTGAGGGGAACAGGTTTACGGACTTAAAATTATATGAATTCATATATGAATTGTCAACATTTTACATTAAAAAAGGGGAAAATTGTGGAACAAAAATGTTCAACATAATGGTGACAAAAAGAGGTAAATATGTGGAGTAGTCATTACGAGACTAAATGTTGTGATAATGCATCACACCGGTTCCGTGCGCTTGTTAGACAGTGAACCTACTATTCTGAAAAGTGTGGCAACTTTGTAAAGGAGACATGGGTTCGATTCCCGCCATGGTCGATCATCCTGACTCAAAGTGTATCGTAATTTCGTTCGTGAATACTGAGATGGTTCCAAAAAGGACTTCACAACCCTAAAACTGGATTTTAACGAATAATAACAATATCCATTTCCTTAATTTCAGAGAAAACTGGAAATCATCATCTCGATTACAGAAATTATAATTTATTTATTTGTACTCCAGGACCACCGTGTCCAGAACCCAGCTGTCTTTCTGAGTCGTGCCATTGATATTTCTCGATTCTGCACACATTTTATACAGAATCGGTATTGCCTGCGTCATGACTCATGGTCTCTGGAGGACCAAAATAAATTTAAATCTATTAAATCTATTATTCATTATCAATACTAGTTTCAGGGGTGTTGTTTCCTTCAACATTGACACGATCACCTCACTCCCACATTCCAACATAAAATTGGGGGGGGGGGGGGGGGGGAGTGGGGTGGTCACTGTTCAGATTATCCCCACACTGCTCTGTAACTCGAAATAGAACAATTAGAAAAAATACATATTGGGAACGTTTCATTATTTGAAACTCGAATAAAGGAGCATGCCCCACGTTATAGCATATACATGTGTTCCTATAGATTGTCAGTATAGATTGCATATTTTAGAATGGATTATTGTATATTTGGCGTTGTTTCGGATATCATCAACTTCGTGAAGCCTGCATGCATCAAACAAAAAAATTATATATGTATATATATATATATATATATATATATATATATATATATATATATATATATATATATATATATATATATATATATATATATATATATATATATATATATATATGTGTGTGTATATATATATATATATATATATATATATATATATATATATATATATATATATATATATATATGTATATATTTATATATGTAGGCCTACATGTTCATGTGTTCAAAAGATATTCTCCCGTTATTTTCAGACTTCATTTCGGAATATCAACAGACCTGTGAAATTTCAGTCAGTCCTTTTTTATGTAGAATTATCATTGGAACGGATATGAAAAAATTAGCCACAAGATAAGTAATACCCCATGAGAAAAACAAATTTCAACACAAGAAGTTTTCAAGAGTTATTAATTGTTCTTGTAAAAACCCCTCTCCACTAATAATAGCATAGTTGCCTCCAGTGTGGTTCAAGTTGTAATCTATTTTCGGTTCAGTATATCAGTTATCAAGCAAGTTTTCTGAGCGAGTTAGCTATTTTGTGCTGAAACAATTTCATACGATTACTATACTTGGTTGAGTGGGTGTTTGGGGAGAACGGAAACTCCGCCTGCGGCAGTTAGCACATTGCCCGACCGTGATCTATATGTAAAGTCAATTTTGTAGAAAGAATCGACATCAAGCTTCCACCACATCTCCCTCCATTCAGTACCACGCTGACAATTGTATCGAGACCCGATCCTCTCCAACATAATATTATGCATTGTATCCACACAAGAAGAAAGAGTAAGCGAAGAAGTAAATAATTGTGATAAGTTCGGTGACTGTATGTAGAGAAACTTACTGCATCCTTGAAACATGTATACCCTTAAAAAATATATTTACATTTCTGATCGTAGATCTCGTCTGTAAAAATCGTTGATCCTCCAAATACCACAGATTTTTTTTTCAAGGCTCTTTATTAGGTACCACAATATAATTGACACTGGACATATATCCACAAAACCCTGAAAAGGTTTAACTGTGGGATAGATACACATAAAAGTAAATTAGATAACGAACAGACATGTTTTTCAATTATTTGCTTCAATAAAAAATTAACCTGAATAATGAACCTTATTAAAACTGAAGTTACAAAGAACATAATGATCATACAAGACATAAAATTGAGAAACTAAAAAGTAAACATGTTGAATTGAAATCAGGGATTTGTTTTTCCAGCCATATACCTATACAAATATTAAATGTCATTAATAGTAGAGATGAGCCACTCTTCAACACTCAGAACAAAAGTTTTCAAGATTCTGAAGATTACGAGGTAACTTATTGAAATTCAAGGGGATAACATTCACTGGGCGCCTTTTCCCATTTTCATTATTCCATAAAGGGATCTGAAAATGATCACATTTAGCAAGTCGTGTGTTAAAAGGATGTTCATTAGTAATTTTGAATTCTTCCGAAAAGTAGAATTGTATTATGAGCCGATACGAATAAAGGAAATTAATAGGTAATATGAGTATAACGGTGGTATTTTATATATATATATATATATATATATATATATATATATATATATATATATATATATATACATATATATATGTATATATATATATATATATATATATATATATATATATATATATATATATATATATATATATATATATATATATATATATATATATATATACATATTTATATATATATATATATATATATATATATATATATATATATATATATATATACATATATATATATACATATATATATATATATATATATATATATATATATATATATATATATATATATATATATATATATATATATATATATATATATATATACTATGTTGATGTGTTCCCCGTGTATACACTCCGACGTCGAGTTAGGGGTATACGAAATTCCAGCTGCAAATTATCAAGTTTGCACGACCTTCCTTTTACCCTTTTTAGGTGTTCTTTTAGCTTTTGTAGTTTTTTTTTTAGCTTTGATCTTTATTATAAGTTGGCATTGTGGCCAAGGGTTCCGCATTGCCTGAAATATTGATGCTGTCAGATATATAGGTATAGATATAAGTCGGTATATGCTTTGGTACTTATAGCTTCATTACTTTGATATTTGTGGGTATTATTTGTATAAGATGGGTTCGATGTGATGATGTTAGATGCCACATGACGTATATGTATGCTCTTCCAGAAGGTAATCTGACAGTTGCACCAGCCAGTGGTAGGTTGCAATATTCAGGATGTTATCCATAGCTGATTATTTAAGAAGGGTTCTATATTTTCTGAATAAATTAATACATATGAAGATACATTGGTTTTGTATCATATATTGGCCATACTTTCCGAATGAATTAAATGACGCTTTTATTTCATTAGTTATTCCATTCACTCACTTTATGATATCAACATCGAAAATATGACATGACATCGTTGATCCCTTATTAAGGTTGATGATTACAAATTAGGATCGTTCGGACGGGGCATCAAAAAATTAATCTAACCCACTAAAAGGGGTTATAAACTTTCAATCCATATATATGTTATGAGTGATTGTATGGTGATATTTGATATTTGTTGATATTTGATATTTGATATTTTTGGATATTTTTCCAAAATAATACTAGCCAAACGCTAGATATTTTTTATATTTTTTGGTGATATTTGGACGATCGAGACTCATCTTCAATTAGACATCATTCTTACTTGGAAATGATCAGTAAATTATGATTATGTGTTTGAAGGAGAACGTAATGAGCTTCGTTCTGAATCGGAGATGAGAGTGATGCAACCAAAATAATTGATAATTACTATATGAATAACTAAATAATTCATACATATATAAATATCGATGATACATTTCATACTAATATCCGATCTCATATATTGATCTCATCTTACAATGTATGTGCTGCGTTTGACTAGCATTAATTTCAGATAGGCGTCGATAACTCACTTACTGAACACACATTTCATGATTTCAAATCAGTTCAATTAAAAATGTATTTCTGTCAATGTATTTCATGAAACCCAACACCATTCCCAGTTATTAAAGTTGAATCTAGAATGAGAATATAATTCAGTTTAGTCTATAATATTTCGCGTCTGGAGTACAGTTTGTAGGTCTCTCATCTCTGGACCAGTGTGGACCGGTGACGATGATATGTGATATAGGATGATATGCAATTATCGTGTGTCCCGAAGTGATATTTCCCTCGGGATTCAAGCGAAGAGAGTGGGGACTAGTAACCTACGGGACCCGGGTTCAACCCCTGTAATTATTAGACGAGGGTATATACAGTCAGTTGACTTATGACCGAAGTTTGATCACGTGCATGAGTCATCAGTCAGAAGGAATAGGACCGACTAGTGCTGGATTAGTGTTGATATTGCGAGTTGTATAGTCGGTGTATCTTTCTCATGAAATTATCGCCCTAGCAACATATCAACACAATAATGAAAGAGAACGATGATCATAAAAAAATATTTGCGTTTTTTATATCTCCACCCAATAAAATGGTGAACATTCATACATTTTATTAACTTCATAAATATCAATTTTTGTGATCTTATTCTAGGTATATATGGACTGTCTCAACATCGAGTATTAGTTGATTCCGGAATTTTCAATACAATAATTTGGATTTCACTCTCAAATGAGAAACGCATGGTATCAATCATATTATTTATTATTTATTATTCATTTATCATTCATGAGTTGAACTTCAGTAGATTTGAATTTTTTTCTTGAAAATTTTCCGACACAATTTCTAGCGTTCCTCGATCACCAGTTAACTAGTATATTACTAATAATTATTATTAGCCATTATTAATAACATCGATAACTTAGTAGTAATCAATGTATTCTGTTATTTTCCTTCTGCTGCTTCTGCTAACACTCTCACTCACTCACAACAAATATATTTATAATATTTATATATTTATAATATCTCATTTTTGAAGATGACAGGAGTGGAGTGGAATGAGATGGAAAAAGAAACATTAGTAAAAGAACTTGAATTGAAGAGAAAATATATATATAACCTACCACCTGTGCAGAGTACAATTTGTAGAGATTCATAATAAATAAATAAATATTATTTTAACAGCATACGATACATCGTATTGTGCATATAATATAGTGAATCAAGTTGTGTCTTCAATTTTTGCAAATATTGGAATCAATGTGTTTACTGAACTTCTCGACTGGTACTAGTTGTTATTAGGAAATGATGAGAGACAGAATAAAATGTGGAGAATGATTATAATTTTCGAACCGTGAAACAATTTTTTTGCATACCATAATTGACTGTATCTTTCATAAGAAAAATGTATGTTTTATATCTCGTAGATAATTTTGAGAAGATTGCTAAAATTAAAATATGATGTTATTACTTCAACGATGAATCAAAACGCAAATTTTCTGCGTAAACTTTTGATTCGTTTTTTGAAAAAGAAAATTAGTCAAGAATGATGAAAAAGTATGACATTCTACTGAATTTCTCTCGATTCTCTCGATTATTTGTTTATGTAGAAACATTGTCATCTTGACATGCAAGCCATGCATGCCACGTGTATGTAGAGACAGGTGTAGAGTGATGTAGAGGGCGAGGTAGAATGGATGTATATGTGAATTTATAACGATGTAGCCCGTAGCAACAGTTGTCCCGATGCGAGTTAAAAAACATTACCACAAGATTTCCAACAATCATTTGGTATTCATAAACTTGGCAACTAATTCGTTCGAAAAGTTGAGCGTCTGCTTTGCTTTATTGCTATTCAGATTTCAATTCGATGTTAATTCTATGTACAGAATCTCCAATGGGAGCTAAGCAAGCTGTCTGCATTGCTTTGAGCTCTATCGCAGTATTATTCGTATTTCACATAGTATTCAAGTATCAGAATGTTGCCTGTCTATAAACTGTTAATTATATATGGTTGTATAATTAGATTAGCGGAATCAAAGACCTCTCTTCGGCGCGTAGAGTATTTTCTGTTTTATTTTTATTCTCTCTTCACTGTACGTATAGGCTTTCACTTTTAGGAACGATATGTTTGGAGGAATATGATTGGTTTGAAAAAAAAACGAGTCCCAATTTTGCCCGCTCAAAATGACACGTAGATTCATGTTTTAATGAGATGAATTTCATCTATATCTTAATTTGAATTTAAATCAAATCTACGCGTATTTTATTGATACATTCAGACCTACCATGGATAGTACTTGGAGTGCGTTTAGTATTTTGTCTGTTCATTTAATTAATGTATGATGATTTCCATCGTCATGATATTTCAATGTGACTTGATCGACCACTTTTTGTTTGCTCGAATATTATAGCTTTCTTCTAGCTTGAAGAAAACTTAGAAAACTATTTACTGTAGGCCCAGTCTACAAGTCTATAAATATTAGGCCAAATAAATCCTGAAATATTCTTCACAATCTTTACCCATCTTTCAGCGCGCTATATATGTTTTCCTGATAACGAAAAACAGTAATAGTGGAATTGTATTGTAAAATTTGAAATTTTTCTTCATTATGAATGATCTCCGTGTAATGGAATGATGTCTCCACACAATGACATCAAAGCGAAAGTCTAGGTCTATAGCATCACTAAATTGCCTATACTACCTAGACCTAGACCAGAACTACGTTAATCTATACTATAGTCGCCCCCCGTGACTCAGTTTTCTATAGAACGTTATTTTTGAAAATAAAATCAGGTTAGGAGTGAGTGAGTTCGAGTCCCACATAAGGCAAGACATTTGTGAATGGTATTTCACCTCTTTCATCAATTTATCGCTTCATTGTCATCTGATTCGTCCCCCCATATAACCTGTAGTTGGTAGGATCATTGAGCACCATTGAGAAGAAAACAAATCTCCTACACTTATATAGAACAACTAAAATACCACAAAGTATTGATTATTTGATTGATTATTGTTTGCTTAACGGCCCTCCCCCCAACTGCTAGTTTACACGGGTCTACGAATGAGCAGGTGATTATGTAACTATGAAGTGATGATTCGTGAGAGGACGTGAACAAAAATCCATGCCTTATGCGGGACTCGAACCCACGCCCAACGGTGACTTCAGTTTCTGTAGCGGTGTCTCAGCTGACCGAGCTATCGAGAGTGGCTCCAAAGTATTCCCTTAATCAGAACACGGTCCAAGGTTCGATTCCATAATGGCCCAGTCGTCAACCCCTCTACAATAACTTCATCAGTTGAAATTTTTCGTAGCTTACCATTTATGAGAGATTTGACTTTGTTTTCGAGTGCTTTTCATAGATTTGAGATTGGACGTAAACTGCTATGCGTGCAGTGAATTACTGTGATTGGTGTTGGTTCTTCGAATCGCCTATAAAAACGGTCAGTTGCACAAACACATCTCGTAACTCTTTGCTCAATTCTATTATACATCACCGCCGACCAATCACAACACGTCTGACGCATTTTTCACAACACTGCACATTTCACATATTCAAATCATTTCAAACCACGCTCGATGTTGTATTAATATTCTTCAAAATGTAGAAAGAAATCAAACAATCAATTCGAAATGATATTTGTTTACCACTTCATTTCGACATCGGGTTTAAATTAATAAATTTACATTTTGATATCATTGAGGAAAGTATTAGTGATTCTTTTTATTTCGTACCTTTAAAACAACAAATGAACAATGTATGCTTTATTCTGCTTGGTGAAACGAGAGAGCATCGTGGACAAGAATACTGCACAAAACGTATTTTATGAAAAAAAGCCTCAAATTTATATCCTTTCTATCCTGCTAAAAATTAGTAATGGACCTCATGGTATTTGTTGCGACGCACCTTCATATTCACCATAACCCCTGTTCCACTATTTGTGTATGCTACAGTGTCGTACATTATATATATATATATATATATATATATATATATATATATATATATATATATATATATATATATATATATATATATATATATATATAGATAGCAGTCCTCGTCTCAGTCGAAACTTGTGAAATTATTTCAATTATTCGTGCATGTGTTCATATTTCATTCTTGTAACTTACTATACGTTTCTGAATATCGTAACGTAAAGACATAGTTTGCTTCGAGACATGAGAGTGTAAAATAATTATAAAATATAGAAATGAAAAGTGAAATTCCATTAAAGAGAGTAAACGCATGCGTTCATCATATAATCCGAGTGATTATCACCACGAATACCATGTATCCATGTTATAATAATTGAGTTAACGTAGATTATGGCATTACTATAAACTAAGATAACCAGAGTTAAGAGTATTAACTATCGTTCAACTGTCTAGTTAGCCCTTCACCTAGCTCAATTAGTCAATTAGTAATGATATACGGTATATCTTATCCATTATTATAAAATATTCAGGCAGTTCACCAGTATGTTAAAACCATGTAGCCAATGCTATATTGTTATAGCTAGGGTGTGGTTAAAAAGCCTATACACATGCACGCAGGGTAGATACTGGCATACCTATTAACAAGCCATGACATTTTACTCACTATCACAGAAATGAAAATGAAGCACACAAGGAGAGAGTAGATTCTGTTCACAAAACGATTCAATTTAGTGAAACTATTCATTTTCGCTGAGTGTGTGAACAAAAGCAATGGATGTAATTGTAACTATATGCATACAGAAATAAAGAGACCAACTTATATATGGATGAAATATGAATTCTTGGGAGAAGCTGAAAGGAGTCTGACATTTTTTTTTTAGCATTAATAATACATTATTATCAGAGAAATCAAAAGTCTCCATTTCAAATAATGTGAGTGGAACTTGTGGTGGCTACATTTTTCAGTATGGAATACTCAGAATGTGATAAATACAAAGACGTGGAATGAAAAGAAGGAATTTTTAGCGACTCTGCATATTGGATATGAATGTGGAGACCTCTTATATTCCAGCTCCACATTTAAATGAATGACGCTCAGAATGACGTTATGAAACAATACATTTGCCGCGCCCCTAGAGGCTCAGTCAACAAAAACATTGCATTGGATACTGACGTCAGGTCGGACGTCGAGCGTCGACGCTCGACGCGTGAGGTCGAGTTTCGCATAAGGCAAGGGTTTCCGTGAACACAGTCCATCTTTTGCCAGCTTAATCGTATAGTTTTCGTTATTTTAGGAAATGCAGCTGAAAATAAGGTCCACAGGTAGTAAAATCTGAGGTGGAACCTCATAATGGTTCGACTAGTTAGTTGTTAATTATTTGTGTATGTTTGTCCGTCTCTAGCATGTACGCTGTCGCCATTGGGGGATACGGTGAGTGAAGAGGAGCTGTGTTATCATATAAATAAAATGAACGTGCAAAAGAAAAGGTAGACTTTCTCAATGAATTTTCTAGATGTCATTTACGAAGACAATAGGATGAGCAGGCGCCAATACCTGTACTAAGCCTCTCTTTGAGGATAAACCAAGCCCCATGCCGCACTTCCTAAAAGAACCGAATCAATACCTCCAAATAACCTAGCTGTTGGTGGGGTCGTTGAGCAAACAATCTTTATCAATCAGAATCAATCAGAATCAATCAAGCCAATTCAATCAAGTGGTCGATCAGAATTTGTCATCAGTCGTGATGATACTCGTGTCGTGACATACTGCGAGATTTGAACCCGGTATATATCTGATCCACAGTCACAACTGAGAGCTTTAACCGAATCAACGTGTTGTTAGGTCTCGCTTGAATTCAAGCTACAAACATTTAAGGTACCCCCAGTCTCCATAGGGCCGAAATTTCCCACCAGGGTGATCATTTGTGTACATATTGTGAATGTTTACTATGGATCGACAATATTTTAGAAGGTACTTCTTTGCACGGTGTGAAGCAGTTTCACAACAATACGTTCATCCGGAAAGCCACTACGTTTGTTTATACGTTCAAAAGTTAAGACTGAAAATGGTCACAGTTGTAAATCAAGGTAACAGAACTATTTATTTGTACCAGAACGGTTATAGGCGTACTGATGAAATTTCAGTTCATCTGATAGAGAAAGGTTTACTGATAGAGAAAGCTTTTTACATTTTGAATATACCATTTCAACATTGATACATCGGTGAATAGCAAAAAATTTGATACATTGATGTGGGTGGGTTCCCGTTTTGCCAGGTTTCTTCAACTCATCAACATCCAAATCTCAAACGATACTATTGGAAATTGTTTCTGGAATTATTATTATCTCCACCATTCAGTTGCACACTCATTAATTCTGTATTGGACTTTGATGCATTGGAACAGTACTTGTCTCGTGTAGGTCTAATTGTCTTTAAATGGTACGCCGAATAGTTCACGTTCAAGGAGCACGGTGCTTAAAAAAATCGAGAAATTCATACTTACTTTTTTTTCTATGTCTACGAGCCAGTGCAACTGAATAAAAAGTATATCAACTCCAAGATACCTTCATGCTCTCTAATTGACATGACATACTATTTTTGTGAATTCAATCAGTTTTAAGATAATACGTAAATATTCGCATCGCATTCTTGATATTCATCGACTTTTTATCTTAAAACTAATCGAATTCACAAAAATCGAATATATTTATTGAAGAGCATAACATCATCTTGGGGTGAATTCACTTTTCATTCAATTAAACTTGTTCGTGAACATAGAGAAAACATGTATTTTTTCAGTAGAATAAAACAGAACTCCGGTGAATAACTTCTGATTAAAACCACGCAAAATACGTTTTTTTTCATTCTCGTGTTGATGACTTTCAAACGGAATTAGTAACCATGCATCTTTATAGTTTATAGTGATAACGTACTCATCATTCAATTAATTATTGTATCTAGAGAAATATAGGAATAGAAAATTGTATTTCAAAGTTTTATAATCTCAATTCGAATTATAAAAGTTCTCGTTTCATCATCAACCACGCTAACAGGTATGATATTTATTAAACTTTCAACTGCTCATATTTAAAAGTAAGTGATGAACACTATTGTTTTCTTTTAAAATGATTATGTGGAAATTAGCTTACGTTTAATATATCCGAAATGATGCAATTTTGTGTAATCGAGCATCCTCAAACATTTTCAAAACAAACAAGACTATCACCTGATATAAATATAACTTGAATAGAAGGAAACCATTCATAAACTCTTCAAGGTTCAATTTCAACTGTTATTTTAGGGGTTTACTTCGAGACCGCACACACACAAGCGTCAATCAGCTGCCCTGACCTTGCCTTGGTGCGTATTGAATATTCAAGCTGTTTCTAAGCTATGAGATTCATTAGTGGGTAAAATACATGGAGTTGGTGTATGTAGGGTGAAACATTTAACGAGGTTTATTGTCTATAATCGGAACAACATTCCATTGAACAACATCAGGTGAGCTGGAGTAGTTGTGTTAAATAGCCCGTGAACGTCCTTGTCCGACCTTTGACATGGATAGCTGATGGATGCCGTGCATGGTGTATAATGGTCGAGCGAGACGGTGGTATTGTATTCTTGTGGCTGAGCTATACATTCAATACTTCGCAATCGATTCTCTACGTCCAAGGGTGAAAAGTTGAAGTTAAATGTAAAGGATATCAAACACGGTGATTATGTTAATGTTTTCGGGAAAGTGACGTTTTCTAGTGGGATTGGGTAAACGAACTGAGGAAGTGGCAATAGGTATTTGGGGTTTTTCATTGGTTTTCGCTCACTCTTAGGACGTGAATTCTCACCTCATTCTTACCTCCATATAATCTAGCTCTTGGTGGGGTTGTAAGCAACATTAGGAAACAAAAAATTGATATAAAAAAAAACAATGTTCTTAGACTGATAGTTCTCTCACGCCTATGTTCTCTCATCACACCTTCCCAATGCCAACTTTTCCTAGAATTCTACTTTCTTCTGATGCGAGTATCATTCATTCTCTTTTCTTCAGTCCTCATATATCCACAAATTTCACTTTCTCTAGACTGATGTTTTCCACACCTGCCTCGTTTCTGATCCTTTTTGCTCATTTTTCTAACTATAAGAGCCTCATTCCTGTAATTCGTGACTGTCGTTTTAAGTGATAACGTAACATGTCTTCTTTAGTTCCTCATTTATGAATGTGTATGAGAGTGAAATAAACGTGATTGTGTTTCATATTGAATACAAATACTTCACTAAATACTAAAATATACATTTTATTCTCCTATATATTCCATATATCACTCACAAACGTCACAACGTACAGGAATTAGGCTCTAGGTTTGATCATAATGCGATGAGAATTCTCGTGAACATTTATTTCTGTTGCTTTTTTTCCATCAACTTATCACATCATTATTTTATATATTCCATCAATACCACATGCATGACCATTCAAACAAAATAATAAATTAAAATCAAAATATGATGGTATAATCTTTTACTAGAAAAATATATAAGTATAATATATTGGTATAAACTATAAATATTATGAGAATGAGGGTGTCAATCATAAAGCTGGAGCTTTTGGTTGAAATGAGAAATACACAAATGCAAGTAATACTCATCCAATCAGAACTTATTATCAATTAATCATCGAATTACTTCAACCAGTATATCAATGTGGACAAGAAGTGATGAAGGCCATGAAGATTACCGATTATTATTTGTCCGACTTCTTTACCGATATCCAATGTTGGACACATTGTAACGTGCATGCTTATCTGATTAATTCGACAGAGTGATTGATGTTTCTGTGACGCTGGAAGTGTTCTGCAGTATGTGACACATTGACACTCAGTGTGACTTTTATCGCAGCTACATACCCAGTGGCTATATAATATGAAGTGTCAAAAACAGTCGGTTACGCTCACACAAAGTGGTTGGTCAAGCTACATTAAAATTCATCTTGAAGACTACTGATACTAGATACGCAATAAAACTGGAAGACATTTTGCATGCGCAATCTACTCATAGTCTATTGGAAAATTGGCGGTTAAATCAGCGTAGATTTCATTCAAATTAGACATTTTGGATTAAACCATTTTATGTGACCGCGAATGTACTAATTACAACCCATTATATTAATGATTATAATTATCAAATAGTGGTTTCCGGCAACAGTTTGAAACACAACCTTATTTACACCCTTGACTCGACTTTGTTTGACAAGAATCTAACTGACTTGGCTGCTACCACTTCACAAAGAAATTGTTAAAAGGCATCAAGCATATTTTTGTACGAGGAACATTTTTCACAAAATGTAATTAAAATTAATTCTTGGTTGTAATTTTCCCTCTTTACAAATGATGTCCGCAGGCTATTTTATTCGTTTCGTCAAAGACTTGATATCATTATGTGGCTAGCATTAAGACTGGATGTTGAGACTTCCACCTGTTCAAAGGATGCTCAAAGGAGAGCTTCAGATGAAGGTTATTTGGAAGCGTTCCTTCGTGCGGTAGTGATACGAGAACCTAGTAACTCGCAAGTAACGTACTTAGCATTCATGTTATACGTTACTTCTACGCTCATTGCGTTCCATCCAAAATATATTAAAATACTGATACTTGAACAACATCAATCTTTCATAAACTCCAGCGGATTAGGTTTCGAAGTTTATAAGCTACTTCGATGTACATACAGAATCAGCTTCCGGGAAAGCATGTGCCTGCAGGGCAGTAAGGATGGGAGATGATATTTTAAGGGATGATATGAAAGTAAAAGAATATAATAGATTGGTTAGCGGTTAGTGCTGATCTTATATAGGGGAAACCACCATTAGAACGTGAAGCCAGGTTATCGACCACAAGAACCGAAGGGGTAGATTCTAGATCGGACCTCGGTTCGATTCTCGCCACCGTCCATCTTAACACAGGGATTTCTGGGTAATTCCCTCTGTAGTCTAGGTGGATGACAGGATGGATCCCACAATATGGTCACTTAATCACTTTCAAGTGGGCATTTCCATGGTCACTTCCCTCCCACTGGTTATCCCATTTCCCAAATAACCTTCATGTCACTATCGCATTATCTTATTCATCCGATACCGATATGATATTTCGGTTATCATTCGAAGCCGCGTGAAACAGAACCCAATAATTACATATTTTTCATCATTATAACGTTCAAATCTTCGATAAATAACCATTGCTCCCCAATGAAGGCAAATGATGAATTGATGAGGCTTTTTTAAAGTGGCACGTCTTCCTAGTTTCAAGATTCCGAAGCGGTCTTGCCTACAAATATGACTAATGAATATGAATGAGGATATGATGTATGAACCCTTTTGAATTGAAAGTAATGAACTTTGACATCGAGACTGCGCTGTATGTGACCATATTTTTTCACCACGGATGAAAGTCATTCCCGCCTCCACCATCACGTCCCATAACCCCACTCCGATGCACCAAGTGGGATTTCTGTGTGTTTATTTCTTAGGTACCTCCAGTCGTGTTCGTCTTCCCGCGCCAACAAATTTGATGTTTTTCCCTTGGCAATTCGCTGAGCCGTTGACGATAAACCACGTTCCGAAGAATGTAGGCTGAAATGAAAGAATCTATGCATGTCGTTGTCGCGAGTATCATGTAGTATGTCATCTCTCCCACGCGTTGTTAGGGATGGTGTCAGCCCTTCTCCGCAACCACCTCCAACATCCTTATCATATATCGCCGTGCACAACTCGTCGACGTCGTTTGTTCACAATATCGGTCGGCGCTGTGTAGATTTCCTGGCGTGCCGACATGAGCTCATTTTCTGGATGGTCTAAAGACGGTCCGAATATTGACCTCTTTCTCGTCAATTTTTGATATCCTCAAGCAGGCTCTCTGTTTTCTGGTGAGCATTTTGGCGTTTGGTCTTCGCCAATTTGTCCAGGGGTTCCCAAGATCTCGGCAGGCCACACGCCGTTCATCCCCGCACATCCAGATATTAACAGAAGGGCAGCTTTATTGAAACATTGTATAAAAACATCACCTCGAATTATAAGTGACCAAACCTGTGATGATTCAAAATCAAGGCGTATTCCACTCGTCAGTGATGGATAGAACACTCCTTGATTGGTATATGCACATGTCACTGAGCCGCAAATGACAGATATATTCTGCTAATCGCACGTGACTTTCCCGTGATCAGGCTCGCGGTTTTAAGCAAGCAGTGTATCCGTTGTGGTCCACATGGGTTTAATGTAATAAAATGGGCTATGAAACGTGCCACTCACAGCTTGGTGCATATCCCAACACAGAAAGAAAATTAATCATGACGTGACGAAGTACGTTCGAGACGAATTCAATTGTTCACGTGGTAAATCACGTGCTGAGGTCGGTACGTGTATTCGATCGAAATTCTGTATTGACGTGAACCTAGCATATTTTGTGAAAAAAGAAAATCAGATGATGAAATGAGTTGAATTTCGAAAACTACGGTTTTGAGAGTTCGCGGCGTGAAAGCTCACTCTTTTCACTTCTTTAGTAGAGGCCTGATTCCATCGGAGTCGATTAAATGATATATCATTTTTTTTGTGATAACTTTTGAATGGTATAAGATATCAAAATTCTAATACAAAGGAAACAGCTATTTTGTACACTTTCAAGATGGTATGAAATATGACTATAACTCATTTCGCATAATGTCAAGCGTATAAATATACAGCTTGCGTTTTCTAGCCGTATACGCTTGACGATTATGCGATATGAGTTGAATGGTTATAACTCTTGAATCTTGAAGGTATTACAATTATCTGTGTTTCCTCTGTATCAGAATTTTGATATCTTATACCGTTCAAAAGTTACCACCAAAAAACTGATAGGTCTATTTTGCCAAATCGTGTGCCATGAACTCTTAAAGGGGCACTATAAGGTGTCATCTTGGATTTCATCATTGGTACGTCTGATAAGGTTAATACGAGAATCGCCATTGACAAATATCAATCACCCGTGCACCGGAAGAAAATAATATTCAGAAAAAATAGGCCGAGTCAGAGTGCATAAAATGCTCTCGAAATCGCGCGAAATATGATTTTATTTTGTTCAATACTGTGAAACATCTTGCTCCTAACTTGATGGATATCGCTGCGAGTCAATTGTGTCGGCTAGTTTACTGCAAGCGAAATATCTTTAGATGAATCTTATCAGGCCAGCCGGCTGGAATATACTTTCACTTCCTAGATAACAATTCACAAATGTGGAATTGTATTATTTGTATAATCAGTCGTTTTTGAATTGGACGTTAATTGGCCAATCATTTTGATATTTTTATTTTAGACTCACGAAATACTTATTGTAAATGCCACACGCATATCATAATTAAATCATCACATGCATGACAATCACATCACAGGGAAAGAGTAGGCCTAGTCTTAGGAAGTAATATCTGTACCTTATTGCACCGCGTATACATGTACTTCTTTTATGAATGTATTATCCACATGAGAAGGATGATCGAGTGACTAGCACACTGAACCGACAGTCAGGTGATCGGGGTTCGATTCCCGCCATGATCGGACATCCTGACGAAAAAAATCGTACTTTCCCTCTGTCGTTCAGGTTGATTCTAGAATAGTTCCTTGACAATGCCACGACCGATTTTTTTCAACTATCCAAAACAACGTATGAAATATCGTTTTGATAACATCCTATATGAAAGAGATTATATAGTGAGTATCGCGTAAAACAATCACGCCTGTATTCTTAATTGACAATCTTCATCTGATTCTGACTTGACAGAAAATGAACTTCGACCCCTTCCGTTCCCTCCTACTGACTGAACATTGATATTCATAATTTCTTCCCAGAAATAATGCATTGGTCAGCATTCTGACGACTCATTCAGTACTGGGAACATGCTACAAAGGAAAATGCATATCAAATATGATATCAAATCATACGAATTGATTGATTAGTTACAAATATATGTTGGGAATGAAAGAAATGTTGTACACATCAAAATGAAGAAGAAATTTAGGCGCAGACATTTTGTGAAAACACTTTTTCTCTACCTACCTCAGTTCTTCTACGTTCCTAACTCAAAAAAATCATTCCATGTTGATCTCTATGGTATACATTTTCTTTTGACCCAAACGTAAATTATAGCCTTTTCAAGTTATTTTTTCTCCAATGAAATGAGAGAGAAGAATTTCAGCAAGAACAATTTCAGTTCAATAATTTTGAGACACTCCATTGGAAAATTTCAAGATTGACACTTGTGCACACTTTTTGAACGGAAAATGTTAATTTCACTTGGTAGCCTAACTCAAATTAATATTAATCTATGCATTTCCCTATGTTTACTTCAAGAATCCCATGCACGATAGTTTCCTCAATTATGTGTGCGTGTGCTTCTCGTTTACAATCTCGACCATTATTCACACTATCTCTTCAAGTTTAATATTCAACATCTCTGGTGGGGCAAAATATCATTATTGTGAGTCGTAATTCAAAATTCTGAATATTTTTATTTTAGAAGCAATTATCAGAAATATGTATTATATGGTTATAATTGAGTTTACATCACCCTAATTGATCAATCCCATATTTTTGCTGTAGTAAATGACAATTCAACTTAAATAATGTTTATTTATGTGATATTTGTATCCAGGAAAGATGAAGAAGCGAATGGTCTACAAGCTGGGGGTGTGAACTGTGAGTTGTTTGGGACTGTCGATCGGGACATTTTTCTCTCGTGGGTACAATTATTATACATGAGAAAAAGTGAAGTATAAAGAAAAACAATGATCAAATGGCGGCTCTTCTCTTGATACGCAAGTCAATGCATCAATGTTATTGTTCATAGCTAATATCAAACCAAATGGTCAGAACATTTGATAGTTAAAATATCGAGATGGTAAAACATAGTTTTGCGTAGAATATAACTTTCAGGTATAATAATCATCAACATAATAAAAGAGATGATGACTACTCTATTTCATGTATAGATGTCTTCACAAGTACTACGCTCAATATATAGTCTTGTATTGACCAAATTTATCTCAATTCCAAATGCAATCATTTGGAATTGGAATTGTTGCCTCCGTTCCTGAAACCAGTATTGCACATCACTTTGCAATAACATTTTCCTGTAATAACAACATTCTAAATTCAAGACAAAAAATCAATACTACTGTGAATGATTTAGATAGTCATACTAAGAAATCAAACAACGATACTTTGATACGTAGTATATTGAAATTATAATGCGATGATATGATGGAGTGCCAGAAACCAGATATGCCCACCGATTCATTTGTTGAAAAAATCAAATTATCAATTAAAAAATGCTAGTACCAATAGCATGAAAACAATTCTCGTTGTAATTCAAAATTTGAGAAACTAAACCGTGTATAACTAGAGGTTTAATTACGTCAATTCATAGAAAAGACGCTATGCTATACATGGAGGAATGAAACGTGATAATATCCCGTCTAAACAACCTTCTTGCAAACTTGAAATTTAAAAATGAATATCAGATGTAGAGCCTACATCAACTATCTCAATTCACTGATAAAGAATTGAAAAAAATATCATCCTGATGAAGTTATACTGGCAGAAAATGATCCAAGGCTTATATGGAAAATCATAAATGAGATTAACAGGCCATCCGAAAAAGATGCATAATGATGCAATTTACGATATACTTGTTGATGACACAATATGATCCGGCTGACAAACCATAGAAAATAGCAGCGTGTTTCGTCGATCATTTCACCGATATGGTATATTTGTATCGAACAAAATTACAATGTATAATGATGCACCAATACCTGATATGGGCCTGAATCAAATAGAGACTCATCGTGAGACATCAATTGTATTTAATGATGTCTTTCTTGAGGAAATATTCCTTTACACAACGCACCTAAAGGATGATTCTGCCCATTGGAAGGATAATATCAGTGTCGACCACTTGATACATTCTCAAGCCGATTATTCACATATTCAAGCCATGTCTCAAAGAATCGTTTTTTTCCAATAATTAAAAACAGCTCAAATTGAACCAACTTTTGAATCGAAAATTGATATGCAATCATCAAAACCTGTACTACTGCATGAATAATTCGGTGAGACCATAGACGATCATCTCAATTGGAAAAATTATATAATTATAACTTCACATAAATTAAGAGCAATCAGTTATACATCATGAAGACTCGACGCTATCTTAAATCTGATCACTCCCAAAATATTAAATTGGACATTCGCCCAAACATATATTCACTACGCAAGACTAGCTTTGGGGTGAGAGCCTCAAGACTCACTCCAACCCATTCGAAAAAGTTCAGAAATCAAAATTTGAAACGATATCAAACCACCCCAGAAAATATCCCAATTATTATTTTTGGGTCGAATGTCAAAATAACAATTCAACTTTTTCTAAACTTTGAGGTAATGATGTTTTCCTTTGAATGATGGACCTAGTTCTACTCAGATATTCACCTAGCTAACTGCAATTTTGTATTGTATCTAATGGAGGAAATATTTTTTGAAGAATCCGACCCCTAATTTTACCACTCCCACCAACCCCAAACGGTTGAAATTTTCTGACACCTCCTCTTTCCATTTTTATCAGATGTTTTTCCTGAACAATGGGTAAAAATTACATGCTTCTATTACTATACCCATGATTGTGGTCATATTTGCATGTAACCCGCTTATCTACAACGGATCAGCTCAACGCTCAAAGTGTTTTAACTCAATCAATTTCTCTTGAGCGAGCTAATAGTCAGGCTTATGATTATAAGCTTGAGTCTGCCAGTTCAGTATTTGCCCTATAATTTGCGCTCCCGGTGATGGGCTCGATCGTGCGGTATAATATGTAGTCAAATAGACTTAGGAACATTTCGAATCTGGAGACGCATTTTTCAGAAAATACCGAGTAGACATAGCTTTCTCAATCTGTTGATGTATTTATCGAATAATTTCGATAGTCATTGTGTGAATACTGAATTTTGATAATGAGAAATTCATGAATTGAACATGTTTTGTCAAAGACATTTCCGAAACATTTCTATTTCCTAATTAACAGTTATAGGTATCACTATTGAATAACACACATATATATATATATATATATATATATATATATATATATATATATATATATATATATATATATATATATATATATATATATATATATATATATGTGTGTGTGTGTGTGTATACATATATATATTATTAATATACATTGTCACAAACTAGGAATAAGAAGCATATGCGCTTATAGATGAGCGAATAATTATATGAATTACTTAAAATCTACATCTTTTTTTTCATTATCAACATCGAAAGTTGATACAAAATCATTGTTGTCCAATTGAGGGTATGGATGAAAAATGGGATCGTTCGAACGGGGCACCACCAAGGGCGATCTTACCACCTCAAATACACTCGACCATCTATACTAAGCTCTATATATATACTCATACTATGCTATATATTTACCTTGGTTTTGAGAAAATTGAGTCAGGATCCATCTTTTATATCACTAAATGATAGTTCTATCGATCATTTTTTATATTTCATGCTCCAATTATTTTCACCTATCGATCCTTTCATTACCGTAGCTTGATATTCTGATCTGAAAATTCCATTGGAATTTGTTTCTTCAAAACGACTGATGCGATTCATGGAAACTTCATAGTAATATGTATCATTTGTATATTTCGATTCTCTGAATATTTGAATTCATTTGAAGAGATAATTACTGTTAATTACTATATAATTATATTATATGATACTATATATATACTATAACTAGGTTGTATTATGTACTATTTGTATAGCTAGAATGTATTATATTATGAGATGTATTATGTGTTCACGTCTGTTTCATAATCATTGTGTTTATATCACAAACAAGCCCAATTCGGCTTTGTGGGTCGTAGTGTGGGTTTTATGTATGTTTGTATGTGATATATCAATAAAGAGATGATAATAATATTATAATTACTATTATTAGATAATTACCAGAGATATTTACCACATTTTTCCCTCCGGGTTATTCTTATGACGGTTTCTAAAATTTCGGAATAGCTCTTCCTAAAAGTGATTCGACTGATGGCACCTCAAAACTGTTCACAATGTAGAGAGGTAAATAATTATATCGGTGCTTGCTAAGTATCATCAACGTTCGTGATTTCATTTGATCTGTAGGACTTTTATTTTTTTATTAAACGGTAAAATTGAGTCTCCGCTTACGGCTTACGCTCTTACAAGTAAAGTATTCCAGCTGAAACTCTTGACAAAAAAATGCACTATGTAATCTAAATGATTGATATGTTATTATTTGCAAGGACAAGCATGAATATTGAAGTCCAAGGCATTACGCCGAGACCGAAAAAAGTAGATATATTGGTTGACACAATATTACATCATGAAATATGAACAGTGAAATTGTGATGCCAATCGATATTTTGAAGTGAGATAGAAAAAAAAAATATTCCGATAGAATCGAACAATTACAGATAGTGCCGTCTTGGTGTCAATACTCATTGTTTTTTTATTGAAAAATAAATAAAATGGGGTAAGATGGGGTGAGATCGCTTTTGTGGTTCCCTGTCCAAACGATCCCACTTTCATCCATAGCCTTGATTAGGGAACAAAGATTCTGTTCAAGTTCCGATCTTATCGAAAATTGAAATTTTTCTAATAATAATAATAATGAAAAATATATTACCTGTAATTGATTACACTTTCTACTGATATAGTTCTCAATCATGAAAACGGCCAGCTTTTTCTGTACATCAATCACCTGGATCCAATTGGGTTAATCGAGAACATTACTTTTTTTCAATTTCTGAGAACATTGTAATTCCAGATTTGAAACAAAATGTGTTCACGCTCGATCATAATTCAGAAATACATTGCAATATCAATTCCAATAATATTGGAGTTCATCATACGAGTATTTAGACAACCACAGAAATGCGTGAATGCGAATATTTGATATTCTCCGAGATATTCCAGCTCATAAAATTGAGCGTATAGTTATAGTAAGAAGTTTCATCGGAGAGTTTCTTTAGAGAATGTGTAGCCTGGGACTGCCGACTCCATCATCGCATAAGAAATGGCAAGGTTTGTACTCTGATACATTATTATTCTGTTATTATTATCATTATTATTATTATTATTATTATCATTATTATCATTATTCCGCAGTCAAGTTGAAATTTTTTACTTTGCGGGTCTATAGTATTTCAATATATGTATTTTTGATAATAAAAAAAAACTTGCAAAAAAAACTTATTATTACGTGATACCATGGTATGCATGAATATTGAACTTATTAGCATGAATGATAGAAATTTTAAATGGTCCTCTTTACAAGCTGTATATGACGTCATAATTACATACATTGGGCTTAATAGATAGGGTACACATAGTGCAACGCACAACAAATTATCGTATCCACATATACAGTCTAAAGTAAAATGATCATAAATTATCAAAACCTATAAATTCAAGTGATTGGTGTTTTTCAAACACTCTCAATACATTTTTTAGAAAAATTACATTTTCCGATCCGTTTTTAGAGTTACTTTTACCATTTTTTTTTAGGACAGTAAATATTTTGAGGTAGTTTTCACAAAGTTCGAAATTGGAGCACAGATACTTCCTTTGTGATTCCATTGGAAAATAAATGTTTCTTCCGGATCTTTGAACCATGGACGACGAAAGTTTTACTCATTACTCTATGTTCAAGTCATTTCACCCCAATTCCATCTATAGTCAAATATCTGATTTGACGCGTGTTATACTTATTCCCATGATAGAGTTGACCCACCCGAAATCCCATCATGTGAGATGTCAAGTCTCTCAACACGGCAATACACCATATGATGCTTTTCAAACCAAAATAATAATTGCTGATGCTCATTTTAGTTAGCTCAGTGGCGTGCCAGAATTAAGCGCTTTGCTAGCGCTAAGTTGGCCCAGCATACGTCACTGCTAGCTCAGCTAGCTTGCAATTTTGGAACGACCACGAGCATTTTTTGCAACAAGCTGTATAAGTTATGGCGGAAGATCAAATCGTATTGGGAACTGCAGCAGTTGCATTAAATGCAGGCATTTCTTCTAATTCCTCCTCCAGTGGATCCGAAGAGGATGACGAAGTTTTTACTCTTATTGCCAATGGAATTGATTAGCCTCCAATCTAAGCCTAGGCCTTTATAAACTTTTTGGCAATCTCCAATAACCTCAAAGTCGATTTTTTGCTGCAATTATTTACTCATTACATTCAAATATTGAAACTCATCATTATTTAATTGTTCTGCACTACTTTCGTCCACAGTTATTGACATTATTTCATTCTCATACTCAATCTGCAGGTCGACCATACCAAGCGATGTCTTGATCTTTGAATTGGCGCTCAAAATTATGGCTGAACTAGCAAGTTAGCAACCTTTTTTACCGCTAGATGAGCTATGTTAGCGGACTTAGCAGGCTAGATTCTGGAACGATTTGCTAGGTTCTAGCGGAATTAGCCGCTAGAATTTGGAACGCCATTTCGGCAATGCTAATCTAGCGCTAGCTAAGCGCTGAATTCTGGAACACGACTCTTGACGAACACACCAGCATCTGGGTTATTTGGGTGTACGTATGTGCAGATTATGAATCTATATGAATTCATGATAAGTGAAAGGACATTTACAAAAACATATGCCATTAGGTACATGTGGGACTCGCACCCACGCTCAACTGTGATTTCAGTTTTCAAAGTGTTACCTCAGGTGACTGAGCTACGGTGGGTGGTGAAATGATTTTCAACTTTTTATTTCCTCACTAACAAATGAAATTATAGATATACTTGAAATATGGTGATTTAAAAATATAGAGAAATAATTACAGTAATATTGTTCACGTTATCGAGAAATAGGTTGACGACGAATCACAGGCAACCAGTAACTGTCTACACACATACACACATCCTCACACATACACTCACATGTCGTAATGAATATTGAGATTCTGAGTGACACGTAAGCCTAAAACACGCATACCAGAATATGTTTGATATTCATATAAATGTCAACACGAAGTATGGTTTCGTAAAACACGACAAAATGTAAAGGACTTTCATCTATTTATTTATATTCGGTTTACCGACGCACTATAATGATAAGTAAGATATATTGGCGTGAGATGAATGATAAGTGAGATGATGGGATGTTGAAATGAAGGCTATTTAGGTATTGGGAAGGGATAGTGGGAAGGAAGCGGTCGTGGCCTTTATTGTAGGAACCATCCCAGCATCAGCCTAGACTACAGAGAAAAACCCCGTAAAGATGAAGGGTGGTGGGGATCGAGTCGGGTCTGATATGCTCCCTCACCTCCCCAATCACATGAAGCGAGCGCGATAACCACTGCGCTGCATGTGCCGATAAGACTTTCCTTCTGAATTCTCTCATTCATGTTTTCAACCTCATGTCCAAGTTTTTTTTTGAATTTATGATTTGACTATGAAATTCAAAATAGAAATAACAAAGCTTCAATTGGAGAACAATGCTTTTGTATTACGTTTCTATGTTAACAACGATCATGTAAAAATAAACAAATGAATAAATAACTCAGTTCTATAGAATCAGATATCTTTCCGAATTTAAATTATATTGAAACATGAGAATAATTATGTCTTTTCATTAACATGAATCTGAATTTTCTCAATATTTATGCTCAATTATTCAAATCATTCTGTTCTCTTGAAATAATTAGAAAAATTTTGTATTTGTAATCATAAGTTATTATTCAGATCAAAATCAGGTCAGAACACTTACTCCTTGCTAGAAATCTTCTGGAAACTATGTTGTGCTGTTATCGTGGATAAATAAGAGCATCCAATCATATGATATAAACAAACAGTACAAACATCTCAGATTTCTATTGATTTGCTATAGTCGAAGTCAACATGCTATAAATCCAAATTTTCAATACAGCTTGTTTTCTTTTTTATAATACTGAAAAGAAAAGTAAGCAAACAAGAAAAAAGACGTGGATCTAGATACAGAAAGTTGAACAAACAAAAGCAATTACAGTTGTTGAATATTGACCTTGAGCTTCTAGTGCAATCATTGTCTTCGAGTGATACTAACCAACAACAATACAAAGGGTCTCAAGTCTTGATGCCTTCAGGATATTCTAGAGGAATATCACTTCAGTTTCGTCGCGAGTTTTCACATTTCTACCTTCATTTTACATATCAGTTAGATTGTATTTTGACAACTTTTTGCTCTCAAACTTTATCATATCGTTTCATCACCAGCCGAATGGATTCAGATTTGAACAGACATTTATTGGACGTCTCCTCACTAGAAAATTGAAACAAAAAGTGACGAATTTCTTTCTTCTGCGCGCAAATATCACGCAAAGGGGTTTGATTGATTCTTATTCAAAGTTCTTGTTTTCATTTTCTATCACAATGTCATTAAACCTATGTCGGGAAACAATATGATTATCGATAATGCTGGTGAATCAATCAACATACATTATTGAATGATATTAGTGTAGTATAAGTGAATATTCGCTAGATCTATTCCGTGCAAAGAATACATATTTGAAGGAAAATTGAGAAAATTATTGATTGCTTAGCGACCCCACAAACAGTTAAAGGTTATTTATGATCATAATGTCTATTGTAGCGACTACTGTAGTAACTTGGGCCTACAGTAAATACAACTTGGCTGAATACAACTTTCCTTTCTTCGAGGCTTCATCACACATTTTCCCCTCATAATCGGGTTGAGATCACATAGCTCAGTTATTTTCTTTCGGTAATGAGGGATCAATTTTTTCTTGTCAGTTTTCTGATTTTCACAATTTCAAGATCAGATTTGGCTGAGAAGTTTTTTGTGATATTAAACTAACATGTGACCATTATACTGTACAAAACTGAGACGGGTGGACCAACTCTTTCCCACTATCCACAAACACCTTATAAAATAACCTTCAATCTCAACTTCTCACCATTTCATACATCATTCACAGACATCAATAGATCTCAAGTCATCATTACAGTGCATCATTAACCCCAATATGGATATGTATGAAATAAACATTAAACAACAGCTTTTTGAAGGAGAACTTAAATTGAGGTGAGTTTGTTAAAAACTCTGTTAGGTATACGGTCCAGAGCCATCTTTAACCATTAAGTCATGAGAGATTCAAAGTACAGGGGCACGAATTAAAATCTGTCCAAAGAACCATCTCATGATAATAGCATAATAGTCAGGAATCGGAACCGGAACTCTTGACGGAAAATAACTTGAAAGCAAATAATATTTTCATAAGAACTGAACATTTTTTTAGATTATTCAACGGTTCTATAAGCTGATGCACCAACAAGTGAGAATAATCAAACAAAGGATAAAGACATTACATTCAATGATGAAACTGCTCTTATTAAAAAATTATCCATCAACA
This sequence comes from Brachyptera risi, assembly GCA_964007535.1. NCBI lineage: Eukaryota > Metazoa > Arthropoda > Insecta > Plecoptera > Taeniopterygidae > Brachyptera > Brachyptera risi. The sequence goes on from OZ023327.1 coordinate 43,009,070, forward strand.
ACTTTCTAGCTTTCCATCCCGATGTTTTGAACATTATTTTTGTAATGAAAAACATGAGGTTCAAAGTTATGATATTATTATAATCATTTTCTGATTTACGCTTTCATGCTTATCATTGAAACGCAACTGGTGATTATGCACATGTCAACATTCATGAATAACAATTTGTAGCCAAAGATTATATTTCAAAATCAATTTTTTTCGTAAAGAAAGCTTATTCCTTGACGTCCATTTAAAAAAAACCCACTTCATAAGGTTTCATCCATCTAACAATGAGAAATGCTACTTCTAAAAACTAACTGTATTTTCAATGAGGGGTGTCCCACCACTTATATGAAATAACATACGAACGTTCCTATAGAAGTTCCAGCTATAATACATACTCTCACTAAAACGAGCGGGTTGAATAAAAGATTCCTGTCCATCGCTTTCAAGCAACGCGTTCACCTGAGATATCTGATAGGGCCTCGCTCGGTAAATTGAATCAAGTGTATGTCTGTGTCTATAACCATTATACATTACCTTGACGTCTCCCTATAACACGATCATATTCCTGGCATCGAAATCGCGTTAAGCTCAAGGCATCTTATCTGACAGCCCTAGTGCAAGTTACGTTGCGTCATGAAAGCCTGTATTGGTTATATAACAGGTCATGGTCGCTAGTGATAGGTATACACTTTTGTTCACATAAAATGTTTTTTTCGTGAATCGAAATTGAAATGTTTAGAAAATGTAATTATATTTCAACTCTATCATTTTTCTCATGAACTATAATTGTATTGCATATGTATACTAACATTGCTATAGTTCTACCGCGTATAATGTTACTATGTTTTTTTCGGGTGGCATTTTATTGTGGCTTGATCAACCATATGTGACCGCAAGTATACACGGATTAAAGTCCCGGGCGTTTTACTGTGATAATATTAAATGAAATAATGAATAAATAAACTGGATACAAAACTTCCTCTCCTGTAAATCTCTTTGATTCCTGAGTCTTATCTGCTACAAAAAATACAAAAAGAGACGCTCTCATCACGTTCTGACTTATGGATCCATAATTTGTTCTCTCCATTTATGCCATACATATTTGTTTTCAGTTATCTCAAGTTGAATCTTGTCCATAGGTACGGTGAAATTTTTTCCTCTTTCCCTTCAGTTGTCTCTATAGGCCTATCTGTTTCTTTGATTTCATTTATACCAATCAGTATTCTCTCACGCATTTTCTCTTTGCCTTGACTATCGTGAAGCGTTTTAGATATACATTTCTATTATTTGTACTTGTAGGTATAAAGTGGGGAAATCCCTGGATTTTATATTCATATTGGGTTTAACGACGCACTATAATGATAACTGAAATTTGTTGGCGTCGGATGATTGAATACCGTAATAAAATGATGAGATAATGGGATAGATGAAGGTTTCTTAGGTGATGTGAAGGTTAATGGGAAAGTATCGGTCGTAGCAATGTTATTGTATGGTATGCTTTTTTAGGAATCAACCCGATATTAGTCCAAGCTGGGGAGGCAAACAACAACAAAAAACCATGAAGAGCCAATGTCCGATTTATCCTCACTTCCCGGTTCACATGAAGCAAACGAGTTATCAACTGAGCTAAATGTGCCGGTGAAATCTATATGGACGCGTTTTCGGATGAAGTTGTGAACGCACTATATTCTATATTTTAATGGCATTTTTAATTCATTCAAAGAACCTTCCTCCTCTTTTAGAGCAATTTAGTTGTCGAAATAATTCTGTTACATGCTTTCGCAACCCGTTTCCCTACAACATAGATGTTTTAGTTTTGTTCACTCGTGTATCTACAGCTTCCACATCTTCTTCAACATGTGGATAATATGAAACCTATAATGTATAAATATGAGATGCCAAGATGTAACGCATAAAATGATGCGGCATACATATCTTGATCAACATTAGAAATCACGGCACCTCCACTGATATATTACTATGTATAAATTAGTGGTGGTGCCGTGTTCTACGTGCAGTCCCTGAAGACATGAATGACGCATCAGATTAGGCGTAACATTATTAATCCATCTTTTGCGTGTGTTGATGTGCGTGAGTGGCATATAGGCCTACAAGTGTGCGTGACAGTTCGAGTATGTGGCATAAAGTGAAACAGTAGAAAACTAGTCAAAAGAACCTTATGGTCAACAGTTCAATTACCTGTTGGATTCTGTGTCGTAGTAGGGATCAGTCATTTCATCGAAATGAATCTCTAAGAATCCAATTGGAACCTTGATCGTAAGATTGTCAGGAAGTTGGGTCACATAGCCTTTAAGTCTTATAATTCTATTGTAAACGCCAACTTTTCGGCGTCTATATAAGATTGTACATATAACAGTTCAATTAGAATTATTCGATGAATAAAAATCTCTTTGTGTGGATGCGACGTATACCGATACGCATGATTTAGGTAAATTGCGTATCACATTTCAAAATAGAATGGATGTATACATATAGGGGCCTACTATCTTCTATTGATGAATGTTATGACTGGATTATTATTTATCTAGATAAAGATAAACATAACTGTATTTATTATTTATACATTAGATGGAGATATATATTTCTTTAGATTTTATAGATGAATTATGAAGATGAAAAACAACCATCTGCGTAATTTCTTATACATGTAGGATTATTTTCGCAAATTCATTACTCGCGCCCACTCATCGAAAAATTCTCAGTCCCGACACATTTCGTTTTCAGTACCAGACTCAGGTATGAGAAAATATTAGAAATTTCACTTTCTCCAATACGATTTTATGTGTTTTATATACTTCAAGAAATACATCATACAGCTGAATAGCTGATCCAAACGGGTAAATAAATCATCTTCTTGAAATTTCTATATCAATAAAATAATACTTCAATACTGATATTATTATATTACCATTCGATATTTCTATGCAACTATTCATTTGTATTTTTTCCTCTTCAGAAGTTTCTGTAGAATGTAGAGAATATATATGGTGATCACTCTTGAACGAAATGCCGCTCCTGAAAACTACCCACCCTAGACAGCTGCCTAGGTTGCCAGGCCTATTAGTACGGCTTTGGCGACTGGATGTTCCCAAAATTCCATTCAAACACTCTTTTTGGTATTGGGAGGATATTCTGAAAAATTGATTTTCGAAATGGGGACAATAATTACCCAGCCAAGTGCTACAAGACAACAAAAATAGTATTCCAAAGAAAATGAAGATAACATTTGAAACTATCTAGATCATATTATAATAATATTTGAACCTCTTAGTCAACGGTATTGTAGGTATTGTCGAGCTAACAGAAGATACCCACCAAATGTATTTGGCAAATCACTCGAGTTCTTATACAACTTTCCTTTGACATCCATTCCTGTGGCTCCAATCGCACCTCCCACCATATTTCCCTATCTTCACACCACTTTTTGTACTTCACTCTCTCCCATGATTCTTTTATTATACTTCCACATCACATCTTACAACTTCTTTCCAGATACAAGTCGAAATAAAGATCTAGATGACCATCTAGATATCTTTATCTAGATAAGAGTTCAACTACTCTTTATTATTATCTTTCAGGCAACTCTTCATCAGATGAGCTATAGCGAAGACTCCATCCCACTCTTATAAAGCCCTGTCTGTGTGTGTGTGTGTGTGTGTTTTCATATGCAGCATATGCATGCATATGTTTGTAAGCACTGCACAGGTCACATGGTTCGACTAATTGACATGCAACTCTTTCTGTACTCGTAGACTTATTCAACTTTGAAGTTTTTGGGTTACGTCGGTTGAACCGTTTCTGAGAAATATCATTCTAAAGTATCTAAAAACTTCATAAGATTTGGCTGGGCGGAAATTTTCAAAAATAAAATCTCTCTCAAAAAAAAAAAAAATTCCCTGAATGTGAACACAATAATAATACACATTACAACAATTTTGTATGCAATTAGGATCAGCCATTTCGAAGAAAATAATTCAGTATATGTTTTTTATTCAACAAATAGATGGAAATAATAGCAGAACCATTGCTGTGATTCACTGCTTTCTTGATTAGATATTCACCGAATTTTCAAAGGAGTCGAGGTGTGTGGATTTTTCAATTATACCGGAGTCGATAAAGTAGCAAAGATAAAACTACTTTAACGACTCAAATTATACCTTATTCAGATATCTCGCTCAACTTACAACGAATATGCCACGTCTGCCTAGTTATTTTCCCAATACAGATTTGTGAACGGTGTTTTTTCTCTCGTGTTTCATATTGTATCTCCACTCGACCTGGCCTGTCTTTTTCTCCCGACCGTAACCACTTTGTGATGATGTCAAACATTATTATTTATGAGTTAAACACAATGTCAATCACTACATTTCATTATATTACGTGTACTCTATGTGTATGAATGGATTGCTGAGTGACAGTAACAGTGGTTAGTGGTTGTATAATTTCATTCTATTACTCTGTATATTATCATTACTGGCTATAGTATCATTCAATTAATGCGTCCTGAACAGCTGACTTACATGTTATATAGCTCGTGCAATTCGTCATTGAATTGAAATAATTAATATAGGAGATAATGTGCGAATCAATTTGATAGGAACTACTTCATATGGTGATGAAGCTTACAACACACGTGAGAAAGGGCCGTCATTCTACGGTAACCGGACGTTTATAAACATATGTCAAAGCCGTGGTTCCAAGAGCAATCTATTTTGGTTGAAAATAATATTTTTCATATCAACATTTATTAATAATAGACTGAATCAGATAATGTAGCTAAATCACACACATGCCTATAGTTTCAGATGTTTGCGGGTGAGAACTTCAATTCGAATGCGAATATTCCTATACACACCTTGACCATTTTTTCGGTTATTAAATAAACTGATCTATATTGTAATCAAACTAGAGAATGATTCTCGTGATTCGTAATTGAAAATTTCACCTTCCGTTTAATTCAGTCAGTGAAGGCTCTGATTTGAAAACTGAAGACAAATTGGGCTTGGGTTCGAATTTCGCATGAGTCACAGGTTTTTGTGAACTTTATTCATCCATCATTTACTCATTCATTATCCAAATATCCCAACTGTTGGTGTGGTCGTTAAGCAAACAATAATCTTTTAAATATTAGAAACTTTCTTTGAGCGTCATCGGTTCACGAATTCAAATAGTCCACCTTCAAATCTCTCCACATCTGATATTTGATCGTTGTAGAAAACTTGATGTAATTCATGATCGAAATTCAATCTATAATTAGTTAATTTCGCTCAATGTTATGCGAGTGACTGTTTAAGAGGAGGTGAGAAGGAACGAGTAGAATTTCGGTACGCCTGTAGAAATCGTGCGAATATTCAAAGCAGCAAGCATGATAGAAACAGATATGATATCATCACACACAGGGGTATGAAATGTATGATGTATGTTATAATTTGATTTATCATTCATTCAGACAATGAAGTTTCAACTAATAAATATGTCATAATCAAGTGACACCATTGATAATTATTCATTCAGAAAATTTTGCATTTTGAAAAAGTGTTTCAAAAAGTAATGGCAAATGTGAAATTGGAATTGAAACAACTGCGATGCGGAATAGTTTAGTCTCATCTTGGTGAACCCATTGCCTATAAGTGAAGGGTCAAATTAGTATTTTCTAAAGTCTGGGCTAGGGCTAGGGACCAGGCTAGAAACATAAAAAATCAAATGCATTATGCAATTGGTTAGAAATAATTCATTTTTCAAAATAAACCATGTCGGTCAATTATTGAAAAATCGAAATAAAATTGTGTATGCCTTCTTCTATCCACGTAGCAACAATTTAAAATCTGTCATAATTTGTAGGAAGAATCTTGAAGTTTGCAAGCAAATAAATATTTAAAAGACCTAAAATGAGTCAATAACATAATTACATTATGATTTTTTTTACTGAATTTGAGTTTAGCAACTTCAATATAATACAATGCTAAATATTGTTCATATTGTACTCTGAAGTCTGCTGAGAGAGAGAGAGAGAACGAGATAGAGAAAGAGGGGGCAGGGCTGATGTATATATGAATGTAGCGGAACGAGGAAGGAAGGAAGGAAGGAAGGAAGGAATTGCTAGGCAGAAGCAGCGATGATTAAAGATTAACGATTAAAATCGTAACAATTGAAGTATCGGCATCAACAAGCAGTGTTTAACGCCACTATCCAGTTTAATAGCTCATCATACATTGTTTGTGTAAAGCAAATTTATGTGTACACGCCGGTGAGTTGTGGATGCTTGTCGAAGTGTTCAATGAACTTCGTGTTTTCCGACAGCAGTAGTATCTAGTTGAGCGGTAGCACGACGGAATATATTTCAGACAATATTTCAACGAGGAAAAGTATTACACACTACGCCAAGCTTCAAGTTAACAGGGTGTTAGAATTTCGTTAACTGATGAACAACACCAATGAATTGTTACAAAATTTTAATTTAAAATGAGTCTAGAATCGATTCAATTCCAATCGCTTTGAGAAAAATGGAATCCAAATTCACAAAAATGAACATAATTATAAACACTCCATCACGATAATTTGAAAAATCGTTATTATTTGTAATGTGGGTCCATACATTTTTTACTTTTCAATTTTCCCATTATTGTTCTATTTAGTGGCACGTTTCCAAATTTCGGTTCAACTATTGCGGCAGTATCCAAGAAAAATAATTATCTTTCGACAGTTTTTCACCACTTCTCTCCTCACATAGACACTTCTAACCTTTTTCTAGTGGGATATAATACAGTTTGTGAGGAACCAAAATATTTTCGAATTCAACGTTTATTTAAATTTACATTACCGATCACAAGATCATTGAGAGGAGTGACAGGGAGATACCTGATGTGTACAGAAAGAATTTTCCATTGCAAACAATATTTTGTGTCTTTGGCATGTCTTTTTTTTGGCTGGAACAATAATAGTTGCAGAATGGGCCGATATGATAATTATAAAACATATGCATACAAAACCGAAATTACTGTGAAGGTGTTTTTGAAAAATCATAGAATAATATTCAATGAGGAATTTATCATGTATTTCACAACCACTCATATGTTAACTGAATATTGAACTACCTAAATTTATACTCGTGAATTTTCAATTGCTTATACATCCAGACTTGCATACTTTTTCTGTTGCGGTAGAATGAGGGAGGTGAAATCACCTGAAATATGACCGATGCACCGCCAAAAGACGTTCATATCATATTCAATTTGAATTGTTATTACTTATTCTTTGAATGCCAATTTCTTTTTGAAGCTATCAGTTTTGTGAGAATAATTTACTTCCTATAATAAGCCTCAATCACCAATAAATCTTAGTTATCATTACAGTGCATCGTGGAACCCAATATGAATGAAGATAAGCCTTAAGCGTTCTGAGATGACTTAATAATAAGAATAACCGAAGTTGTATATAGGTTGGAATGAGGATACAAAATGAATTGATGAGATTAACGGCCTATATGTCAGATGTCTTTGTCAGTATGAACTGATCGTTTTTCCTGAATATCACGGACTTGGACGAAACTTGTCTCATGCATGACGTTGAACATATCAACATCAGTTTATGATATTCGTCATTTTTATTCACATTATTGGCGTCCTTCCGTTAACAGTTCCACGTGTTTCGTCGCCCCTCCACAAGCTTGTGTTTGAGTTTGATTGAAAAGCTGGCTTGAAATGACTATTTCCGTATCATAAAAATACTCCGAATATCATCTTAACTACATATTCTATTGAGTCTAAACGATTGACATTTTATACGGTTGGTTGAATTAAAATGGGGAAGCGTTCCGACAAATACATATATCTTGTTATGTAACGATTTTTTTTCATATGAGCGTGAAAGAAAATTCAATTTAACATAGGATGAAAAAATTGTTCGCTTCATGTGATTGCATTGTGCATGATCGGAAGGTAACTCGTGCTTACGTCCAACATGAACACCATACCAGGATAGAACTTTATGGGTTTTAGGTAAGATCGGTTAGATGGTGAACATTTCTTCATCAATTATCAGATGTCAATAATTATCATTTTCTTCAAAACAATAATAATCTCCAATGAATATAGGGAAATTATTTTTTCAGGATATTATCCAGCTCTTAAGCATTCTGGGTTGGGTTTAGTGAAAAATCATTTTTGGTATAGGCCCTAGTAACTTTTGAAACGCTAGAGTTGTCCAAATTCTAATATGTAGTCATATACCTGAACACATGAATCAAGTACAGATCATATCAATTATATCTATTCAATGATTTTTTTTCTCTTCTTTTCGTCCAGAAGTGATTAATAATCAGCTAATTAACACTCGAATGATGGTTCTTGAAATCGGATCCAAGAGAATTGTTTGGAAGAATTCATTACGATATTAATATTTTCTCACTTAATTTTATTTTCTTCACTTATTTTTTAAATATTCTCATGATCCTCATATTATTGTCATGATCTTCCATGATTTTTATCTTCTGTTCATGAGAAGCAATCAATTCATCAAATGTATCTGTGAAAACGAATAGTTTATGCGATGCATATTAGGCTCACTAAAGAATATTCGAGTATACTGTTGTAACAAACAAAACCCTCAGTTCCCATAGAATAAAACAATATACTGGATGCATGTTATCATTATTATGTCAAGGTCTTCAATTTTATTGTATATAGTATAGGCCTTCGAAGCTGTAAGCAATATTCACCAGCTTCTTAGCTAGACCGTAATTAGATATCCTTTTGATATCATAATGGTATGTGGTATGAGCTTGATATAATATTATAATGAGCTTACGGTGTGATTGATTCCCTTCAGAATATCACCCATCACTCTATTCCCGTCTCTCCGTCTTCCAGATACCCTCCCCGATCATAATTATTGAGCATTAAATGGAGCTTCTAAGCATTTGGTGGCACTACCAAGACAATCAAGGACGGATCTTCGGAACCGTTTTATAATTGCCAACATTAATTTATCAATTACTCATCTTGGAATATATTGTGTAATGATAATCAATCACTTATTTTAATTTAATAACTCAATTCGTTATTGTAATTATGCATTGAATGGATCACAGGGTGAGAAATCAATATGGCACAGTGTAGTCTACATATGTTTATAAAGGCACATATTTTATGCATGTGCATTGAATCGTTCAGATCTATTGGATATAATCCTTTGCAGAAAAGAATTTTCTCTCCATTTCATTCTGATTATTCATTATATTATGGAGAAGAGTATTGAAGCTCTGTGATTTGATCAATTTATTTCAATTAGAATAGTACTTCCTGACTGAAAGCGTGGCAATCAACAATACGATATCAATTGAGCAAAGCGAAAGCTTCAAAATGTTATTTGAATGTACAGTTTTTTTCTTTGGTCGTATCATATTCATTAAAGCGTGGAGTATTTCTAATATTTGGGTTAATATTCGATCAAGTTTCAGATGAAATGTAGTTCCTACTTTGTTGTACTGCCAAAGGAAGAGAAAATCTAGACAATCGTTTACTTGTGGTATGATTAGATAGTTACCCAAATCTTGAGATGAAATTCAAATAAATAATTGCTGATATTTCAAAGTAATTCATATCATAACTTGCAAGAGAATGGAGGCAATTCGGAACTAAATATTGCCAAAACAATTTATACTGACATAATTCAATTAAGTAATATGTACCGTAAAGCATGGCATGGTTCGAACTTCAATAATTAAATTTTCAAGTAGAGAAGTAGATAGGAGTAATTTACATTTCCACCTTTGTAGACCTACTCATTTAACAAGTTGTACGTGTGGCATAAGTATATAATACAATTAATATGATTTTGTTCTTGAGTAAGACGATCTCTTAGAATAGAGAAGGAACAACTCACAACACATAAGACTTTGAATAATAATTATTGTTCCTTGATTGTATGAGCTTGAAACGTAAATCACGTAGACAGAGGATGAAGTTTCATATGAGGAATGTACCACTGTACAGTCTTCTGTACCGATTAGAATGGCTTCATACAAATACAGATAATCCTTAGATAACTTCAATTATCTGCTTTAGATTCTTCAATTTACGGCACCAATATAGATTCCCCTCCGGCTGGGTAGGCCGCATGCGTCCGATAGGCACATAAGCGTTCACACCGTGAACTATTATGACCATTGTTATTTGAATATATTGTTATTATATTTTCAATTATTCAATCTTGGTATTATCTCAAATATGTTGTGTGGATATTTTGTTCCATTTTGTGTATAGAGAAAAACAGAAATCCGAATACAGAAATACAGAAATACAGAAATCTGATGAAATCATAGGCACTTGTGGCTATTCGTCAATCTGAAAATGAGAAACCAATCTGACACGTGACTATATTTCGAATTAAAAATTAGTATTAGTGAAAACAGCTAACCATCTAAAAATGAGAGAAAATACTTCTGACAATTATGACCATAATTCAAATCGACAAATGCAGAATCATAAAAGTGAATTGTTATCGACCTGATGAAAAAAAAAATCGAAAAATTTTGTCCCGTTTTTTCCGTGTACCGGAAAAATAATTGAAAACGCTCGTGGCATGCAGGAATTCACAAAAAAATCATAACATTTTGGAATTCTCAAAGTCAATGTTCATCATACTGATGGACATCAGATGATAGGAATTTTCATCATTCTTGCCGTTCTATTGATACAGATTCGTTCAAAATCCCATGAGATTTTGTAAGAATTTCTCGGCACCTAAAATGTTGATATCAATCGAATGGCAAAGCTTATGAAAATCATATCCATCTGACGACATGCGCATTAGTTTAAAACATCAACTTTGGCAAGTTCAAAGTGCTTACAATTATATCTGCATGGAATTCCCGCATGCCAGAAGCATTTTCATTAATTTGTGAGTACACGGAAAAAAGGTACAGAATATTCTGAATTATTTTTTCATCGGGTCGATATCAACTCACTTCAATAATTCCACATGATTTAATTCAAATATAATTCTTTTTCAGAAGTAGTTTTTCTCATTTTTAGATAGATGAATAGCCAACACGGAATATGATTGACTATTCGATCGATTGAATTCTTCTCGAACAACTGCCAGCTCTCAAGTAACCTGTATAAGTGATTCTAATTCAGACGAATTTACTCGATTCTACATAAGCAATCAACAAATCGATGTTTGCCTATTGCAGAATGATTGAATATTTGACTGTACTGAGTAAACTTCGTGATGAACATTGTCTTGACACTTATAAAACAGACAACAGCGCGAAACAAGTGTGTTGATCCGTCATCTGTAGACAAACCTCGAAGTGCGTATCGTTTCATCCTGAATGCATATGATATTTTCCTGGATGAAATATGGTATGAGGTGGAATGCTGGGATAAGATGTGAAGAAAAGTGATAAGATGGAAAGAAACGGGATAAGACGGAAGATAAAATGCGACAAGAAGGATAGGTTGATGTAAGTTGGGTGAAATGTGAAGAGATTAAATCCAATCATCGGTGCCATCCAAAATAAGTCTGTTAATTAAATTGAACCACTCCCCGATTCCCACTACTCAATGGAAGATTCTCATTTTTATATCATAGAAGTCAGTAATTCAATATAATCAATGTCTCCATTATTATGAGACTGGTGAATTAACGTTCATCAATACACTTCATCAACAACTTTGACAACATTCATCTTTCACTTAAATGTACTTCTTATGCACACGATCCTCGACATATTATATAGTATTACAAACCACTCAGGATTACGCATTTTTAAAAAGAAAATTAATATTGACCAATAAATTTGTTTCATAACTTTACCGTGGAGGAACACACAAATCCGTCCGTTTAGCTCAGACAGCTGTGGGAGAGCTTTGTTATCTGGAGTCAGTTGAGAGAGGGTTCGAGTCTTTCTGTAGACACGTTTTTGTGAATGTCCATTGGTCTGTCTTAATCTTTCAGCGTTTGATATTCATCCGCTCATTCGTACGGTCGTACCCCTTTATGACCCAGTTGTTGGTGGGGTCGTTAAGCACCATCAACTGTGAATACTTATATATATATATATATATATATATATATATATATATATATATATATATATATATATATATATATATATATATATATATATATATATATATATATACATATGAATATATATATATATATATATATATATATATATATATATATATATATATATATATATATATATATGGAATATATGGAGGAGAGAGAGAGAGAGAGATAGGTAGATATATTTGAGCGTCGATTAAACATCACTGAGATTCATATTCAACTGGAGGGAAAATATCCGAGTATTCAAATATATCACAGATGATTATTTATATATCCTGTGATTAGCACTGCCAGCATTAGGTCTGGGTTTCTCTGTGATTAAAATATTGAATATGAAGTAATGTTGGAGTGATCACTTCATCCAACTCGTGATAATTAGTTTCTCAACTACATATTCTTCAATAACACAATGACTATTGTTGATTTGTGTATGCTATTTTCACCCAGTACTTCAGGTTGTGCATAACATCATAATTAGTAGAGTTCTGAATACTCAATTTCACGTATAGTAAAAAGTCGATTTTTGTCAATGTTTCCCCAGTCCCAACAGACCAATATGGAGTTAAAAATACTGAAAGCTCTTCCTCAAAATTAATCCTATACAGAAAAGTATACCACAAAGTTTTTCGGCTAATTCTGTCGAAAAACACTTTTGAGTGAATTAAGCTCGAAATTTCGAAATACCCCTTGAGAATTCAATCGAAAGAGAAAATAGATAAAATTGTTAACCAATCACCGATGATATATTTGTGGAGTACATAGCCCATTGTTGTATTTGTTTAGGTACAGTCAAATCGGTTCTGTTGTTTTCAAGATATCATTTTGCGGTACATTCAATTGGCATACCACCACATTATGAAACTTGCCAATGTCACTGGCTATACCCAACCGTACAAGAGGGATTCAACTTCAGCATTGCTATACTGATTACAATCGTAATAACTAATTGAAAATGTGATTACGTATGGAAGAAGTGGAGGATCAATTTCATACACTGGGAAAATGGCAAAAAAACTAAGCAGGATAATAAGGTGCATGAGGTCTGAGGAGGAAAAATATTGATAATTCAACCTAACCTAACCTAACTTGAGAGAGAGAAGAAAATAATATATTCATTACGTCTGTTTATCTTGACAATAAATTATCATTACGGTTCAGATAACTATGAATTTGGAATCATAACACCGAAAGTAGAAATGAGTAACAAGATTAAGATTATATAATATAGCATATATAATGAGGACTATATGCCATGGAAATTGTACGTCTTTCAAATGGCAAACGTATGACGTGATCATATGCAGACAACTTTCGCCAATTTCTTGTTTGCATCTAATTTAACTACCCGGTTCTCCGTCAATTCTTGTATCGCCCTCTTTCCGTTTGACTGGATTTGTATTTGTGTTGATGGTATAATATTTTTTTTGTGCTTGTAAAGAAACCAAACATTTCCCCCCATTTTCTCATACCAGAATAGAATCGTGATTTTGAGATAATATTTCGTAAGCAATCAGTTATATCTAGTTTCGAGAATAATACTTTTGAGAATAATGTTTTTCTAAGCTTGAGAGGAATCAACTATTTAAAAATTTGAAAAAACATATCTTCAAGGTTCTCCAAAATATGTTTATTTTTTCCAAATTTCAAATAATCATGTCGATGACACATGATGCTCAATGACCCCATTAGCAGCTAAGTCATGTGATGTACCAATGTGCTGATGATATGCGAATGATGCCTACAAAAAACCATGACTTCGGCGGGACTTGAACCGAAGCCCGAAATGACTTTGTGTTTCCAAGGCAATGCCTCATGGTTGACTATAGTTGACATTGCGATACATTCACACTCATCTCAAAAGACTTTCATTGCATCTTTGATCTATCTTATGAAATAACACTTGGTTAATTTAATTCACAGATACAGATACGCTTTTGTAATCATCCTTTGTATACGTTCACCCATTGTACTTAATTTCTATTGATCGGTTACCACGTTGGGTGAATTCCGTAATACTGTTTTTGAGAAAAATGAGGGTAAAATACATAATTGTTTTCTTAAATATAGTTGCGCAACACGTATGAGGCCTACATTCAATGTTTACCCTTCAACGCTCTTGGAGGAATACACTATAGTGACAGCTATTTGATCTTTTTAATTCTTGAATTCATATTATTAAGGCGTCCCCGGTCTTACATAGGGCAAGAAGTTTCCGCCAGAGGGATTTAACAGGTATAAATGACCATGAAAGTTCCACAGTGGAAGATACGAAGTTGATAATTTCGTCATGAGATGCAGACAAAATATTTGTCGAAAATGCTGATGCGTCAAATTTCATAATAGGGGAAAGTGGGAAGATCACTTTTATGTAAAACTAACACACGATATTCTTTGTCGTCGATTTTTGTCTCACCGCTTATCGTTATGAACAAATAACTTGTAATCTTTCGTGAATGGTTATTACGAATCGACAGAATTCTAGAAGATACTTCTCTGAATAGTGTGAAGAAGTTTCACCATAATATGTTCAAGCCGAATGTTTTAGGTAAGTTCTCCTCAATTAATTATTTTTATCCCAATTGTGTCCTATACATGAACACGTCTAGACGTGTGTATGTTTCCATTCAAATACTTGTTATAATCCATTTTTTCTCATTGTCTATATTCAATTTTTTTCGGTATTTTGATATTTTAATAATGGGTTCGTATTTGGTTTTGTTTCGAGTGTATACAGCAGTTGTGCTCACACAGTTGGCTTTGTCCATTTCTATACATTTTGTATCAATATTTGTGAAACGTGAAATAAATGAATACATTTCCAAAATAGACCTTTCCTCAGAATATTATAGTGAAATTCATTCTGCAAGTGAGTTATAATTATTGTAGATTGAATATAATGGTCAATTGTCAGTCATAGGAAGAGCTCAAGACCGGCATTAAAATCATACCATTTGTGAACAGCAGAATCCATTAGCAGTACTGATGGACTAAAACTGCATCATCAAAATTATTGTGAAGCAACTTTAAGCCACATATAACTTACAGCCGTTGGTGCGGTCATTAGGCAATTAATGATCATTTAGAAAGAATCGAAAGAATGATTGGCAATACGTTCTCACTCGAGCTTCATTCGGTAGTAAGTTTATATACGTCTTCATATATTAAAATATATATCTTTCCACTGTTTTTCAAGTTGTGTACCTAGTATGCTTTTGGTGTTTACCTAAATTGCTACTAGAAAATGACCAAGATCAATATCACATCAACATGAATGTTTCGTTGATGTTTCCAAATGATTCGGGTCAATATCAATAATCTTCGAATAACAGATTGTTATTATTTCTATGAGAGATGCATCACTTCACTTGAACCCGACTTGTAGACTTGTTGTTCAAGTTAACGCAGCAAAAAGGATAAAAGTCCAAAATGTTATATTTACAACTTCATTAATTCACAAAACTGCTTTTACATAATGATTCTCAGTTCTCGATCCACTACCATATAACTTTGTTTCTTCTATAACAAAGTGTCCTTATATTTCATAATTCAATTCATCTTGTTATAAGGATTCATCTTTTCTATTGTAATACTGTGTCTGAGAGGCAATTGTTTTGTTGGATTAGCAAAAGTGTTGATTAATCTTCTCTCTTTCATTCGATTATCAAAAAAGTGTTGTTAAAGCCACAAACATGGAGTAGATAAATATAATTAATAAAGAGTAATCCTCTTAAAAGAGGATGCCGGTTCGAAACGGAGCGTCACGTCACCTGGACTATATTAATGCTGTTAGCCAAAATATAAGGGAATTTATTTCGAGCTCGGTCAAGTTCTGATTTAGAATTGCTACAATATATCATAATGAGAATCTGACGAAATGTATAAGAAACACTTTTGCTGAAACAAAGTGTGTATTCCAGAATGTTTATCAATGAGTTATTTGAATGAGATCTGTGCATTTTTTACATTAGAATGGAATAGAGTGAAACATAATAATTTTCTCCTTTTTTTTCATCAAGTGCATGAAATAAAAATGTCAGTACACCAGTTATGATGATGATTTTTTTCATTTTTTCATAAACTATAAATGGAGTGCGTGTGTATATTTTGTTCATTGATTTTAGTGCGTATAATGAAGTAAATATTATCCACAAGATCCATTTTGAACAATATGATTTGGTTCCTACCTTATGTGATCGCAGTTGAACGTATAAACCTGAACAATGATTTGGATTTATCTATTAAATCAGCTATTCGCTTATGTGGCTTATTTTCCATGCACCTTCCCTTCGTATTCTATTCTTAAAACAAATATGTATACCTTTAAGAGTGGGTGGGAGTCGATTCAGCGAAATATTAGTCATATATTTGCATAACCTTCACAATGGTATGTTATAACTATTCAAGTCATATACCATAATTGTCATACATATACATCTAAGAAACATTATCTTCCAGCTGTATACGTGTGACAATTATATGTGATACAAGTTAAATATAGTTTATGCTTGTACCATCTTGAAGGCATTGAAAATATATGTCTTTCCCCCAAATTGAATTTTTAATTTCTCATCCCGTCGGAAAGTTTTTTGACACAAAAAATCTGATATTTCGCTAATTCGATTCCCATGCACTCTTATTTTCAATATGGTCAATAAAAAATGAAATGTGTGGAGTGAAGAATTTTTTTTACTCTCTTTTTCTCCTGTTTGTGTTATATGCTGAGAAAACACTTGTGTTTATATATCACTCATTGAGTTTGTGATAATTGTTCACCCCACCAACAGATAGCTTATTTGGTGGCACGTCTAGATTAGATTATTATATTTTTCAGTCTGTCACTTCATTGATAATTAGGGTCTTGAATATAACAACAAATCGAGATTCATCTGAACATTCAACATTTTGTATACCCACTGGTTTTATATAACAATACGCATAATCTTGTAATGCTTCACTGAATCCTATGCACGTACGTCAAGTATTTTGAAGATTTTTTGAAGGCAATTTCAAGTCGTCTATACACTGATATATATATATATATATATATATATATATATATATATATATATATATATATATATATATATATATATATATATATACATGTTCGGACGTTCTCTGAGTACACCACATCTCAAATGATCAGTGAGAAAGTAACAACAGCTATTTTGTGTTCACATTATACTTATTACTGTTTATTTGGCTATTTAATTTGACGTCACTTGATTTCTTTAGCTTCACTTTCATTGAAACTGTTCATATTAACAAAATCTGCTCAACTTGGTGTTAGTGGAACATATAAAACCTAACCAACCAAACCAATCTTCTGCTTTCCATACCGTTGCTCCCTTTGTAAGCAGTTCTTATTCACATTAATGTACGTACATAATACATTATTCAATAAAATCTTGTTTGATGTACATTATTAGATAAGTCATCGAAACATCTACTATGAGTGCCAAATATTACATTTTACTTTTTGCCAACAATTTAGCTTCCATCTTCTTTCTAATCCAATCAATTGATGTTCAAGAATTTGTAAAACGTTTTGGAGAAAATAGAATTATAGATATCTTTGAATGTATACGGAAAATTTGATTAGGAACAATTCATTCCAAATTCAACTAATTTAAGTCCAGCAATAACTTTGCTGTTATATTTCATTCAATTTGTTCTCTTGAAGAAGAAATAAAATGTATAAATTACCATCAGCTTTTAATCACAGTAAGTAGGACATTTCTGGCATTTCCCCCATTACTCTAATTACATTATTACATTAAGTTTTAATATAATGGTGTGCACTCGAATAAAATTCAATGAATCAAACAGAATGAACAATTACAATGAAGATATTCAAATATATGAAAAATAAATCTAAACATAAAGAAATAATGAATGAAGTAGGCATGTGTTGATTTGTATATATTTGACGTTCAATTTGACAGTGTTCTCGTTCAGTCAGTTTGTTTCATTAAACAAGTCATCCTGGCCCACAGTCTCCTACTTTTAAGAATAAAATCCAAATACTATTCAACTTGCATATGAAGTACAA
>OZ023327.1:43034899-43082125 GCA_964007535.1 Brachyptera risi
TGTATAACCTAGCTGTTGGTGGGGTCGTTACGCATACAATAATCATCATAATAATCAACTCTACTCAACTCAAACCAATTCATTAATTCATTTTGTTACTTGAGTTACCACGTCTTTCCATGCAAGAAAATTTCCCCATTCGACCCCTGCATATTGATGAATTGAATGAAGAGTCACTGCTTCGTCACATTTCTCTCCTGTCTGTCGACTTAATCCTGGGAGGTTAGCAAGCTGTCATTTATGCGATTACTCCGTTCAGTTATTGAGAAAAATAACTTGATGGAATACTGGAAGGATTAAATTTAACGATAACGTTGATTTCTCTGCAATGTATAGGTCCTACTCTTTCTAACTCTACTTCAAAAACTCACAGTGTCAAACAACTAAAAGTGTGGTCCAGAGAGAGCCAATTGGAGTCATGTTTGTTGAGTTTGAATAAACTTCAAACAGTTTTAGGTTTTCAGCATTTTCTATTTAATTTTGTATTCTCAAGTGTATTTTACACCCGTAAAAGCTTAGTATTTTGAGATAGTTCATTATAATATGTGGGCACTTCATATATCCGTCAGAACAACATCATTTCATGAACAGTATTGAGTATATTCAGTATATGCACAGTGTCACAAGTTTTAACTTTCCCATATAATATGATTCAGATAATTCATACGGATAAATTTCCCCTGTCGCTTTTCTTGATAGAAATATTTGAATTATCATTATATTGATCAAGATAAAAACTATCATCTTTCTAATTTTGTAGGATAAGAGATAAGGAATAGGAAAAATGAATTTGTAGTTTTTCGGCGATTTTCCACTTGACAATTAGCGTTCTCCATTATTTATTCAATCCTTAATTATTATGAATGTAAGAACGTGATAGTAAAAGTATTGGACTGTAATTGAAGTGGATATAACTCACACATTTTGATTGATTGATTCAAGTAAGGACGAGTTGAAAAAGGTTAATTGTTTCCAAAATAGAAATTAACAAAATTGTCGGATTTGACGCGAAATATTCAGATTGTTCGCTATACCTGTTGCAATTCATTCAGATAATTTTCAACCGTACGTTATATTTTTTCTGAGAAGTTTTATGAAACTTTATCTGTAATTTTGAATCAGATACATTTTCCATGGATCATATTCAACTTTATCTAGATGGAAATATAATCTATATTCGTTACAATTAACACGGATATAAACCTTTTCACTTTGAGTTTCTGATTTGAGATGTTATTTCCGAAATGTCACTGTTTCTTGCATGACAAAAAGTGCCGTGAAAATGAAATTGAAAAAAAATTACTCACGAGCTTTGGGCCTATATATAATAATTTATTATAAATATATTTCAAACAATCTGTGATTGTTAACACCTGGAACCTAAATTTTTTCATTCCATTGGCTGAACCAAATGGATAATTTTCGTGCATTTTATGAAAAAGTAGGTGGATTTGCCGTGATACAGATATTGGTGGAGGGGCCATAATGTAAATAATGATGAAGGAGCTTAATATGAAGTATATTGAAAATATAGAAATATATAGAAAATATAGAAATATATATTATATATATTAATATAGAAGCTTGTATGTGAGCTTACTATTACTTCTGAAAAAATTGATTGAGGTCTCAATCATAAATGAAAATTCGTTGAAAATAGTTGCATATTCATTTGGATCGGGTACGCTTCAGTGACTCAACTGAAATTGCACCGTTTCGACTGAAGGTAAAACATTCTCCCAGATATGGTGAATACAAAAGGCTGCACGCAGGGGGACTATAATTGTGTGGGTGTTTCATCTGTAAACAAGCATTGCTAATGTACTTGTTGGACGTTTGTATTCTGATATCCGGCCTCACTCTTATTGTCCTGTCCAAATGATCTTAATTTCAATTTGATTAATTTAGCAAGCATCAAATCATCATATATCATCTTAATTTACTGTTGTATCAAGTAGGCTCTTCACTCACACCGCGTCAACAATACGCATGCGCGATGACCTGGCATAATGCGTGCATTTACGTGCTTATTCGGAGACCGCACTGACATCTACGTTCAATGGGGGTACGGAAAAGCTAATGAACTCAAGGCGACAAACTTTTTTCATAGCTCGTATTTTTCTTTTTTCAATTATAGTTGAAGCGTTATTCAAGATAATGGAATAAGTGGCCTGGCACTAGTGGTGATGTTTTGAGACTTCGTTTCTAGCAACCTCAAAGATGAAAAAACAGCTGGATACTTAAGTGAGTAGAATACAAAGTGTGGGAACCAACTCTCCATTGAAAAATTACCCTCATGCCGCCCTCGGTAGCTCAGTCAGCTGAGACACTGCTTCAGAAACTGAAGTCACCGTTGGGCGTGGGTTCGAATCCCGTATAATGTTTGGTTTTTCATAAACTTCCTTTCACTTATCAACACTCCGTTGTTTCATAATTATCTGCACATTCGTACTCCCGTATAACCTTGCTGTTGGTGGGATCGTTATGCATACAATAATCTATTACTCTCACGTCCTCCCATTTATTTAGCAATACAAACTTGATGTATTCGCCAACTTTTGGTTCTAAATTGGAATTTTCAATCAGAATTTGTGTAGATTTGAAGTAGTCATTATTTATTTGTATTGTTATTCTCCAAGTTTCAGTTTCTATACCGAAGATTGAGTCAAATTTTCCGTTTATGTTACCAGTTCTCTATAATATAGTTGTAACAATACTGTTCAATCCATATAATTTATATAAAATGATCCAACCGTTCACACCACTGCCGTGTATCAATCAAAATTTAGAAATAATATCAATACGGCGCAATATACTCGTCGTTAACGCGCCGCATAACTCCTTCATTCAATTTAAACAGACTGAACAATTAACGTGTTTATGTATTTACGTGATAAAAATACACAATTTGAGGACTTATGTTTCCTAGCGGATTCGACTATAATTCGTGACTGGAGGCGAACAAATAGTCCACGACACAATAAAATTGGTCATTTCAACGACAAAATCTTCTCACATTGTGTAAAATAAGAAGTTCACAGTATTTTCTAGGCTGTTCAATATCTCATATTTTTACATTATGAATATATTGATTGAGCATTTTAACGAATAATGTTACAAACAAATGCTTATTTATGCTTATTTTTATACAAAAAACATATTTTATATGTTGGTGAGGCCGAGTTAGTCATATATCGTCATAAGAAATCTCAACTATACCAGCTTGACTCTGTCAGTTGAAAACAAAGCCATGCTTTGAAACTGAGGTCTTCGCGGACGTTGTTTCGAGTCCAACCTGAGGCATATAAATTTGTAAACATCGTTAAACCATTAATGCATATGTTTCTCCTAATTGCAAGAGTGAACTACCTTACAAATATCAACGTACCAGCAAAATCTTGACAGCCTCAACCAAAATGTATATAAAGCTATTCTCGGAATAACTGGGTTCAGAATGAATAAATGGATAGTCATGATATAAAATGAAGCTAATTTTCAATCGAAAATGTCTTCGGGATACTTTATTTTTCATATTCAAAAACATTGGTATTCTATTATTTTGTGATCAATGCATAACTAATGCAACATTTACAACAGCAATTATAGAGGATTAGATCTGCGAATGTTCTCTATAGTATGATTTGTAGGCCTGTATAGAAGGTTGTATGCTTATATACTCAATGTTTAATCGTTGCGTATTCGATACCCACGCGTATTCACCTTTAAACACCAGTTCACTGGAACTTGTGTTAAAGTCTATTTCAGTGGAAATGTTCTAAATATAAGTGATATTTACCTGTAGACTTAAATCCAACTGAAACATCGGAAACAGAATAGTTATTCTCTTTTATCGTCACTTGGGCCTATATAATTTTTTTATGGTTATCTATTGTTCAACGTTTCGAGCAGACATATTTCCCATTTCCACAGCCCAAGAGATATTTGAAAAATCTCTACAGTATTTTTGTTCGGAGAACATTCTATTCCGTGATTCAGAATCAAAATACAATTTTAATACATTCAGCACATTTCAAATAAAATAATGAATATACATCTACATGGAAATACTAATATCAATACATATTATCTGTAATACCATCAAATATAATTATTTCCTCATGGGTGGGTCAATTTTCGGGTAGAACAGTTTTCTGGTACGTCGTTCATCAGGTGGGAGCGTTTTGAATAGAAAATATATAATAATTCTGTTTCAATCGATATAAATCTGTTAGTAGAGAATCCTGGTAGGACAGTAGAGAAATGAATAGAAATAACTATGCATTCATATTGAAATTAATAAAATTGAAATGAATGGAATTAATATTTCATTCTGGTATAGGTAGAACATATTTTAGTGAGTCATTTTTGAAGTCACTTCACCGAGAACTACTTGCAAGCAAGAGTAATATCTCGGTAGCTCAGTGGGAGAGCACCTGACCGACAATCAGGAGGTCCCGGGTTCGAGTCCCAGTCGAGACGTATCTTTTATGACATGGCTACAACATCTAAAATATCTCGATATTGACTCGTATCCAAGAAGTTCAATCATGAAATTATCCCACATGCCTGGATGAAGGTGAAAAAAAGTACACAAGGATCTGTGGTAACGTACAATTGTTACAGCTTGGATGAATGTGAGCCCTGTCAGTATAGAGCCAGCCTCATGAAGTATCGTCACTCTAAGTATAGTCATCTCTTGAGAGTAATATCTCGGTGGCTCAGTGGGAGAGCACCTGACCGGCAAACAGAAAGTTCCGGGTTCGAATCCCGGTCAAGACGTATTTTTTATGGCATGGCTATAACATCCCATATATATATATATATATATATATATATATATATATATATATATATATATATATATATATATACATATATATATATATATATATATATATATATATATATATATATATATATATATATATATATATACATATATATATATATATATATATATATATATATATATATATATATATATATATAATATTGATTGTCCTCAATTATCGCTATATTTACATTGAACAAATTGCATGTCACTTTTTCACTGTGGTTTATAATGCACATCATATGATGAATACATTTTCCCAATGATATCGAAACTTGATACAAAACCATTGTTTCTCAATTGAGGCAATGAATGAAAGATGGGATCGTTTGAACATTACATAAATACAGCAAGGGAACAAATAAAATATGTAGGTATACATCATTTCAACCATCTTTTCATTTTGCGTATAATTTCATTCACAATTTCTTTGATCTTACCAAGAGAATTTCAACTCCCTCAAACTTTCTCACTACAAATATCTAATATCAATGTTATTTTCGTTTTGACCAACCTCAATCTTGTCACTAACTCTTTCATCAACCCTTCGTTTGTATCGACAAAGAACGATATGCGAATACGATTTGTTTGTAGCAATGTTTCAGAAATGAACAAATCAATACAATACAATAGCCGAACCACATTGGAACCTGTCATTCGTAAGTTCTGTGAAATAATAATAATTTGAATAGTATGAAACAATTAATATAACTGCCATGAGACAATTAATATAACTGCCAATAAACATCGAGTCTGAGTCAACTCACATCTACACTTAATGCAGGGCGATGGTTTGTTCTGCTGTCATTGCTACTCGCATTGTGCCCTGAGCGTTCAGGACCTCAAAGCTTGAACCTTTTTCAAATACAAGGATCATTCTCCTGCCCAAATCCGGAAATGTGTTCCATCAAGATAGTTACATTGGAGACAAATTATGATTATGCGCTGGCTGTTTTTTTTCTTCTCTTTTCCAACTCAGTTGGTCAATTCAATTTTGTCTGATTAATGGTATGAATGTAGTTATGGACATTCCATAGTCACTCATCCTCTGTTAATCACACATACCAGTATATTGGACAATCTTACACCGAAAC
Source organism: Brachyptera risi (assembly GCA_964007535.1). Classification (NCBI taxonomy): domain Eukaryota; kingdom Metazoa; phylum Arthropoda; class Insecta; order Plecoptera; family Taeniopterygidae; genus Brachyptera; species Brachyptera risi. Next base: position 43,040,825 of record OZ023327.1, read on the forward strand.
ATATTCCACGCACTGTATTCAGTAGTTGTTTTATTCACACTTCTATATATCAAGCTCCTACATTTCGTTGATTTACAATATTTTTTCCGATATGACGTAACACGGTTTATATTGTTTGCTGGTTACAGAGTACAAAGTCTATGAACGGAACAAAGTTCCACGCGTTATTCCAGGAATGTCTATCGAGAACCGGTGAAAATCCCGTATTCTCCAGCTGAATTACCAAGAACATTCCTTGACAAAATATTGGGTAGAATAAAAGAGCGTATTATATAGGTGTATCACTGAAAAAGGCTCAAGACTTAGCTTTCATAAGTAACATTACAAACTAAACGTACGTGAAGTTGGCCCCTGGCGTATCAAAATAATGATAATGATATTTCGCTATTTATTAGTGCTTCGTTAGTACCCGTCAGCTCCGTGAAAAGTTTCATTATTATACCCATCTGTTTCCTTATAACGCGTTGTCCATGTGAGGAACCAACTTTTATGCAAGCCTCTCACATATCTCTGATCTTGAAAATTCCAATGGTCAGTGTTAGTGCTTCCTTAGTACCGGTTAGTAACGTTGAAAGTTACGTTAGTACTCATTTTGTTCTGTCAGGATAACAGTTCCGGTTTAGAAACCAGCCCTTCACATATCTTCATTTTGAAAATTTCAACGATATTCGTAGATGTTCTGTTAGTACCCGTTAGTACCGTGAATATTTCCGTTAGTACTCTTCTGGTCTCGTCACTATAAAGCGTTGTCCATATAATAAGCTAACTTCACTCAGCCCCTTACACGTATCCAATTTTGGAATTGCTGATACCAATATTTAGTACTTCGTTAGTACCCGTTGGTACCTTGAAAATGTACGTTAGTACTCTTATAGTTTCGTCCTTACGATACGTTGTCTATGTGGGGGGCCAACTTCACGCTCGAATCTTGGAACTTCACGGCAATCGTCAGTGCTTCGTTAGTACCCCGTTAGTATCATGGACAAATTTGTTGGTACTCGTTTGGCTTCGTTCTCATAACGCGTTGTTCATGTGGGGTGCTAACTTATCGCCAGCCCCTCACTTACTTCCGATATTGAAATGTTCAACGGCAATATTTAGTACTTAGTTATTACAGGTTAGTACCGTCAAATGTTTTGTTATCACTCTTTTCATTCAGTCAAAACAAAAACGGATTTGGTTTTAAGAATTGAGCCCTCTCAATTATCGTGAACAAGCGGAAGTACTAACAAAACGGGTAGTAACGAAGCACTAACGAATTCCGTTGAAATTTTTTAGATTGAACAAATGTGAGGGGTTGGATTTTAAGACTTTTGTAATAACTTCCCATATTGAGGAGAATGTTCCACCTTTAACTGAAACTATGCTTTTTCAGCTGAGTCACCGAAACGTATACTTGATTCAAATCAATATTCAACTATATTTTCAACAATTTTTGCTTGCTATTGGTATCTTGATCAATAACTCTGAAAATAATTTGAGCCTCCATAATTTTGGCTCCTCCATCAGCATCTATAATATGGCACCTCCACCAATATCTCCAATACGGCAAATCCACCTTTTTTCCTGAAATACACGAAAGTTGATCAATTTGGCACACAAGTGAAATAAAACATCTTGTTTTCATAAGACAGTGTTAATAACTACAGATTGTGTGAAATACATTTATTTATTTATATTGGGTTTGGCGACGCACTGAACTGATGACTACGATCTATTGGCGTCGTTGAATGATATATGAGATGATGAGTTTTTGGATAGTGGGAAGAAGTCGGTAGTGGTCTGCTGTCAAGGTTGTTCAATCCAGTATTGAACTGAACGACCGAAGGGAACCACAAAAAACTGTCAGGATGGTCGACCATAGCGGGAATCGAACCCCGATTTTCTGAATGACGGTTCAGTATATTGACCACTCGGCCACTCGTCTTAGTAATATATTTATAGTAAGTATTATACTTCTATCTGGTTCAGCCATTTCGAGATGTCCATTGAAAGCATATAATTCTATACTGGTAGCATTTTGTACGATATATCATCATTTTATCACCACTCATTATGAAGGACGCACAAACATCATGACCGAGCTCATTACAGTAGCCTCTAGCACTGTCACCGACCTATATTGCTCGACGGTACAAGCACAATAACCAAGCCAGTTATACATAAATAAAGTTATAAATATCCTGGTTAATTATAATGGAATAACCTCAGAAATACAGAAACTTCAATCTTTTTGATGAATTTCTTTGACTTTCTTTGATCTTTTGATTCTCTTTGTTTGTCTTGAGTGGCGTTGTTCGTCATATCGTTTTTCTATACTTATATTCACGAAAGATAAAATTGCAAACCAACCGTGCGCTAGTGGTGTGGGATAGGTGAGATTGTCGAACAGAACTTTCATCGCTCGATGAAACAAGTATCTTGCCCTATTTACTTCATCGTATTAGTTGAACGGCACTCGTAGCACAGTGGTAACTCGCTTGCTCCATGTCAATGCGATGTTAGAGTATTGGTCGGACCACTCACCATATTTTCAGGGGTTTTGTAATGTTTCCCTCTGTAGCCTAGGTGAATGCCGAGATGGTTCGCAAATGACACACTGTAGGTCACGATGGTTTCTTTTCCACTGCTTGATGAATCCTTCACGCAATAATAACAACATTAATATATTTTTCTAATTCATACACATTTTGAGTACGAATATACTCACGTGCACAATTCTACATAGAGAAGTATACGAGTATTGAATTACGTCATTTTTGTACAATAACAATCAAATGGTCAATAATGCTGAAACATATTAAATTTGTGTCATGGTTATACATTTGTGTTGATTCGCCACCAGCAGCTGGGCATAGTTTTCACTTTTTCTTCTTTGCTTTTGAAACAATTAATGACGACACCTGCAATCGAAACCATACAAATATGAGTCAATATTGAAAAATGAATGTGAAATGAGGAATCATTCAACGTCATTATTTAATGTTATTTCTCAACTGATTTGCTTCTTTGAAATATTTGGTAAATTGTTATGAAGGAAAAAGGGGTGATAGGATCTCTGTCAACTATTTAAAAACTATTCTTTCAGACTGGAAGGTTCCTCCACCTCTAGTATTATGGCCATGAACTTGTGAACTTGTAAAAAAATAGCAATATATTTAATTTTCACACTTGCGGTCACATAAAATGGAGGAAAAAACATGCACATTTTCAAAACCACTCATTTTTTAAAAGACTATGCGTGGAGTGCAAATTGTCTTCTAGTTTTGGTGCGTATAATATCAGTACATTTCCTTCAGGAGGCATTTTGATATTGCTTGATAGACCACTTCATGTGACTGAAAACGTACGTACACGAACATATTTCAGTTGATATTTTTAGTTTACAATAACGATTATGTGTTCTGTACGAATCATTACAATGCAAGTTTCCAGTAATTCTAATTGCTTTTTTTGATTAATACAAACATTCTCTACCTCTGATGTGGCACGTCGTATACCAGGCTTCTATACTTTTCTCATATGAGACTCAAATTTGGAAAATAGACAGTTCTGCATGTGTCTATATAAGCTGATTTGTTTCACTAGATGCGCGAAGAGGAAAGTAAGATATTCAAAGCTTCTTACATAAGTTCCATATGTCGAACTCTTCTCCCTAAAACCTACACTCTTTTACCTGCACCTCAAATTGCCATTCGTCAAAAGTTCATGGTAATTAATTTAGAAAAATACCATTTTTTTCATGAAAGCTTTTGAACGGTATGGGATATCAAAATTTTGATACGGAGAAAAAACATATATTTTTAATACTTCCAACGCGGTGTAAGTAAAAACCATTCTACTCATATTGCTTTATTGTTAAGCGCGACAACTAACAATTGTGTTTTTAGCTGTAGACCTATACGCTTGTCAATTAAGCGATTTGAATAGTTTTTAATCAGTTCGAGTAAGTTTTGAATCAGTTGAAAAGTTTCTACTTATACCATCTCGTAGATTTTGAAAATATCCGTGTTTCCCGCATGAGAATTTTGAAATCTCCTATACCTTTCGAAATCTATCACCGAAAGTTGATATTTTTTAATAGACTTCCAAAAACACTTAGAATATAAAGTGATTTCTTTCAAAACTGCCTGTTGATGGTATCGCATGAGTTTTTCCTCGTCTCCATCAAGATTTAATCTATCATTGTGTCATCATTATCTTTATTAAACAGTCCACCAACCGACACCAATTTATATTAGTTATTATCACACTGAAACTCCAATATGAATGAATGTATTATGGTTGTTGCTAACTAGTGTGCGGTCCTGTACAATTCAGAAGAGATCGTTTCATCGTTTGATCTGCCCAGAAATAACAGCGCTAACCTCACTATTTTCACCTAATTTGTACATCGACAGACTTACGTAAGCTTGGCGCTTTTGTTGATACCGCTATTATTAGCAGCTCTATGCCTCGTCACACTGTGGGATTAGAGATATTATCAAGCAAGCGTGAAACATTGATAATCCTTAGGGTGTTGTGACGTAACAAACATTTCAGGAGAGCGTATGAAAACTAAATAGTTACCGCCGTTTGCGTCTGAACAGTTTTTAGAAAGTTTGAATTTTTTCAAATGTTCACATTTCGTTAGTGAGTACCCTAGTCAAAATATGTCGAAAAAATCGAATTTTTTGAACGGTTTCGATTATTCAAAAAGTATGAAAGTATCAAGGAGTTTATATTTTCAAAGAGTCTATATAGAAGATGGATGTTGAATTTTTCAAAAGTTAAAACGTTTCAAAAAGTGTCACAAGAAGTTCAATATTCAGATGATTTTCAATTCATCAAACGATTCAAAATTATACACAGAGTTCATGTTGTTCAAAAAGTGGGAATCTTCCAGAGTTTTGAAATTTTTAAAAAATACGCCTTTTTCAAAAGTTTTCATTTTCAAAATTTTTCGTATTTCAGAAAGAGTTCTCATTTTTCAATTCTGCGTGCAACGTGCTCAGAACGTGGCAGCGCACGAGGCGATAACCTAAATATGGTACTATAGTTATAAACGCCGTCCTCAAGTTGGGATAAGTCCAAGGCTGTTAACGTTATAATTGGTCATATACTTGATAGTGGTGATTTGAATAAGTTTCGTAACTAACCAATTGGTTCTAACAACGTGTGCTACCGGGTTGTTCAAAATAGCGGGGTAAACTTTTATCAGAAAAGTGAGCAAATGTTGATGCAAGAATGATTTCTTCTTCGAAAACTCAATATATTTGCTCTTGTTGTATGAATATATATCCACATAGGCCTATTATATAAGTTCGAATCACCGCAGGCACATCATGCATATTACTGCTACGTTACGTACACAATTGAAACCACTTTCATGAGAGGAATATATAATTTGATGAAAATGTGAGCCCATATTCAATTTTGTATGATGAAAACTTTGAGAGTTCATTATAAGTTATTAAAAAAGATGTAATAATGTTACCACTTTTCAAAGTAGATTTCTTTTCCTGAGAAAAACATTTTTTATCACATCAATAAAGTCGTGCCAAAGCGTCAACTTGATATTTAGAATGTTGAAAGCAAATCAATATACTCAGGAGCGGGCTATGTCTGTGTTAACATTGTTATATAGAGCATTCATCTTTGTTGAACTGGGGGAAGCGGGTTTTAATCAGACTGATTTGTTAGACAATGAATGTTTGCTAATTTATTTTATTTGGTTTTTGAAATGAAATTCGACTCATATCTATTCATCATGATATAACCACATTTATTCAGGCCTATTATCGCTTCAAAGCTTGTCATCAGAAATACTTTCAACCACAACTCATAATTCAAGTTTGTTTAAAAAAACTACCTTGTCCACTCCAGTCTAGTGATATTCAATCGCCTACCAGCAAACACTACGAATGAACTCAAAAAAACAAAATGAATCAATCGTGTAGAGCAAACGTAAAAAAATCTGTCATTCAATTTTGTCCTCATGCAGCTAGCGAATGTCTTTTAACCAACCTACAACTCTAATATCCAACTTCTCAAGTGATTTAAAACGTGATTTCATCCAGAGTGTTTTTATTTTTACGCGTAGATAGATTAGTTCTTCCATCGTGTTCTACAATTTTTGTTCCTTGAATAACTAATTAAAAAATGTAACGTACGAAAGAGATCAATTTTCTTCGGTTTAAATGAGACCAACGTTCTGCTGAGAATGCCATTCAAACTCATCGCCTTAAATATGAGTCAATCCACAAAACAATGCTGTAATGGGGAAAGTGATGGGGGTCACATTTGCTAGAATTTGTTATTTGTACCACCAAACTGTTTGCTGTCACTGTCTCACTGTCATAATCTCATGAGTCGAAAAAATTGTTAATCTTTGTCAGGCATATGGGGAGGCTGTGGAAGTATTCAAGTTGCAAAAGAAAGCAGTTGGAGCAATGGCACACACACACACACACACACACACACACACACACACACACATATATATATATATATATATATATATATATATATATATATATATCGATATATGTATTTATATATATATATATATATATATATATATATATATATATATATATATATATATATATATATATATATATATATATACATGTATATATACATATATATATACATATATATATATATATATGTATATATATATATATATATATATATATATATATATATATATATATATAAATATGTATATATATATATATATATATATATATATATATTTATATATATATATATATATATATATATATATATATATATATATATATATACACATATATATCTATATGAATATATATATATATATATATATATATATATATATATATATATATATATATATATATATATATATATATATATATATATATATAAATAGACATTCTTGCATGAAACTCTTCAAGACAACAGTATTTTAACCGTAACTTCATTATATATTCTTGCAACAGTTTTAGCCGTAGAAGAGTAGAAGAGTTTAAGTATATCCACTCATTTAAATCAAACGATGATATTCATGATTTTGATAAGAGGACAAAAAATAACTCACGAATGACCAACCACAAATTGAAACTTTCAGAAAATGAACCAACTATTACTGGCTCGGAGATCTGTATCAATTTGCCAGTACATTTTGAAGAAATACCAAGTCGACATGTATTCAAAGCCAATGTGAAAATGTTTTTGATCGACAATTGTTTTCATAGTCTGAATGAATTTTTCACCTCTAACGATTAGTATTGACAGAATTGAGTTCTAGTAATATCTAAATTAATAGTTATTATTGTATTTTTTATCAATGATAATTATATGTAATTTATAATTATATTTATAATTAATTTATAATATATGTCATTTTATATATGTAATAATATATTGACTCATTCCATAGCATGTACTTTTAATACAGAGTGTAAAATGTTACTGCTCAAGAAATGAATGAATGAATTTAATTGAATTGAATTGAATAAATGGGACACGATACGTACGTGAATGTATAGCATCCGTACAGCATTGTTTTCTGATTTTGATGCGGTATCTACATAACAATTATTATATCAGTATTTTTATGTGTCCATATTGTTAGCAATTATTTATAAAGACTTTGGTCACTGCAACCACTGTACGTTGCTAATATTGTTTCATGAGATGATTTGTGACTAATGTTTTCGTATTTTGGGATGTATAGCGTTCTTTAGTTTGAGGATCACGAGAGTGGATCATTTTTGAGGAATAAACGGACGTGATTTCAATATTATGAGTTTGTTATTCAGTTCATTGAATTCAATATCAAGTGTTAATTATTCAGAAGTGCGATATTGAATCAAAAGCAATTTCATTTGAAAAATTCGATCGAACATTTCGAATGAAAGGAGACGGGACCACGATGGAGGAAATTTTGAAAATGATTTTGGCAGACAATCAGCGAAGAGATGCCGCAGATCTACGACGTGAAGAGTTACATAAGCAGAAACTGCAAGTAATGAAAGACAAGAGTAATCGTTTAGTTGAAATATTAACGAGTAGAGATCTGGTTCCGATTGATTCAGATAATGTGTACTCTGATGATAAATCTACTAGTGTAGCATCATATCATGCCAGAATGAGAATTTTGAAATTTTCAATGGAGAAGACGACGCCATTGTAGCATCCGAATGGTTACACAGTATCAACAGCATGTCCGATTTACATAAATGGCCGGATACATTCAAGATGGAAATGGCACGATCACATTTAGTGGGAGCAGCCAGAAACTGATACTATATACAAGGTGTGATACTATAGTTAGTTGGAATACATCTGAAATTCAATTCAATGGTACATTCGTTATAGCCAGTTCACACGAGGCATTGCAATGCCGCCTTTGGAATGTTAGCCTTCCAATGCTTTCGTGTGAATCAACAAAAAATTGACATTGGCGGGCTAAAAACTTTTAGAGCTTGGTTCTAAACCTAGCATTGAACTGCCAAACTTTGGAACGTTGACCAATAGGAGATCAGTATTGCATAGTCGATCGACTACGAAAATCGATTATCGATAACATCGTCAGCATCGTCACTGTCGCTTTCACTCATCTTTTAGACCTAGGCTTATATAACTGATAACTATAATGATAATAATAATAATAATAAGTGATAATCAATCCAATAATAACTTATAATAAGTAATAATCGATATATTGATAACTGTAATCTCTTCAAGTTACCCAGTACAAACCTGACTGTAAAAGACGATATTATAGGTTATATCAGAATCAAGTATCAACATATTTGACGCAAAAATAACAAGACTCCTATTGGTTTGCAATTCCACAGCCTGCGAAGTATTCAAGACATTACTCAAAACGTACAGAATACAAGCTGTGGCTTAAACTCCAATGCAGCATTGCAAGACTTGTGTGTGAATAGCAATAGCATTGGCATTTGAACCCTAGCCTTTCAACACTAGCATTGCAATGCCTCGTGTGAACTGGCTATTAGGAGCAAGCCTGCCGGATAAATGGAAAAAATGAATACACCTATTCAGTTGAAAAGTGAAAAGACTGTGGTATATTTTCATGAATGAGAAATTAAGATTGTGTCATGATTTGTTTTCAGAGTTCAAGGATATGAGAAAAGAAATAATTATTGGATTAGGGTTGGGACAGTTGAGTCAAAATATATTGGCGAAATGTTATGGAGACGAGGACGAGCTATTAAAAGGCATCAAAGACTTCTAAAAGATAGATAGCATTAGGTCGGAAAGGTTTCAATGACGAAACAGGAAGTTAGTCAACATGTTGAACGCGTGTTCGAGAACTGAGAACTTTAGACGACCCAAGTGGATCAGCATACGCGATCACCCAATTTTCCGACAGTTACAAGAGTAGTAGATCAACCAACCCTGGCAAACTATGACAAGAAATGCTTCAACTGTAGTAAAATAGGTCACCTATCACGTGATTGTTCTGAGACAAAGATACCCTTGATGTGTAAAAAGTGCATGGCGCAAATGGACACATAGAACGCTTTTGTTGTACACTGATGGTTGTCGATAGGGATTCTTGAGGTCGTCTGTAAGAATTATTTGTCACAACATGCTTCACCAAATTAATTAGATACATTACTATTTTCACCCTGTTCCAGTTCCATATATTATTAAACCATATACTATACACCATTACCATTTATTACAAATGTAATCGAATCTACCACTTGATTAAATATATACTAATTTATGTCACTATGATATTCAAAATACTATAATCTAGACAAATCCATTTCTCCAGAATGACTTAGTATTGATAATTTAAAATTAAATTCTGTTCTGTTTGTCTTCTCTTGAATATCAAATATTATTTATGTATTACGTCTCTGCTACGAGCTACAATATGTATAAATGTTTTTCTTTTGTCAGCCCGCACTCAAGAACTTGTGTTCTTACGCGGGCTTTTGTTGATTTTACTATCCTCACTCATATTATGTATCAGTTATTGTATTACGCAGAATAAAATGAAATGGAATTGATTTTTTTTTCTTTATATAGTGAATAATTCCGATTATTACACAAAAGGAATTAATTATTTCAAGACAGCTATATGGTGGGCCATAGTTATGAAGCCATGATAGTCCCTGGGAGTGCAAGTTGTACAATTAAAGAATCAATAGCTATAGATTGTGGGTTAGACATTTTTGAAACAAGAGAGGAACTGTTTGGGTTCGGAGATGTTAATATACCGACAGTAAAATCAATAGTAAAAATGATTGTCGACATTAAAATTGACGGAGTGATTGGAAAGCAAGTTGTCTTACTAGTTGTACCAGATTGCTCAGAGGATAGATATCATAATTGGCAAATCATAGACTGAACTACCATACATAGCATATGCGAAGATTGGCGACCAATTAATCATCAAATATCGAGATGAAGACCCGTTTTTGAACTTAGATATACCGCCAATGACACGGACGAAGTTATTTGTGAAATAAGATATTATTCTTACGAGGAATATGGCTCAGTTCATTCAAGTTAGTGCCATTGATTCGCAAAATAAGAAGTTGGTGACTCTTACTCAAGGGGATGTTAGAATGGGGTATTTATTTCAATTAAGGGGACCCGGACGTCAGGATTTTCCCTATGCTTGCAATGTTGAATTTCTCAACTTTAGGGTACATTTACATACACATGGTAAAAGTTACACACATAATATTTTTTCCACATCACAATTTTAATGAAACAAAACTTAGTTATCATAAAAACTTTTTGATATACCATCATTTCAAAAAAAGATTACATTTGACTACATTTCAGAATTGTTTTGAATTTATATTATTTTTGTTATGGCACTTTTTTCACTTCTGTCTCGTTCAGATCCTGTTAAACTGTTCTATCAACATCCTGTGCAAATTTCATTGCATTTGCTCTATCCAATTCTGAGATAATGTACCTCATACACATGAAACTCACGTCAAAAGATACAGGCTGTTGAAGGTTGGGTTGTTCAGAGTGATGCAATGCCAGCACCATATTGTGGGTCTTCGTCATTATTCTCGGCCTCCTCCGCTCTTCTCTTCTGGTTTCTTCTACTTTGGCGTGCTTTCATTTCGAAGTCGGTCGTGGCTTTATCCGCGTTCCGCAACCTTTCTCGGTCCAACAGCGGGAGTGTCGTAAGCATGTGAGCGCCCGGACTTATTCCAAGGTGTTTCAACACGCGACACCGACCGATATTTCCATCATTGAATGCTAAAACTGCATCGTATACACCAAAATTGAGCACCGTCAACTCAACGAATACAGTTTTTGTAATCCGTGTCCAGATGATTTTGTTGAAACTTCCGTTGGCATTCTGGGTTTTTCCGTGTAGGCATTTCTCCAGCAGTTCGCTACTTGCTAAATCACGAAATATGGGCTTGATCTCTTCCATAACCGCCACCGGGAGAGAATGAGTGTGTGTGTACTGTGGTCCACCATTTGCAGCAGCTTTTTGGAAACCACACCAACTGTCCGGTCCAGGAGTACACAAACTATGATTGGGATCGTCGTCCGTAGATATCTTGTGAAAGTACGTTGCCCAAACCGCTCTTTTCATTTGAGTAATATCGTTCACGTTACGACGAATAGCCAGCCCCTAATAAGTTTGGAGAAGGTCTACTTCACCCTCCGTAAGACGATTCTTACCACAGAGAAGCTTGCCGTCTGACAATTTCTTCCCTTTAGCAGACTTGCGCAGCCGACGTAAGCGTCCCCCCATTCTCTTTTGTACATGACCGACACACTCAAGCTTAGAGACCGTAACGTCGTCACCGTATGGTTTCTCGGCAACGACCGAGTTGAATGCCTTCGAGTCGCCATCTCCCAAGTACTTTGTGTATCGAACACCTCTGGTTTCAACTGATCGACCGAAGATTGCACATGCCCCTTGTATCTCCATACCCCCACTAGATCCTATGTAGTTTGCCTGGCAATCAGCAGAATGTATGTTTGTATTCCGGTCGACACATCTACAATGTTTTTGTCAACACTTCAACATCCATTACCTTACCAGTGTCCATGCTAGTAATTGTCATCGTACCATTCTTTGAATTGTGTCCCCGTCTCTGCCAAGATCCGTCAAGTGCACCAGGAATGTCAGTATCACCGTCGTTCCTTTCCACAGCTTCCCGCACGGCTTCTTTCATGGAGAGAACAGCAACTTCTTCAACGGCTTCCCCTATAAATTGGTTACTGTCGTTGAATTTACGTAGCGGTCTCGGTAAGTTCATGACAGCACACAGAGTATCTGCTGAAGTTTGGCCCTTACTGATTGTTCTAAGAGCATACGTGAACCTAGTGTTGACGTTGTAGCGGTCCCTAACTCCAGCTTGGGTATGCACTTGCTTCTTGAAACTATCAAATGAATGAGCAGCAGAACAAGATTCACAAATCAAAGACAATTTTGATGCAAGACCTCTTCTAAGTAAAACCTTGATGGATACTGAGTTTGCACTTCCGCAAGAGCCGCACTTCACAAACGCTTGCAGCGCAGACGACAACAGCGAAATGTCAATAATTTCGTTACCGGTATTCTCTAGGTTCTTTTCATTATCCAAATCATCATCATTATGGTCAAGCAAGTCGTCATATTGTTCAGGGGTATACTGTAGCTTTCTTCTGGATGCATTCATTTTACTAGGTATAGGTACACTAGGAGTGACAGTCGAATTATTATTAGTATCCAGGTCCAGGCCTAGAATTACTTCAGGTGACATAATCTCAACTGGGCCGCCTACAACTCCAATATCACAAGGATCTTCTTCTGCATCATCATCAACTACTTTCTTATTATTAAATACACGAGCTCTCTTTTGAAATAAAGAATTATTATGACGAGGCATATCTATCGAGTAAAAAGGTGAGAAAAAATAAATTCTTGGCCTGTGTGACAGAATCCAAAACAACAACAATTTATATAACCCACAGCCATGTAGATTCAATATTTTACCAGTGTCGTCAACATCAAAAACTTCCCCCATAACCCGCTAATTTTCTGAAAACATGAACCAAATCAAGCTAATAGCAAAAAAGTTATGGAAATGTGTGTTTTACCCAGTAACAACAGTCAAAAAATATAGACCTCCACAATGTGTTTCCTGTACAAAAAAATTCATTGTGATAGCACATATTACATCACTGGAAAAACAATTGTATCATCATTTTCACAGAGATGTCAAGAAAATTATGCAAAAAAAAAGAAAAAAAAGGGATTTCTGATGTCCGGGTCCCCAAACAAAGGTGAAATTAATTCTGTTCATCAATTCTGGAAACAAAGACGATATTTTTGAATAAAGGAAAAGGGTCATGGGACGAGCCGAGTCAGTTTCGATCGTTAATCAGGAAAGTGATGAAATCGAAGGCGTTTTATCAGGAAAAAGACCGAACGCAAGAGAAGAAATGTCTATGGAATCATTAGCAACTGAGGAAGAAAGTGAACAACTCACAGATTTGTTGAATGACTATCGTGATTGTTTTGCCTTTTCAATGGAAGAATTGTGATGTACTGGCTTCACGAAATTGGATAGGGTAGAAGAAGGAATTGAGACTAAATCTGATACATGTATGAAGAATTCGGACTGAAAGAAAAGTGATCCATGTAAAAAGAAGTCACCTTCAAAGAAAAAAAGCCTTGTGAAAAACAATTGAAAGCTTGTGAAAAGAAATTAAAAACTCGAAAGAAATTTAATATTGAATGTAAGAAATAATTCAAGTCTATAGAAAGAGTACACGTAAGAGAAAATCGAAGCCGTCAAAGAGCAAATGCAAAAAGAAAGCCAAGTCTCGGAAGAAGAAGACGATGAAGTTGGTGATGACAAAACGGCCGCAACTCATCAGACGAAGACCGGACTACCACCAAAGTTTCTAATCGAGGACGATTATTTGAAGGATGACCGATTGTTAGCAATTATCTATGAAGACTTTGGTAACTGCAACCATTGTACGTTGCCGATACTCTCTTATGAGGTGATTTGTGACGAAAGTGTTTGTATTGTTGTGATGTGGAGCGTTTTTTAGTTTGAGGATCACGAGAGTGGATCATTTTTGAGGAATGAACGAATGTGATTTCAATATTATGAGTTTTTTATTCAGTTCCTTGAATTTAATATCAAGTGTCAATAATATTTATTATGATAACCGTCATATCTAATGATATTTTATTTCAATTGTGACAAATTTTCATAACCTTTGTACGTGCAATGATGTTGTCTCACAAGTTAATTGGTGTGAAATGAAATGCTAATAAATGCAAATACAATTCCTTTTTCTAATTTTTGTATAACATCGGAACTTGATTAAAAAATTGTTGTCCCCCAATTAAGGCTACGGATGAAAGATAGGATCGTTTGGACGGAGCACCACAAGGGCGATCTTACCACTCCATTTCAATTATTTAAAACCAATGAACTTCAACACCAGGACTGCGCTGTCTGTGACCATAGTTTTCCGCCGTATATGAAAGTCTTTCAGTTTCCAAAAGTCCAGATGACAGATCAAAAACAAATTACAAATACTCTTACAAAATACAATCCGTTTTGATGTGCTGGTTTTATAATGTATAATTCATTATAATTTATACTCGGTTCTGTGCTTTCGGATATATGGTTGTAAATGTGATTTGTAGTTTGGGTAATGTTTTTCACCCAAACCAGCGTCCAGAAATTGAGTATAAACTAAATGAGTGCAAGCTCTTGAGACGCTTTGATCGTAATATCAAAACAAATAATAAGTTAACCGGGCCAAGTTTTGAGACCTAAAACTCCAATCAATTCTAACTCATAGAGAACTTCTATAACTTCTATAACTTTCTAACTTATTGATTTCTAAATCAATTCTGATTATATTTTATGTATTGACTCCCTAATGCTTTTCAAAGTTGAATTGAAGAAATTTTTGATCTTGAACTGTTTTTACTGTGAGAATGAGTTTTTTGACACAGCAAAAATGTATTAGTAGCATAAGGAATGACTGAATAATAAAACATGATTGAATTTATGTATGAATGTGGGGAATGAATGTATGAATGTGCAGGATGTTGTGTATGAATATTCTTTTTTTTTCTTATGTAAATCCCATACATATAGTTCAGTTTTAGTTTATATTATGTTAGTTTTTATTATGTTTTTGACGTGCCTTATATTTTATCATGAACTATTTTAGAATGTAAAAATCGAGTATAGGCAAATAAAGTATTGAAATTGAATTGAAACTTCAAATCCAACTCCATCATTCAACTTGCAACCTTCAAATTTCATGTTTTTTTATCACATGACAGACTATTGAAATATGACAATAGTGATGATATATTTGATCAAAACAAATTTTTAATTTAAGATGAAAATATTTGTCATAGAATTCAGCAAAAATGAATATAGCTGGACCTCTACCAATGCACATTTTTGAATTACACTCTTATCATGTGGGAAAATAGACGATTTTCATCTAGAATAAAGTCAAATAGCAAGTTGATATTTCTTACTTCAGCGAAGAAAGTGTGACAATGTGTCCAATGTGATTTCTATTGAAGAATGTTCGATAAAGTTAGAGTTCAACTTCCTCAAGGTGGAATTGATTTATACATTCCTATTTGACTCTTTTTCCATACGACGGAAATACTCTAATGACTCCGTACCCAAGTACAATGAAACAGTTTTGTTGCACCATTCAAATATATATTCTGAGTATATTGATACTCCTCCGTAGCTCAGTTACTCAAAGCACAGCTTCAGAAATTATAAAGTCACCGTTGAGCGTGAGTTCGAAGTCCCGCATCAGCCATGAGTTTTTGAACACATCGTTTCCCTTATTATCACTACACAGTTCCATTATCACCATTCACTTGCGAAATCGTACTCCCAAATAACCTTGCTGTTTGTGAGGTTGTTAACAAACAATAATCAATCATGTATATTGATGCATTCGTTCAGACAGCCATGTGGACGAAGCTGCATTCCTCTAAGCCTTGAATGAAATATTGTAAAAGCTACTCAGATTAATTTATGAAACAACTTGGCATGAATGAATTTCTAAAGAATCAGTGACGACACTTCTTCCATTGTGATATATACCTTTCAGCTTGTGCTATACATTTCATCGCGAACATCTCTTTCACCTGAATATAAAGATCCTGACTAGACAGATGATAGGAAGTGGTGGAAAGAAAACACTCTCTTTCATACATCAAAAGATGTATTAGTTGAGAGTAGATTAATTTGAAATATCATTTATTCAACCCAGGGAAACGTCAACGTAATTTTGGAATGTTCACTTCACCTGTATAGTACCGTTTACTGACAGTTCACTATGAATTATTCAGTAATTGGACAAAATTTGATGAAATGAATATCTAAAAAAAAAAAAATTAAATTCCAATCGACTATGAATACATAAAAGTATGCACATTGTTACAAATTTGTACCAAATTGATTCAGCCGTTTTGAAAAGAACATGATTCAATAAATGTTAACTTTTCATCACACAGCTGGGAATGATAGCTATTCCGAACCATGTTGCCGATATTCACCTCGATCTAGACTTGACAGTTGCCAAGTCAAGATGTGTAGAGTTCTCGCGTGTACTTCATATAACTAGGCAAACGCAGCATATGCGTTGTGAGTTGGGTGATATTTTGTATGAAATATACTCGAAAATTCTATACACCCTGCTTGACTTGTATGAAATATACTTGATAACTCGACAAACCTTGACTTGGAAACTATCAAGAATAGAAAGCCGTGAATGACATTGCCATGGTTCTGAAAGACTATTATTTCCAGCAATTTGATGTAGAAACATATGTATAAATTATTGTCTAGTCCGATATATAGAGGTGAAAATTTGTATTATTGTGTAACGTGCATGTGTTTATATTCTATTGAAATTTGAATTTTTTTTTGACGTAGACAAATTCTCCCGCTCAGCCTAATCTTATAGTTTTATCAAACTTCCTTGACGGGTTTTCTCAAGAGTGGTCAATCAGATTTGGTCCAATAATTACACAGTTCTAGGTTCGATGAGTTTTCGTGGGCAAAAAAAGTTAATGTTGATCAGTCAAATCGTTTGACCTATGCAGTGCATACAAACAGAAAAAAAAATCTGTAAGAGTAGGATGGAAGTCTTCACTATCGCTCATCTGAATATTTCGCTCATCTAAGAACGCATATGCTGCGATTGCCTAGAGGGTAAGGTAGACAAACAGGTTATATTTGCTAATTCACTTAATTGTCCGTAGATGACCATCCATATATTATATCAGTGTTGAGACTTGACTAGAAAATTATTTAGATCATCTAGATAATTTCTTTTAGTTTTTGACTCATTGATAATTTGTGTTTTTCCATTTTTACTTTTACATCTACAGATAATAATTCCAATATTCATTATTACTTAAATAGATAATTCTTTTTCAATTTTGAATGATAATTTTGTGGAAAAATTCTCCCGAAACCAAAAATATATTAATTGTTGAGTGGGAATTCAGAAACCATCTGAAACCATCTTCTGAAAACTTTGAGTGTTTTTGATGACAACCAACTCTCCAATACGTGGGCTCTTTCAGTAACAAGTGGGCGGATATAATCTTTCATCTTTCATATAGGCTACAAGAAATTATCAGGATAATTGTTCATCACCTCCCTTATCAATCTGTATTTTTTCGAATAATTTCATCCGAAAAAAATCGAAAAATATATTCAAAGCACGTTATCTTCATTGGGCGAGCAATAGCGAAGACTATCATTCTTTTCTTACGGAGATTTTTCTGTGTTTTATTTCAAGCACTGAACAGGTCACACGGTTCGACTGATCAACATGAACTTTCTGTGACCACACAAACTCGTCCAACTTATAACTGTCAGTTTTGGTGCCAAATTGGTTGGATTGCTTTTGAGAAAAACTATCGCGAAATTTTGAAATAAAAACCTGCATTGAGGTTGAGCTGAGAGTGAGAATTTTGAAAAATAATCTCTTCCTGAAAAAATCAGATTTTTCCTGAATGTGTACACATTTCAAATTTTCATGTAAATCAGACTGGCCGTTTTGAAGAAAATAATTTGAAAACCTTCTTTTATACATCGAATCCCTAAGATTGATAGCAACTCAGGCAACATGATCCACGGCTTTCCAGAAATGTTAGTTTCTTAAGTAGTTCTGAAGTATCTTTCATACCAGTCAAGGTAGTTTTCGACCACATTCCATATAAATTTGTTGCTCATCCCGAGGGGTGAACAGCTAGTAAATTTGGTGAACACCTGATTTCAGATTTTAAGGGATTTCACGGAGATTTCACGGGATCTCAAGGAGATTTCAATAGGTTTCAGGAAAATTTCATGACAAGTATACACCAGATTTCAGAAGTTGTAAACGCCTCGGCTCATACCTCAACGCCTATGCTGGTTCTGCCTTGTTTAGATAAAATTAAAAAAAAAATAGTCCAGTCACAGTTCCGAATCTGGTTGATTGTTTGTGAATGACGATGCATAGTCCAGTAATCATCATCCGGTAGGCACGTCTCACTTCCTTTCCCTTGACACCGATTTTCACTACCGCATTACAGAAAGATTTAATTAAAATATTGCTAATTCATTGTGACGGAAACTTGTGAAAGCTTCTTCGGTGACTCGTATGATTTGGCTGCTGTGATCCGAGCTTTGCTAGCTGAGAGACTCTCCGACAACCTAGCGTACACACCGGGGACTAATTGCCAGCGCAAAGACACGCGGTTAATAGGAGGAAAACATTTCACATGCCTCAGACGAAAACCGTGTGGTTTTCTTGAATGAGTAAGAGAGAAGCAGGTGTGAAGGTCCATTCACACATTTCGGTACAAATTCTGCATCTGAATCATTGAATTCAATGCTCGAGTTCAAGAAATGTATTAATTATTCATTTATCCATTCATTTATGTATGTACATCTATCAATTACAATACTACAAAGCCCACTGCACTACTTTTACTATATCTATTTCTATATACTATTTTCATTCATTTTATTCATCTTTTCTTCTACATATACAGCAAGAAGACAGTGACATTTATACGGTTGCGAAGCATATAAAATGGTCCATACCTTACTGTTGGTATCTTCTGCTTATACCTTGTCAAAATCACAATATTGATCGTTTCCATGACAACTAGATAGATGAGACAGACAGGCAGACAGGCTGATAAGCCCGCAAGCGTTTTACAATGTTCTCTTCTCCACATAACTTTATCAATATCATCACTTGGTGAACCTTAAATAGGGAATGCGAGGAGACAAGCGCATAATACATCGTATTATACTTGAAACTAACTCGTTGCTAACAATTTACGAGTTGTTACGGTTTTTGATATCGGAAATAGACTATAGGTATAGGTTAAAAAGAGAGGCGTCTGGCGTGAAGTATTGCAGCTATTTCATCAGGCTCTCCATACGATGAATTGTGGTGAATAAATTCAACTTTATCCATAACAGAATATTCAAATATTATTTTATTTTCGTTAGTACTTGGTTAGTACCCGCAAAGAGAGAAGATGTACTTCAAATAATGCATGTCTCGCCAACTAACTATACTTGTAAGAAGCCCGAAGGGAGAAGCCTAATTTTGTGATGTTCAGAGCTGTCCCTTTTGAGCCAGGTAGTTGGCACAGCTCACTAAGGGTGAATAAACGTATTATAATATCGTTGGATTGCTGAAACTTCAAGGAGACCGGAATGGTATGCTACTTTTTGAAAATCGATTCGAAACATAGCGTCGCGACGTCTCGAAATCGGATAATTACCGAATCTCATACAGGTAATCTTTCCAGATGAGTTTTATTCTTATCGATTCATTCTTATTATATTGATGAAATTGTCTAGATCATATGCCATATCTATTCACTATACGTCAACGTGTTTTGTACTGCTTACATTTCATGGTCATTAATATTAATAAAATCCCCTTTGTATACACTTTTTCCCTAGGGGTGTGGGATCGCTTGTAATACAATACCATTTGTAATACATACCGCTTTGTATGTATACATATACATATATATATATATATATATATATATATATATATATATATATATATATATATATATATATATATATATATATATATATATATATATATATATATATATATATATATATTATTTGGAGAGATGGTTGGTTAAGAAGGCAGTTGTTTTGGTTGACAGACTGTCCTACATTTTACAAGAAAAAAACTATTGAAAACTGTGGAAGGCGGAAACATCATATAAAATCGGGAACTGTAATTTAAACAATTTTTCAGATAATTAGTACAACATGTTTCTGGCAGGTAGGTGGCACCCCACTCAATTATGGTGGGAATATGGAAAGTCACGAAAAGCCAAGTTTTTAGACACATGTGGACTGGTGAACAGTATTTTCCAGAGATAGTGGATAGAGTTGGTTTTTGAAGAAAGTTGGTTGAGAAGTACTTAAACGCTGTTTCACGCCAATCGATCAAACTTTTCACAAATATTCAATTTTCAATTCAACTTTTACATACTCGTACGTAAGTTTAATAAGAATTGTACGTACGAATATCTTCGATGAATGGTACGTTATAGGCCTACATTCATGAATCCGATGAAAACACGTTTTCAATAACCTCTCTATTTGCAGTTCAGTGATTTGAATAAATGAAATGATTTTTATTCTTGGAAATATTTTGATCAGTATAGAATTTTACATGTTTTTTCAATTCTGTTTTAGTGCTTTCTCAGATTGATAATATAGTTATCAGTGAATGGTTTCTGACAGAATGATCAGCGTTGTAAAATGCTTGGAATAGACAGAAGTAATTTAAAAATAAAATCATGTTGTAAACAATTGAATATGCGGTGTATTTCAATACTATACACGCTCTCTTAATCAGTTGTCTGGTCTGTAGCTTTTCTGTCTTGTTACCAATCTGAAATAACTTGCAATTTGAATCTTCTAATCTTTTCTTATCGATATTTGTGTTTATCTGGACATATTTACAGCACTAGATTTCCAGGCTAGATTAAAAAGTTATGTTGTTCCCATATTGTCTGTTTGAAATGGAAAAGGCAGTTTAGTATCTACAAACATGCAAGCATTTAGACGACCTATATTGTTTACATGGAAGTTGAAACTTGTTTGTTAAACAACATTGTTTGAAATTGTTTATATTATGTCTGATTGATTTTTTTGTGTACTCTTTACTTGAATGGCTACGCGAGTTTGTGCGACCATTACAATTTGAAAGTGGAGGTTAATTAATTTAAAAGCCAAGTTGTACTACTGGTATTTTTATGGACAGCGCTCTGGGACTATGGCGAGTCACAATTAGTACACCCTATCACACACCTTGCAGTCACATTTTATCTTCATATTACTCCACATTTTACATAATCAACTCTTCATGCTCCATTTTTGATATACAAATTGAATGATAATATAAATGATTTTTTTTATACCTATACCCGTGAATAATGACATTTTAAATTTTCGGATTTGTCGAATGTATCAAAGTATTACATACTGAAACAAATGGATACAAAAAAAAAGTTTTTCACGCTTTTAATTCCTTTCAAATACAGAGAGTTTGGGAGATATGAATAATTATATTTGGTCGATTTGTAATCATTTGTAGGCTTATGTCCGGGATAAGATTATTTTTTATTTTAAACCGGTTATACTCATTACTAAGCCGTTCAAATCCTTAATATCAATTAATTGTATCACTTAACACATATAAAATATGATAGCCACGCGTTCGGCCTAGAACACAACAGTTCTATTGAGAATTATATTCTTCGTGTTCAGTTCTAATCTCGAATTTTAATTTGTCACCATAGAAGTGGTAACGTTGATAATTGTAAGGTTTGCGTAGATCAACAGCTAGGTTATTTGTGGTGACACACTTACTTCTGGTCATGTTAGAAACTTTTGTTGAAACCAGCATCATTTCGTTTATTGGTTCACACTAGGTTCTTATATTTAAATAGGTGACGGTTCCAGTGAAGTGAATTGAACGTATAGTTATGGTTTCTATTCACTCTACTCTCTACTTTCATTGAATATATTCAAGAGAAACGTGTGTATCTACATTTTAACTGTAGCTGGAGGTTATCGTCTTTGTTTAATGATTGTCCACCGGCACTGGTAGCACAGCGATGCAGCGTTCGCTCTATGTGACTAGGTGTTGAGAGTTGGGCCTGGGTTCGATCTTCGCCACTTTCCATGTTTACAGAAGTTTTTCATGGAGTCCCTGTGTAGCCTAGGTGGACGCCGAGCGAGATGGTGCCTACACTATAGGTCACGGCCGCTTCTTTTCCACTAGTATAAAGAAAGATCCATCTCATCATCCTGTTATCTCATTCATCCGACGCCGAAGTTCATACTTATCATTATAGTGCGTCTTTAAACCCAAATAAGATGAAAAATAAAATAATTGACCATCTAGGCCTATTACCAGTTTAAGCCATTACTGTTTTCAATTCAATTCAATTTTCTTCATTTTGTACAATACGTATACTCAGGAAGTGAAATAATATGGTATATAAATACAAAAAAGGCAATATTCAATATTTTTCGTGGCAGAACTGGGTCACTTGCCTTATTGATCTTCCGTATAACCTAAGAAAAAAAGTTATACAAGTAATAATGATAATATAGTGATACATATTAGGCCTACTGCAATAAGTATGAGGAGAAATAATAATAATAATGAGAATTAAAGTTTGATTGACACACGAGACAGCTAGCAAACACCCAGGCGAAGAAAAGATCAAGTCCTTATCTCGTAACAATCGCTTTGGGAGCGACTTCACTGTTGAACGAAACTGTTCGAAAAAACCTGTTCGAAATAGAAAATGTTAAATGTAAAACCGTTCGAAAATAGAACTCTCCGGGAAATAAACTGTTCGATAATAATGTTTTTTTTTTATTTCGGTGACGGTACTTGAATGTATGAAAACTATTTGAAAAAAAAGAGGTTTTCAAAAATTAAACCGTTCGAAAAAAAAAATGTGAGAACCAAAAACTGTTCGAATTCCAATAAAACAAAATAAAACCTTAAAACATATAAAGCATTCAGTATCACAGAAGGAGTTCAAAAATGCAGTTATAAAATATATTACTTTGGGAAGTTAATTATAGTTTCTTGTTATGTTATTAGAATCCTTATTTCATAAATTATTTATTATTTTATAATTCAATCTTATATCAAGTTATAACTCTTTATTGAATATTCAATTGATAGTGTATGTACCATTTTATTATGTAATGTACTATTGAATAGCGCAGTGTCGCTAACTAAACGAACATTATTATTAGTATTATTATTAATGTCGTATTATGATATTCTGGTTTGTACTCCCACTGCCAGCAATGTACATTTATTTACCCGGGCATTTAAATTTATAAGTCAATAGATTTATTTTAATAATAGATCATTTTTCTTTTTCACAAACCAAAAATTCAAAGTTATCTCAAACAGCTCATTTGGGTGGGCCGAATAAATAGACATGGGGTGTTTCGAGAGGAGTAGTGGCTCCCCAGTTCCGACCCGCACGTCTCTCGATGACGTTAGTCGAGTTCAACATATGGTATTGGTTTTTGTATAAAGGGCATAAAAGCATTCATGGCATTCATCTATCACTCGCTCATACGTACCAAATATCATAGCTGTTGGTGGGGTCGTTAAGCAAACAAAATTAATGAATATTTCGTCAGAAGGCCTATTGATAAAACAAGTTTCGGTTCCGCCCAAACTGTCTTGTCTCGATTGCCGATATTGTCATCGTTCGGGTCAGCTGATGTTGTACAAGTCGAGTTGATGGGCACTGATACTGTGTGTGGGTGAGGAAGGAGTGTTAGTGTGGGGAATGTTGTGTATAAGTCGATGATTACTGATTGAGTCAGAATTATTGCTGCTTCGATCTGATGACGAACGCGATATGAACAGAAAACATGCATCTCTAAGTCAACACATAGTAATACGCATCCACTTTTATGACTGATTTTCATGACCCAGGCCTAACTAAGATTAATCAAGTCGAACATTTTGCTGGTGTTATATGAATCGTTGTGATGCTTCCCTCTGCCGTCCAAGTATATAAATGAATATTTCAAGTACCAAAATAAAAACTATTTATCTCAATAAAATAATAATGAGTCTGTGTACTTTTAGGTATGATTGTTTTCTCAATTGTGGACGTTTCAATAATCGGTTGGAAAAACATTAAATAATTATATCCCTAAGCAGAGTCTAAGCATACGGCCTGTGTATTCAGTAATTAATCAAATGTTTGTTTGATTACATTGTACAGTGACACACATTTTTATTGTACAATCATAAGATCCATTATAAAGTATAGGGCCTATGAAGTGATTGATAATAACTATAGTTATGGATTTGATACCATAAATTTTTTTAAAAAATGGTATAACCAAAAACTGGTATTTCGCTAAATCGATTGATGAGTTCTTAATATTGTGAGCCTTGATAAACTGTGCCTCAAAAAGGGTCGAACATTTTTCAGAAAGTGAGTCCCAGAATATGCCACGGTATAGTAAGCCTGGAAGTTTGTGAAAATTGAGCCTTGATATGTGCCTTGAATTTGAGATTTCAGATCGTTATTATCAGTGCTCAGTTTCATGTGACACTAACCGATAATACAATGCGCCTGACTGAAGCGCAAATGAGTGGGATTATGTGCCTTGATATATTCAGTCGTAACATATAGTGTACCTTGAACCTAACCTTACATTCAAAGCACAAAATATCAAAGTAGGCCTACACTAAGTCGAGGTTCAGTTTCCAAAAACAATTAAAATCGCGGAAAAAGAGCCGTGTATAGTCAGCCCTGATCTATACGACTCAACATTCAGTATCTCAAGGCTCAGTTCCTTTATACGCTGAAGTCTGCGAAAAATGAGATTTGATTTAGTTATAGCCCTGAAATAACATAAGCCAACATTCAGAGCTAATTATATGTCAAAGCCCATTTTACGCAAGCATCGAGGCTCACTATATCAAGGCTTGAATATACATGAAGCTGAGCCCTGATAATAGCGGCCTCAAAAATCACAATTCCAGGGTGCAGTATATTTTATAGGCTCACTAATTCCCGACACACTATATCAATGCTGACTCTCGATGTGCTATGAGGCCCTATATCACTCTATCAGATACCACAATATCAACGCTGAGCTTACTATACGGAGGGCAATTAAGTTTCCGATGCAACAAGGCTCACTACATCAAAGCTCACAATATGAGGTATCATTTTTAAGTATAGGTACTACGTATTATATCCTTGTTTGGTGCTAAAAATAGCTGTGATCTAGGATGATAGAGTGAGATAAAGATACCTGATTGATATTAACATGATTCTGTGGATACGATTACCATATTTGTTCATGGGATAGTTTGTGGTGAAAAGAAAATATATAAAAAGTTATCCACAAGGAAGAAAATTAAGAATAGCTTGCAAATTTTACTATGTTGTTTGTAGCAAGTTATAGCAAAGTTATAACTATATATACGGCCTATGCAATTCATACGAGATCGTTTTTCGCTCTAAAATAATACTGTAGTAGAAATAACCACATAAATCGCCACAGCTCCCGTTGCTTGGCAGTTATTTGGCTGAATTGCTGGCCTGTCATTTCCAGGGTTGAGTGTTCGATCCTCACTCAGGAATATTTTCTAAAATAAAGGAGCTAATTAAATAGTATCTCGAGCAATGGGTTATGGAGAAGTTTTTATATTGGCCAACAGAAACGTATCATAATAATCTATAAAATATCTGAATAATCTAATATCTAATATATGATTTAATATTTAATCTATATATTATATCGTATATAATTTAGATAATCTTTAATATTTTCACTGCCTTAAAAATTACAAGTGACAGCGCATAGTCCGTGAGAATTTAGAATTTGGATCACGGGCACGAACGGTTCGTTGAAATAATTCCAAGCAGCTTTTAAAATATTGTCGATCCAAAATAAACATTCACAATAACGTCACAAATAATCTCCCTGGTGAGAACTTTTGCCCTCTGTAGACTGAGGACGCCCCAACTGAAACTGTGTATGATGGTAGGCATCTTATATTACACCACCGTGGTATGGGTTGCATACCTCCCGGGCGTAAAGACAAACGAATCGAATAGGCCTAATACGTATAGGCTGAAGAGAGCCCTGAAATAACCCCATGCTATTAAGAACCTACCAAAGACAAAGTTATTTGGGGTTATTTCTCTCTAGAGTGAATCAGTAAATTGTATGTACTGAATATTGAATTATTCAATGGTGTACAATCTTTTTTGTTTCTTTTCTGTACTCGGCTACATGCATAGGGTCTTGTTGTTTATTGTTCTTGTCGTTAGTTGTATGTTGTTTTTATTTTTCTCATATATCGCCATTCAGAGGTAGCAGCTCTAAATCAAGACGCTGAGAGATAATAATATTTACATTGTGAATTATATTGTCTAATGTCTAGCATAATCTCTGCTGACAAGTTGCGTACGCAGCTTAGAGGAGTTTTGTACGAAATCTGTATACCGTTTCTAATTACCAATAGAAAAAAATAAAATAATGATAATAATTATTACAATTATTATTATTATTATTATTATATATTAAGGTCAAGTATGCTGGTATCACTAGATCGTGGTATGGGAGTGAGTACACCAAGCAGTATAATATGGTAATATTTTTGGAGTACACCTTCTTTATATTATGATAAAGTATATGTTGGTATTACTACATCGTCGTGTACTTGTTATTGAACTGAACTTGGCATTGTTGTTCTAAATGCTCAATGAGTCAATGGAATTGGGTCTCATCATTCGTTTCATCATGCTGTCGCTGATTGCTGTTACAAATTGGTCTTCATACTGCAAGAAAGTGTGTATTGTGTGGTGCGAGAGATATGCGGTGAAATTGGGTTGGGTGAGTGTAGTTGTGGGAATTGACAAGGCGAAGATTGGGTAAAGGAAGTATAATAGAGAGAGACGGGTGGTTAGTAAGTGGGTTTTGGGGGTTACCCAGAATGAACGTAGGCTTGGTTTAAAAAGAGGATGTGAAAGCGGGTGGAGAGGTTGCGTACCTATTCGAGGAAACAATCAAAACCTGATCCAAATAACCCTAACCATAGCTCCTCTGTGCTCTAACCAATTCTCTGTAAAAGTAGCTCTTATGGCATTATTACACGCCAAGCCCACGTTCACTCTTGGTAGTATTCTAGTATATGCTCTTCAGCACCCCCATCAAAAAATTGCTTGTTGTGGGTGTAGAGCAAGATGGATGGAGAGTTGCGTTAGTTTGCCGGTTGGAGATGGGTGCTCTACCAATTTGAAAACACGGTCCATTTCCTGAGTACTTTTCTGAGAACCAAAGATCGCTGCTCTACCTAGTGTTGTTTTGAAAAAATAGCTGCCAGGCTATCAAACTTGATGACTGCTGTTATTAGCTGTGCCGACATGAACGTAAAGTTAGTTCCTTTTAGCACTACTTACCTACGCACGATCGGTAGGCATAGTTCTTGAAATGTGGCCAATGACACATTTTCAACATGGGAAGGATAGGAAGTGAAGTCACCATCTCCAACCGGCAAACCAACGCAACCTTCAATGCATCTTGGTGTAGAGGATTGTAGTAAGCAGGGTCAGACTGGGGATAAAAAACGGCCCGGGCGTAACATAAACGGCGGCCCAATTAATGTAAGATTGTGTGTGTGTGGGAGGGGGGGGACAGATATATTTCATGATCATACTCTGCTTGATATAATAAAAAATTGATAATCAGGCTTACACACTCACTCTCTCGTATCTTCAGATTACCAAAAACTTTTTTAGCGATGGTGCAACATCAGCTGCACTTTTGATGATGAATGTGTTAAGATTGAAAAGAATATCACCTATACAATCGACATAAGCATGAATGCTTCCAAGTGGTCTGCTGTTAGCGCACTCCTGCACCGACTTTTGATAATTTTTAATTTTGAAAATCTTAATTCACACGCAACTTGCGACGGAGAAAGTGTGAGGATGAGTTTGTATGCTTGAAATGATTGTTTTCGGTTTCTTACTTCTCAAAAAGCATGATCTACAATCACAGTACAATCTTTTGACTGTAGAGCTTCGTTCGCTCACTCTACAAAAGTGTCAGCAGCTTGAACTACAGTGTCGAAGTCTCCAGTCAGAGTTTTCAATTCGGCCGTGGTAACACTGACCATTCGATACGCTTGAATTACATCCATATGCCACTTGTTTGAAGATATTTTGAAAAAGATGTTCTGTATGTCCGAAAATGCGTAGGTACATCTGTGCAGTTACCACTGTTTCAAATTTTGTTGGTTTTCAACGAAACTCCGAGCAATGTCTCTGCATGTTGAATTGAATCCCGTTGAATTTGCAAGGTGATTCATAGTCAGCATCAAGTCAATATAGCGTATTATAATTACCCTATATAAAACTATTCTTTTCAGCTGAGTAAGCACAACAATGTTCAGATGTACACAGATTCATGTTATGTGAATTTATTCATATAAAAATGTATGACTGTAGTATGAAGGACTGAACTATATTACCGGCCCTAAAGACACCAAACAGGCGGCCCACCGGACATTCGCCCGGTGGCCCGCCGGGCCAGTCCGAGCCTGGTAGTGAGGAGACTTTATTGAGTGTGATTAAGGAGTGAATTTACCGGCACATGCAGCGCAGTGCTTAATGTGCTCGCTTCATGTGATTCGGGAGTTGAAGGGGCATATCGTACCTGGTTCGATCCCCGCCACCGTCCATCTTTATGCAGGGGTCATTCGTGGTTTTTCTCTGTAGTATAGGCTAATGCTGGGATGGTGCCTACAATATAGGTCACGACTGCTTTCTTCCCACTATTCAACTTCCATCACCTAAGAAATCTTCATCTCATCCCTCATCTCCTTGACCATTCATCCGACGCCAATAGGTTTAGAAGTTAGCTATGTAGTGCGTCGTTAAACCCAATATAAAAAAGGAGTGGACTTTGCCTGGGATTTTAATCATTTCATTTTCCTGGATTGCTTAGCCTACGATTGTTTGGGAAGTGAGGGCTTTGTTCATCTAAAAGTAAGGCTCAAAATGACCTCGTTGTCGACGAGCCTAAAAACCCCCAACATCCATTCATTTCATCTAAAAGTAAATCACAGCATAGAGTTTGTGGATGCTGTATGTAACTGGCACACACACCCAAAACATTGAGAGATCGTGGCAGGAAGTGCGGCCATCTCTAACCCCCGCATTTGTGTTTTCTGCAATTATTGCATTTGTTCAATTTTATATTTGGATTTCTCACGTACGCTTTGTAAATCCTAAGGATATCCAATTGTTCTTCTGTAGAGCACTCATAATTCATTGTCAGGTACTCAATCAAATACAACAGATACATATTTATCGTATTTAAGACCGTGGCCATAGTCGGTAGCCCGAACTCAATCGGTTCAATCGCGAATATAAAGGTGTGCGATAGGGGCAATTACCCCCCCACCCTCACGAATTAGTAGTGACAAAAACAGGAGAAAGGAAGAAAGAAAATAGGAAGAGAGAAGGAAGGAAATGAATATCCCTGAAGACTGTTTATGCCACGATTTCGTATTTTACATAATTGCATTGAGCATTCTACGTAATGTTTCAAAATGTTAGATCTAGTATGGGCCTATGTAGTTTAGTTAGCAAAAATCAACGAGCATCACTACCGTGCTTTTTTCAGGTTGTGAATGTATCTTGAGTTTTGTAAATAACGATGATAATAACGACGAGGGTCGTTTGTAAGGGGGGGCGAAGAGGGATGCTGTCCGATGGCCAAATTTGAGAGTCGCTATGTGACTTTCTTTCAGAGCGTATCCTATGCATTTTATTCCATTCTATTCACATCACTGAATGTAATTAAATGTTCCCATTCAAATATCATAGCTATTGAATGGCAGATTAATTCAGAGTTCTATTTGCTTGGAACAGTCAATAAGTCTTGTTATCACAGTAAAGAATCCATGTATTCCCGAAACCCGTGGAATCGTATTGAAAATGAGGAATTTTCAAAAATGTCCCTTCGGGGCATGGCTTCCCTCTTGCATTTACCTTTTATATGCTCACCGGTTTTGGGGGCGCACAATTGAGTACTTGCCTGGGGCGCTAAAATAACACGAAACGACCCTGCAGCTACAAATATTGATTCTACCACTATTTTGAATTCCATAGATAAAATGATTTAGGCATCTGAACATTATATGAAACACGCTAAACAGTATTGAAAATGAGTGATTTCAAAAAATTACCTGCGAGGCCGTAAGGGGGCCTTCCCCCCTTACCCCCCGCGGGCCGCCGGCTTCGCGATCCTGATCTCATATGGCATTTTCTTTTCCAAACTGAAATCGCCCCCCCCCCCCCATGAATATTACCTTGATTCACCCCTGCAGTGGGTGGGCGGTGGTATCTTACTTATCTGGCCCCGCTTGCTTAGGTCCACTTCAAGCCGCCACTGGCGGACCACTATAAACATGAAGTTTTTACTGCGGACCACTTGAGAATATTTTCGTTAATCAAACAAATATGAGCAATATATAGGGTGACCAGATTGTAGTAAATAAAATCCGGGACAGAGAAACATCTGAAAGTCAAGTATGCGCGAAGCCGGTGACCCGCGGGGGGTTTGGGGGGCCTTGCCTCCCAACACTAGCCCAGCAGGGTTTTTTTTGGGGGGGGGGGGGGCGATGTTTTAATGAGTTTCAGTTGCTTTGGAGCACGGTGTGAATAAAAAATAAATACATTATCATTTACTCATGTAGAGATATCACTGTGTTTTATTATACTGTTTCAATTGAGAATGATCTATTACCGTATTATAAACTTGTATCGTATGTACATTTATGTAGAGATTGCTGTTGGCGCAGTTTCTCCATCTTTTTAATTCATGCCTTGTATTTTGATGATTTTGGTGAGGGAAATGATGTTTTTTTAATTTCAAGTACATAATTGTAAAACTTGATGCAGGAAAATTTGTAGTTGGTATAGTTGATCCTCATTATCTTCCTTTTTCACCCTACAATATTTTGACAAAATGATAACTTGAGCATGAATTCGTTGTTGTAAGAGTGAAAGAGCATTATGGCTTTCTCTCTTTGCCCTTCTAAATGTATACATGAAAGGTGACTTGAACCACCCGCGCGTTATAAGTGTGGCATAGGGAGGACGGTCGCTCATAACCTTCTCTCATGCATATAACTGCTAACAGAAGGAGTTTCGCCCCGGCCCGGAAGATAGGCCTACTATAGGATGGAGTACTGTACTACACAGAGCTAAACATAATATGCAAGTATTGCAATTTACAGTAATATGGTGTGAAATGATTAACAAGAGATGATGGATGAAATTACGAGAAAATATAAATATGAATTGAATAGTAAAGGATAGAAAATGACATTATGTTCACTGAAATGTGATGGATATGCGCAGACCACCGGTTGAGAAACACTGGACTAGTCTATCAATATCAATAAGACATAGTGAGCTTGGTTTCCTTCTTATAATGAATCTGACTGACACTCCTGCATATTGTATCAACTTTGTGCTTGAATAACTGCTCTTCTCATATAAAAATTGTTCGAATGAACAAAAAGACTCTGGGGTTTCTCAATTTTCACTAGGATTAACAAACAAAAAAGAAGAACTTTTCAACTGTGGTCAACGTTTTATTTTTCCCATCGCACAATTTTCTCATTGGATAAGCTTAGCAAAGATTAAATCCAACTCGGAACACTAACAAGTTGGCATTTCATGTTATGTATTTCCACACATCAAATGAAAACTGTTGTATTTATATATACGGTATTGTAATTACGTAATACCATTGTATACATATATAAGATCTTTATTAATTAGTTATTGATTCACAATATAATATTGAACTTCTCAAGTCGATGCCATTTTATCTCTCACAATGCATATCTAACAATGGTAACCATGGTTACCTCATAACTATGGTTACCAGCTGCTAACCATGGATACATAACAAGATTGTCTTAGATACCTAATATGCTACATCTCTTCACTATGTCTTCACTTTCAAATATTCTCCATTGACTAACAAACACAAATGAATCTGTACATTAATCTGTAACAATTCTGAATGAACTTCTAAATTTTACTCCTACTTCTCTTGCTCTTTTAAAAACTTCACCCAAAGCCTTGTCATGTTCCTCTGCTGAGCTCCCTGAGATTATTAAATCATCAAAATAGACTTGTACATTGTCAATGTCCCCAAATGTTTGTTCGTTTGACTTCTGGAAAACTTCCGGGGCTGAACAGATTCCAAAAGGTAATCGTAAGAATTTGAAGCGACCGAATGGAGTATTAAATGTGCATAGGTCAGAACTTCCATATGAAAGAGGTATTTGCCAAAACCCGTCCTTCATGTCTAGTACCGAGAAGATATTCTGGCCTAACAACCTAGCCATGATATCCTCAGTTTTTGGAATCATATGATGCTCTCTTTTGATACTTTTATCAAGATCCCTGGGGTCAAGAACACTATCTCAGTGATCCGTCTTGTTTCTCCACAACAACTGAACTATTTACCCATTCCGTGGGTTTATTAATTCTCTCAATTATTTTCCGCGACTCTAAATCGACTAACGTCTTTTTAAGTCTGCCATGAACACTTAAGAAGAGCGAGTGTATTACTGGGATAGCATCATTTTTCAGAACTATTGTGTGTTTCCCTGGCATTGTTCCTAAGCCAGTAGACAAGTCAATATTCTTGTTCACTATTTCTGCTTTTGTGGAGTTTACTCCTATAGTTGATATCCTAGCCATCAAGTTCAATTTTACACAGTCCTGCAATCCTAATAATGGTTCCATATTCCAATCAACTACCATGAATTGAATGTAGGCTACTGCTCCTTTCTTCGTTTTACAATTTGGCATCACTGTACCAATAGGACTGATATCATCTTTCGTAAAATTTCCAAAAGGAATTATTCTAGTTTGAGTTTCAACTATTTTTGCTCTAGGTTCTATTTTCCTGAGCATATTTTGTGATAATAGGCCTACACTGACTTCAGCACCTGAATCAAGCTTACACTTGATTTCAATATTTGTCCCTGTCCCCATAATGACTAGGTTCTCATACCATGCATTCTTACTTGCTTCGCTTCTAATTATTTTCGTGGCTTTCTTCTTGCATTCATTTGCCACCACAGTACCCACATTCGATCGAATAATAATAATAATAATAATTATTATTATTATTAACTCTTGCAGTTGCACATAAATGCGCGGTGGCAAGTTCCCTATCAATCCTATCCTATCGCCTCCCTAACCTTCTGACGGAATAGCTTCAACCCTATTTCATCCTCCTCAAGTATACTTCTACTAAGCCCATTCCAATCCCTACCTGTCCTATTCAAGAAAGAGAACTTACCGACATCTAATCTAGCCCCCTTTATAACTACTGCTCTATCATGACTTTGCCTACCCCCATACCCTGACTCATTCCTTTCAATCAACCTATTCAACTCTCCCCAGCCCCCTTCTCCTTCCATTACCCTGAAGAAATTACAAATCCGATCCTCCTTTCTCCGTATTTCCAATTCCCGCCATCCCAAGTCTCGGATCATCTCAGATGGACTCTCCAATATTCTCACCCTCTCCCCCCTTTCATTCTCCCCCCATTTCCACCTCCTAACCCTACCTGTAACCCTTCTAACTGCAATCTTTTGCACCCTTTCCACATCCCTTATCTCACCTAATCTATAAGGATCCCAAACTGAACTAGCATATTCCACCATACATACCATTCATTGTTTCTGTCTTCTTCCTCAACTTGATTATTCGGATCCCCTTCATCCACTTCTGATTCCTCAGATTCTTCCATTAGTGTATGGACCTTCTTTGATGACCTCTTGGTTTTAGCACATCCTTTGGCAAAATGGTTTTTCTGTAAGCAAATTGCACACGTTTTCCCATAGGCTGGGCAGTTTCCAGCCTTGTGAGTATAACAGCATTTTTTACATGAATACTATGCTGCACTATCTTTGTATGCACCACCACCACCACTGTTTACACTTTTATGTCTATAATTATTCGGTTTATCAACATAGAGGTAATGTTCTTGTTTCTTATAATTATGAAGAGACATGTATATATAGCTTCTATTTTTTCTTTTTGTAGCATTTAGAATAATGGAAAGTAGCACTTTGGTGCATCTATTATTTTGAAACATCATGTTTTGTAGCGCAACAACGTTTTGTAATGTAAAAACAGTACATGCAGTACGCTTACAACCACTATAGAGCGTACAATAGGTATTCAAGAGAAACACCCCAATTGATATTTTTTAGGAAAATAGTCTCCACAAGCGGGTTAAACCTACCGCCTGCATTTGCAATTGCACTTTTTTCCAAATTTCCCAACTAACTTCACCCGTTTACACCTCAATTGAAATAATTGTGGGACAAATAGCATCTATAATGCTTCTATTCCTAATATAGCATCTATAACGCCAATACGTTGAAACGTAGTGGATTCAGACGTTATAGTAGCGTTTTGTCGCCTTTTCAAAAACATGATAGAACAACATCAAACCAATTGAAACATAAAGAAATATCAGAAAAACATATGAAAAAGCACTTTTAAATTTCAGAGCTTTTATAGCAATTGCTATTTTTACATGTCTCTACTTATAATTAATGACATGAACTGAAGCTTCCTCCTTCTTCTGTATTTCTTTAATTTTTGACTTCGTTTCTTCTGAAGCGCGACAAATCTGCTGCTCGATCCAAATTGATATTCGATTCTGCTATAAGTCTCTCCTGAAGACGTTCATCTCGCAGGCCTAGCACTAGTCGATCACGAATCAATTTCTCCTGTTGATTTTCTGTGTTGAACTCACACTAGGACGCTGCTATCTTCAGCTCAGTTAGGTATTGGTCTATTGTTTGATGTTCCTTCTGTCTAAGTTTGAAAAATTTTGAACGTTCATACAATTTGTTTTTTCGTGGCAAGCAATATTTTTCGAATTCTTCTATGACCCTGGATAATATGTTTTCATCACCTTCAACTGTAAATTTAAAGGAGTTGTACGTTTCAAGAGCTTCGTCTCTAATAAGACTCAAAAATGTCGCAACTTTCACATCTTCTTGGTCTTCGTTGGCTTTTGATGCTTTCATATAGATTAAACATTTTTGTTTCCATCTTCGCCAATTTTCGGATACATTTTCAGCCTGCGACACAGTTAATAATAATAATAGTCTTTATTTTTCATGTACATAACAATTCCGTCATAACAATCGAAAAGGGCGAGGTTCGATCACATGATCGTTCTTCCACCTAACCTTTACATATAATAAGAGAGAAATAAAATAAAATAGCTCTATCATTTAGTTAATTGGATATAATGTAAAGTAGATAATATTATTACGATTAAGATATATTCTACATGCTAAGATAAGAATATCTTAATAGAGATCAAGATGAAACAATTAACTCATTAGTAGTAAGAATGGAGTATCATCATCATGTGAGACGTTTTATTGACTTTTCCTCTCCCCTCGATCATCTTGTTATGTCCTAGGGAACTTGAGGAAAGAGTAAGGCAATTGATAACGCTACTCATAACGGTGAGTGGTACAAGTGGGGGTGTTCAAAATGTGAAGTAGGCTAGAGGGCAAATCAGGGATAGTTGTTCTGCATTGAGTTATTAGGCGTAGCTTGTCTTTCATAGTTACAATCATTAGATGAGGCTTCAGCCATGGCAAGTATTAATCCTTGTTATTTTAGCAAACTTACTTCTTATTTATACTGCCGTTTTTCTTTTCCTTTCTTAGATGTTCACTTCACTTCTGACACCATGTTGTATTTATATATATTGTAATTAATACCATTGTATACATATATGATAAGATCTTTATTAATTAGTTATTGATTCACAATATAATATTGAACTTCTTAAGTCGATGCCATTTTATCTCTCACAATGCATATCTAACAATGGTAACCATGGTTACCTGATAACCATGGATACATAACAAGATTGTCTTAGATACCTAATATGCTACAAAAACACATTCATAATGTAGAATCAGTCACTCATTCCATATCTATTCTCACCTAGCTTTGTGTCGTAGGCCCTAAAGTTTTTTTAAAACACTTCATATTAGGCCTATAGCCTACCGTTATTATTATTTTTATTATTATTATTTAACTCTTGCAAATGCACATAAATGCGCGGTGGCAAGTTCCCTAAGTACCCCTATCCCACCATCTCCTTAACCCTCTGACGGAATAACTTTAACCTGATTTCATCCCCTTCAAAAACATTTCTACTAAGCCCATTCCAGTCCCTACCTGTCCTATTTAAGAAACAGAATTTACCGACATCTAATGTAGCCCCCTTCATGACTACCGCTCTATCATGACCCCGCCTACCTCCATACCCTGACTTATTTCTTTTTATCAACTCATGCAGCTCCCCCCACCCCCCCTCTCCCTCCATTACCCTGAAGAAATTACATAAACGTTCATAAAAATTGATTGAGTGTAGGCCTATATACAATTTTGAAAGTGAGTGGTGAACATCAGTTTTAATATATATTCAATGTACGTATATGTTCTGTGGAACAACAATGATTTATATTATATTCGATGAGAATCAGTACGTAGAGCATATAGAGTATTCCTATGGAGCATACTCCTAGTTTTTGAAAATCTATCTTAAGTCCAAAGCTGAAACAATTCATAATTAGTAATTCATTGTAAATTCAATGGATTGTCACTAACAGAATTGAGTTGTCATCAAGCACTCGTAACCAATGAAAAAACCAAGAGTAATTTACTAATTTTTCTATGTTTTGAAAATTATTTTTCAGACATTTCCAGCGGTGTTTGCTCTGATAAACAGAAAACTGAGGCCTTGTACGTCCAGCTCATAATGAACGTACAAACAGATTTGATTTCTGGGGGGATGGAGGACTCCCCAAACGTGATATCAGACTATGAAAGAGGCCTCCATAATGCTACCCAGGAAGTATTTCCTACGTCTGAAGTCACAGGGTGCTCACTTTGCCAAGGTAATTTAATCAATTTATTGCATCAACATTGCAAAGACAAACAGCGATGGATAGGCAAATGAAGTGAGAGTATATTATACATTCTGTGCTATTGTTTCTTGGAATAACAGACCCGATGATTAAGAAACTGTTCCTATTTGTTCTTCACGATCTGCTAAGAATCACACATCATTCCCTCAGATGTTTGCGTGATTCCAAACATAGGTGTAAATATCATGTCACAATTATTCAAAATATTTTCTGACTTTCATATATTTATAATTTCAAAAGTTCTGATGGAACAAAAAAAGTTTTGTCCATAGGCTCTGTGGACCAAAGTCCAGAAAGTCAGATTAACACCTGTCAAAAATGATAATGTGATGGAGTTGGAATTGATTGATGAAATTGATGGATTATTATGACGCTGTCCTAGAGAGAAAGATAAATCAATGATGGTTCAATCAACGTGAATGTTCACAATAATAGCGTTGCTGTCACCAATGTCTTCACATTTTTTGAGACCTAATTAGAAAGAGCAGTTGGAATTCGATATGAAGAAGACTGCGGCGAAGACGACAAGGAAACACCGGAAGAAGATGAGGGGTTCGAGGACAACCCCGAACTCGTCATCGACGACCTATCCTATCTACTCGACGAGTTTATACGTTTAAGGGATCTCATTGATACAGAAACAGAAGCATTCGAACACAGATACGGGGGAACTGTCCACCCGTATGTGTTCATCCCAACTTCACCTCCGGAGTGTTGGGGTTATACCGGTCATCATTCATTGTCATCTATACACATCATCACCTCCAGTCATCACTTCAACTACTAGTCTACTTTGCAGCTTCAACCATCCACAAGTTGAGTTTTTCATTCTAAACAAAATGTATAATTCTCCACATTAACAATCAATAACATTAATTGAAGTCTAAATTCTTTTCTCTCCTATGTACTGTGACTATCCGTACCATTAAATTTGTAGTGTTTAAAGAAGGGACATCCAATGTTAAATCTCTATAAATGCCACCGTGATCGGTTCCGCCCGAGCTTCGAAAAAAACCAAGGGGTTATTTATAGAGGGCAGCACCGTAGTACCGTAGAGACCGTAGCGCGCTTCGAAGCGCAGCGGATATTTATGTGGAACTAGTCATTCTGAAGGAAGAGCGGTACGCAAAACATCGCTGCTGCGAGCGGTCTGCGTGAGCCGTGAGACGAAGAAACCTCTTGACTCTTGTTCCTGCTCGATGAACGGCGAGTACAAGCGGCACACTAGGAATGCTCGATCCTTAGTTTTTAGACTTATGGACCTACCCTAGAACTATCAACTACGTAAATACGTCATTACGTAATACTATATCAATTACGTAATCACGTAATTGATACAAATTCTTGATATACAATAATACTTTCCCAATTGAGGCTAATTAACAGCTTGGTTGTTGTGACCGCTTAAAACCCTTCTATGCAATTCCAACATTCCCTGTTGCTACGTAGGAGTCGTACCACCGCATAAATATTGTTTTCAATGAGTAATACCAAATATAATTATATAACCATAATGATGATGGGCCCTATAATATACTGGAAAATATTTTTTATATTGTGCACTTTATAAATGTGTGCTTCAAAACATATTATAAATACATTTGACGATTTAATATTAATTGTAAGTAAGCCCTACTATGATTGTGTCAGTGGCTTCAATGAGAGTGATTATTAAAGTACTATCGCGATAGTACTTTGGGAAAATAATAATAAGCAGTTACGACTAAAATCACAACTTCAAATAGACCTATAATAATCATGAGTACTGATGAAGCTATGTGCCTTGCCTGTTCATGTTAACCTATATTATTTCCATTTTAATGTAGGCCCACATGTTAACTTCAATAAATATTAAATACAAATGTAAAAGTGATATTATCAACGATGTCAATAATGAAATCGAGATGTAGGCCTATAACTTATGGTAATATGATACTGCATATTGCTATAATATATAGAGAAATATATTAGACCTAATATTTGAACACATCAAATACCATAAATAATCATGCCCTGAAAAACGGGCCACAACCCACAACCGACGCGCTATCAAAAAATACGTAATAAAATACCGTTTCATACCTTATGCACCCATTCATCATTCACTGATACCAATAGATTCTTGTCACCACTCAAAGCACAAACTAGTGCATTTTGGTGAGGGAAAAAACACGAGTGTGATTATGAGATGAGAAAAATTACAATTTTTACTCTTTTCACACACAAAACAGATCCTTTTCAATTGAAACCTGAAAAAATGAAGTTCAAGTAATCCCTGAAATCTGAATCAATTTCACGTCTTTTGCAAAATATTGTCTATCTGGAAAGGTAGTTTGAATTTTTCTACTTTTTCGAAAAGTGTTTATATTCATAAAAAAGACTTAAACACCTGATATTGAGCAGAATCTAGAAAATCAGTGTTTTTTCGTCGATTTAGCATAAAAAAGCGATTTTCAATCAAGGTTTTTTTTTAATGAAAAATACGCGCAAAATGGTTTTCAGTTGGGTGTTATATTTTACATTTAAAACATATTATTAACTCATAACATGGATTATGGTAATGGTGGTAATGCATGAACGTTAATATTAAGCACAATAGAACATTGATATTGGTGATTAAGGCTCAAGACTTGGTTGTTTTAATTGAAATAATCAATTGACTTCTAAACAGTCTGGACTAGGCCTACTCATCTATGATCCATCCTTATAATCTGTCTCACCATTCTGGAGTAACTGTTGCCATCTTATCGACTAGTATAAACATGTCCATCATAACTCCAACAGTAACAAAGGAACTCTTCTGTCCTGTATTTTGAGAACTTATAGTTTGAGGGTTGTTCTGCGACATTGCTATATCGCTTCACAAATCTTTAGAATCAAAACTCAAGTCATTCTTAGTATTTACATATATTGAAGGTGATACAGTATGCAACAGTGTATCAGTGCAAGGAAGTATGTAAAGTCCATGTCAGGGAGACTGGAGAGTCGAGTCCGACGTCAGAGCTTTTTTCCCCCATTACTCACCTCGTTGGGGTGAGACGTTCGAGACTCTCAACGGGATCTTAGTCAAAAGGGTCTATTACCTGCGCCGGAAGGAACAATAGCAATTGAACGACCATTATATAGAAATAAATTAAAATCGTCGTCGAAGAATTTAGATTATTATATACCGAAGATGTGCATTGGAAATTAAAATCTAAGCAATTTACTTTTTTATTGAAAAAAATTCACTCATATTCGGCCGAGATACGTTGATATGTTTGTGGGAGTGACCAGAGAAATAAAAATCACTCCCAAAAACATATCGATGTATCTCGGCCATATATGAGTGAATTTTTTCCAATGAAAAAGGTGATTGCTTAGATTCTCATTTCCAATACAAATCTTTGATATATAATAAACTTGATTCTTTATCGACGATTTTAATTTATTTCTATAATGGTTATTCAACTTCTATTGTTCCTTCCGGCGCAGGTAATAGACCCTTTCCCTACGATCCCATCAAGAGCTTCGCACATCTCACCCCATCGAAGACGGAAAACAACCATTTCTCAAACGATGGGTGGGAGGGGGAGGGTAACGATACATATACTGGGATTGAGAAGTTGTGACTAAAATATCTATTTGGTGTCTATGAATTATGACTGCAATGAAAGTGAGACGTTATAAAACGGTATTTTTTCCACGTATTTGTTTGCAGTGGTCTGCCGTGGCCTATTCAAAAATTGAAAGATTAGAAAGTGAATTTCTATTTTTTTCTATATGAAAACTTGCATTATGAAATCAACTCATCTGCTTTCCATTCCGAAAAATTACATTCTATAAATGTTTTCCAAGTGTGAAACGCTCGTAATAGGCCTAACAAATTCAATGGCCTAACTATTGATACAAAATTTGTAAAATTATTCATGAAATAATTATTCAAAAATAATTAATCATATCCAGTATATATATATATATATATATATATATATATATATATATATATATATATATATATATATATATATATATATATATATATATATTATATATATATATATATATATATATATATATATATATATATATATATATATATATATATATATATATATATATATATATATATATATA
The DNA here is from genome assembly GCA_964007535.1 of Brachyptera risi. Taxonomy (NCBI): domain Eukaryota; kingdom Metazoa; phylum Arthropoda; class Insecta; order Plecoptera; family Taeniopterygidae; genus Brachyptera; species Brachyptera risi. The sequence continues at coordinate 43,082,075 of OZ023327.1, forward strand.
TATATATATATATATATATATATATATATATATATATATATATATATATAT
>OZ023327.1:43082325-43117325 GCA_964007535.1 Brachyptera risi
AGAACGATCATGTGATCGAACCTCGCCCTTTTCAATTGTTATGACGGAATTGTTATGTACATGAAAAATAAAGACATTCTATTCTATTCTATATCTCTCTCTCTCTCCATCTCTAGTTATTTTGAACAATCACACTTTTATTTTGTACATTTTAATATTCTCATTGGCCTATACATTTTTTTTCATTTTGATATCATTTTATCCTACAACTTTTACATTAAGTGCACTCTCCAACACACGAACACAATACAGAACAATACATATTAAATTACACACATCACATTTCTACATGGTATTCTTAGAATTAGTACTGTGTTGTGTCAATTACTACGTTGTATTCGTATTGCTTTTCATCAATATTAAATGAAGTGAAGTAGAAGCCCGCATAAGAAAGATTCTTGTGTGCTGGCTGACTATAATGAAAAATCATTATAAACAATTGACAGTTGAAAAACAGGAGATAATTTTCATAATGAGGTTATGGTTATGTGACGAGAAAGTAAACAAACGAGTAGACAAATTCAGATTTCAAGTTACAGTTGAATTTAAGATGAAAAGAAAAAACAAAACAGAATGTTTCTTGATGTATGTATACATTGTTACAATTGAAAGAAATGTCGATCCATATCCCTTAACCACTCACTTATGCCTTTTCTAAATGTAGGTGTGCTATTTAATGATCTAATATTAATAGGTATTTATTCATGTTAGATACTTGAAGGCATCTTTTTCTGAGCCCTGAGCAACTCCAAATTAATTTACAATATTTATTGCATTATTACGTAATACTCTATTAAAACGTTGTTGAATACTTATCTATGCACATAATCCCTTTTATTTCCATAAATTTTCAAATTCATGTACTCTATAGGTAAATTCCTTTGGAGGGTGTACAGGATATCATCTTTTTCTTATCATTATGTATTTGTATTTATTGCCGTTTCTCATGAAGCACAATTCGAGAATTGTATGAACATTGTCAGGTACAGTGGCGGCTCGTGTGTAAGTACTGCTGAAAGGCAGCACTCCCTGTGATTTACCGGATGCCAAGCTATTTTCAATCAATCTATATTGAATACATCACTTTTTCCATTTCGTACAATGTTTTTCATCTAGCAATCATTGTTTACTAATAGGCCCTACAGCTTTTTTTTATTTAAATGAGAAACAAAAACGTTCTTATTCATCGTTAAACGTCTACTCACTACTGCTTCGAATGCATCATAAAAACTACGCGCCACTGAACGCCTGCAACAGCAACGCTAGGCAATATTGCGTACATCCTACGTACTGCACGTTCAGCAGCGCGAAACAGATCGGAGTAGGAGGGCAGAGGGAGCACGCGGTGAACGGACAATTGCGAGAATTAAAGCCTATATGGGTACTGCAGTTCGGGTATCTCCAACAAGCTCGAACGTGCCCGAACACTGCCGAATTGGAAATACTCGGAACACTGTATACTCACGACTTCCGCCGCCTCCTAATCCCTTACTTTACTATTACTATAACGGCCGAGTGTTTCGAGCCCTTCGGTCACTCGACAAAATGTTCACTGGGTACCCATTGATGAATCATGGCTGAGTCAGATAGGTATATTTGCGTTGATACAGTATCAAATTCCAGATATTATTCTGCATCTGATCTACGCTGACAAGCTGAACAGATGGTAGATTAGTTATAAATATAAATGAATGTTCAGGTCTGATTGTGAATGTAAAATGAGTGAAATGTGTGTTTGTTTGATATGTAGTAAATGTTGCCTTGTATGACGATTTACGAGCCCATAGTTTTGTGGCTGTGTAGCTTCATATTTAATGGCTCTCATTCAACTGCAGCACCCCCTATTGTTCAGGTCACCGGCCGCCACTGGTCAGGTATTATTGAGAGTAGATTGGAATCACTTGAGTGAAATAATTAAAGTCAGAAAAATACATCTATATGGAGAAAAACAAGTCCATCGAATAATCTTGTCAATCATTAAGATAACCCTCTATAAACTGTGAGCTAATTTATCAGATATCGACAATAATTGTGTTAAAGTCCGTGAATGTTTTCTGTTAAGTGAATGTTTACAGTCAATAGATGTCCTTTAATATGCCAAATTTTGTTTTCTAGATCACTCATCGAGCTCTCGACAACAAGTGGATGAGACTGCACCTCCTGTTGCGCCATCAATATTTCCACCATTGTTGACGATTAAAGAAAATATGGTTTGTGCTTTTATGTTTCTTAGGACTAGGAATATGACATATGACATACAATACACATACTATACATAATATATAATATGTAATATACATATGACAAGTCATTCAGGAGACCGGGGTTCGATTTCCGCCATGGTCGACCATTTTGACAAGGGTTTTCGTGGTTTTCCTCTGTCATTCAGGTCAATTAATACAGACAATCTTAAAACCAGGCCCCAACCGACCTCTTCAAAGAAACCTGATAAAATAACCTTTCATCTCATTATCCCATCATTTAGTATATGATTCACTGACGCCAATACATCGTAGTAATCTGTATAGGCCTAGCACATCATTGAACTTGATATGAGAAAAATAAATATATGTATAGCTCGTCGTGGCTCAGTTGGTCGAGTCACGTGTTTAGAAATTGAAGTCAAGTCGGGCGTGGGTTCGAGTCCCGTTTAAAGCAAGTATTTTTTTAAACATTGTTCGTGTATCATTCGCTCATCATTTGTACCCTCAAACATTGTAGCTGTTGGTGTGGTCATTGAGCAAACAATAATCATTTTCAGTGAAATATATAGGCTCTATTATACATAGTCTTCCAGACCTGTTCGTGCGTGCGAGCATTTGTAACGTGTATGCGCACCTCGGCACGGTGTTTGGTTGCGAGAGGCTTGATGAGGAGAGTGGAAAGGGGGAGGGGGGAGAGAGAATACGAATGAGAAAGGAGGGGGGAAGGTTGCTGGAGTACCAAGAAGTCATTCGACAGGACTGGCGATTTGTAGAAATGATCACACGTAGAAGTGCAGGGCAGTGGGTCAGTGTTGGGGAAGTTCACTTATGAAAGGAACTTTTATAAAGTTCTGCTCATGTCAAATAAATCGATCTTTTAAAAAGTTGAAAGTTCGTTTTCAAGCGCTTTGCCGTAAAAGTTCCAAGTTGAAATAAAAACAACAACAACATAAGTTCGTTCAAAAATTCACTTTGAAAATTAAATGGGAAAAAGGTTGCAAAAATAATAAATGTAGGCCTGCACTCACATTTTCTACAATAAATGTCTGAAGTTTAATAGTGATCGATACCAACTACAAGAAGTGATCACATCATGAAATCCCGAACAGGGAATATTATACACTCGGGATAGAGACCGTAAAATGGTCGATCTCATTCGGAATTTAGACGTGGCAGTACGGATAGTGCGATCGTGTCGAATAGGATAATGAGTGATCTAAAATGATCAACTTCCAAATGTACGTTTTAATTCATTAAGGATCACCGAAAAATCGAACGTTACGAAAGTTCAAGATCGTCAACAGTAAATGTAATGTGTTCACTGAAAAGTTCAAAAAATAGAGATATTTATATATTTGATATATATGGATATATAGATATGGATATATAGATATTCGTACAAATCACTTCAGCACCAAGGCAACTAGTTCAAGTGACAGCTGAAATCGTCGTCAAATCTGGCCATAATTTTACGATCTTTCATCTTTTGTATAGAGACTCCTCACTCGAGACTGAATTGCAAACACTTAAACATTTTCCAAAGTGGTGGCATTGACTTTATTAAAACTTGTAGAAGGGTTACAAAGTTGAAGCATGTATCAATATTGAAATTATTATATCTTTTTTATTTTGTACTTTTTGCATAAGCAAAGGAAAATTGAGTGTTTTTGACAGCAATTAAGTTGAAATTGTACATAGTTGATCATTATTATAATATCTGAATTTTAATGTGGTCAATGTTGTGTTGCAGATACATATTGAGCAGGATGTTTGGGTGGCCAAAACAGCCTATGAGCATGCCAAGGCCCTCACAAACAAAGGTTCAATCTTTGTGAAGACCTTGGCAATTGCTGTCTTCGGTTACGCAGTCCTTGGAGAAAGTTCGGTGACAGGTAAAAAAAGGGCCACACGCCGCAAACGACGAACCATCGAAGCCAACACTAAACACTCAAAAGCTACTGGCAATACAAGGTAAATTATCAAACTTTCAACTTGTTCCATAGGCCCATAAAGAGAATTATCTGAGTTTTGAATACTTCTGTTGAGATTTCAATAACTCGGAGATGCTATTCATGTTTATAAGTTTATACATTATACTCTTTGTGAACAAATATGGAAAAATTATTAGTTAAAGCCCATATTCTGATGTAAACAATATATTGCGTAGTCAACAGGTCTTCATAGACAACATTTAAAACTACTAGCGCACTATATGCGATGCGTGCAATGCATGCTTGGACCATTGTGTGAAGGGACTATTTTAATGGCCGCGATATTTACACGTGTGTAGACGGTCGCTACTAGTTCGAGCAATCAATTCTGCACAAGTTGAATCAAGTTACACTCGTGAAATCAATTTTGAAAGGCTATAGTAGAATACATTATTCACATTACCAATTAGATTCATTGACCTAGCTCCCGTATCGGAATTATCTGCAAATTAATCAAGAATTCAATATAATTATGTGTGCCATTTTTCCATATTATATTTTGTTATACTATACAAATATCGTTCAAATGAAGACATACAAACAAACAAACAAATAGATTCAATTTTCCCAGGCCTAGCCCCCAGGTAGAACTTCTTCTAATTCTAAAACTATTTCAAGAATCAAACAGTTTACCGCCGAGTATATAATTTGTGATAGGGAATAATGATATTTTAAGGTACGGGTATTATTCAACCAATTTATAGATTTTGTAAGACCTATTATTGGAAGACATTGAGGCTAATTATACCGCCTACAGTCAAAATATGGAAAAAAACATACAAAAGTATGGAGATATTTAAATACGTACAAACTACGAGATACAATTTATTCATCTTTTATTAATTATTGGCTACCAATGGTATACTTGTAGGCCTACATTAATTAATAATTAATAATTTGCTATGTTCACACATTTTTATCTCCATTTACGGATCAATATTTCTAGTTGTTACGGTTAACCGACTGATTGAAAATGGGCTCACTTCTGAAATATAACTTATGACTGAAAACTTGTTTAAACATCAGCAATTCTGAATATATAGAATAATACATAATATTGAAGTATTATTTGAAAAGGAATTAATACATTTCTTTCCATTCAGCAAATGAACAATAATTCTGCTTATGAATCTAGGCCTTGCATGTTATTGAAACTGGATCACTCCTTATTCCTATCTAACTCAAGTCCATCTTCATTTTATTATAATTATGCAATTTCATATTTAATTTCTAATTTCATTGTGTACATCGATTGTACACCATCCACTACATTTTCCATTAGATCCCATGCGTTGTATCCATCTAACCCATTCTTTCCTCTATTTTGAATCGTTGAGAAAAGAGTGCCTGAACACATTCCGATTATATGTTGTATTATTTAGCAACTTGGAACACAACATATAGTAAACCAAATGGCCTATTAGACATCCTAACCGATAGTTTCCAATGAAAACTGCCAGACAAAATATCACAACAACAATGACAGCCCGTTACTACGCAATGTCAATTCGTCAGCTGTCGGAAAGCCTTCACACAAAATATCCACAATGCGTCGCGCATGCGCAGAGACTTTTCAATGTGGTCTATTGACCGGCAGATTTGGCCAGGGTTTAAGAAATAATCAGGTCAAGGGTCAACATGCGAGATCAAAGTCGTGTGGGTACTTGATAGACGTGAAAACTCGATTGGCTATTAAATTATTCACATAATTGAATTGATTGAATAATATTTACATAAACATGTTTAAATTCATTCCAAATGGATCTATTAGAGTTTTTAACTTCATTTGCAGGCATCTGATCCATTTGAATGAATTTTAGACATTCCCATTAAGTCAGTTGACCTTCGACATATTTACTTTATAAACCCTGATGAATAACAGTCTGGGGTAATATAACAGGTGGCCCACCGCTCGCGTGGTCTCTCGCTGCCGCACATTCACAACTATACATTGCCACTGGACAAAAAACTACTGATTCTATTTCAGTGACCAATACGTCATTCAAAAAGGATTTTTTTTTTATATATTGGGTATTAACGACGCACTGTAATGATTACTAAGATCCAGTGGCGTGCAGAGGGTCGAATTAGAGTGGAGCAGACACCCCCGGATAGGGGGTGGTATACCCCATCTCCGTGGTGCGTCGCCCTCGAAGTGGTAAATTGAAGAGTGACAACTCCAACAAGCCATATATATAAAATCAGAATCTGGGTCATAGAGAAAGACGTATAGAAGTAAGCGGGTGCGAAGCCGGTGACCCGCGGGGGGTTGGGGGGGGAAGGCCCCCCAACAGCCCCGCAGGGATTTTTTTTTTTAATGTTTTTCTAGGTGTTTCATAATTTTGATTGCTTTGGAACTGGAATTAGGCCTACTGGAAGAGAATAAAAACTACGAAACGTGTACATTGTACAACTAGCTGCCCTTGAGCGGGAAAGGAAAAGAGGTGGGGTAAGATAAGCTGGGGAAATTGAATGCGTGCACTTGCTGCGCGCAAAATTGAAAATGCGATCTGTGTTCCCTCTCAACCTGTGGAGTGTCCTAAAAACTAGACTAACCATCAAACAGAGAGACATGATTTGGAGTGTTTTCCTAATGGTCTGAAAGTCAATTCGCTCACCTGGACTCATTACATAACTTGGTGCAGAAATTACTAATGAGTTAGTTGAACTGGGTGCTCAACCAGCTACCACCGATGGTTACCAATTGATCAATTATATTTTGATTTCAACTGATTCTCATATCATGGCTTTTATTGATCTTGGTGATGCCAGACCTTAGATATAATAATTGGAATTGAATGGCAAGCCTTTATTCTCGATGTTTCCTCATATGAAACAAGCACTCCACATGAGGTGGGTTTGGTTACTGACTTATTTGATCTTCCACATTCGTAAAATGATAGGCCTATACTTACCTCCCTGGTACCCCCATGCTCTTCCACATAACTGTCTACATTGATTCATTCGTACACAATCACATAGATGATTGTGTATCATGAATCTACGTACAATTATCAGGCCTTTTCTTCCGAAGCTTTTGAATTTGTACACCCACCCACTTTTGAGGTGGAGCGCCGTGCTCCTCCTTACATATAGCCTGCACGCCACTGCTAAGATCTATTGGCATCGGGTGAATGATTAATGAGATGATGGGATGTTGAGATGAAGGTTTTTATGGGTAGTGAGAAGGATAGTGGGAAGGAATCGGTCGTGGCCTATATTGTGGGAACCATCCCGGCATTAGCCTAGACTACAGAGGGAAACCACGAAGAACCCCTGTAAAGATGGATGGTGGCGGGGATCGAACTGAGTCCGATATGCCCCTTCACCTCCTGGGTCACATGAAGCAAGTGAGCTAACCACTCGGCTACTGTGCCGGTCAAAAGGGAATTGTTTAACAAGATAACAATATTATTTTCAATATAATGTTTATTATATTGACGCTTCTAGAATTTTTTAGAATTTTCTAGTTTCAAATTATATATCCTGTATCTGGAGATCAGGAAGAGGTATTGAAAAAATGAAGAATATTTCACCTCGTTTCAATATTTGCCAAATAACAAGTAGGAACGTTAGAAAAAAGTCAAATAAAAATGACCTAGTCCACGAACTAAATCATGCATTCTTGTTTATGAATTTGCTTGTCACTTGTCTTTGATGATCTGTGCGCTTGGTATTCGGTGGACATAGTTGGAACTTCTAGCAACTTGAAGGTCATCAAAAGAGTACAGTCCTTGTCAGGGAGAGTTGAGTCTGACATCAGAGCTTTTTCCCTTGAACGTTACCACCACTACCACTCCGTTGGGGTGAACGGGGTGAGAGGGTCGAAGCTCTTGAGAGATCGTAGCTGAAAGGGTCTATTATCTGCACCAGGAGGAACAATAGAAATTGAATTACCATTATAGAAATAAATTAGAATCGTTGTAATCGGAGAATCAAGTTATATACCGAAGATATGCATTGGAATTGAAAAATTCACTCTTTCATTTTAAAAAATTCACTCCTATGCAGCCGAGATATGTCGATACGTTTGTGGGAGTGACCAGAGAAATAAAAATCACTCCCAGAAACGTATCGATGTATCTCGGCCTGCATATGAGTGAATTTTTTAAAATGAAAGAGTGAATTTTTCAATTCCAATGCATATCTTTGGTATATAACTTGATTCTCCGATTACAACGATTCTAATTTATTTCTATAATGGTCATTCAATTTCTATTGTTCCTTCCGGCGCAGGTAATAGACCCTTTCGGCTACGATCCCGTCTAGAGCTTCGATCCTCTCACCCCAACGGAGTGGTAGTAGTGGTAACGTTAAGGGAAAAAAGCTCTGACGTTAGACTCAACTCTCCTTGACAAGGACTTTAGCTCTTCACTCGCAACCCTCCAGGCGACTGAACGGTGACTGAACAATGCAATGAAAATAGCCATATGATGAAACCACTTTTTCTTATTTCAACAGAATATCACTTTGGTCCTTTCTTGAGATAGTCGTATAAACATGTCACCCAATTGTCAGCCAAAACGCATTTGTCATACATTTACGTAGCTGGTTTATTGAAATGCTGGAGTTCATTCACATTCATCATCAGGCGTATTCAACTTTTTCGTGGTAAATTTTTGAGATATTGAGTTTTAACGACGCACTATACTGATGGCTACGATCTGTTGGCGTCGGTGGATGTTGAGTGAGATGATGGGATGATGAGATGAGAGGTTATTTCATCAGGTGTTTTGGATGGTGGGAAGAAGTCGGTCGTGGCCTGTTGTTAAGGAACCATCCCAGTATTGACCTGAACGACTGAGGGAAACAACAAAAAAAAAGTGTCTGGATGGTCGACCATGGCGGGAATCGAACCCTGGTCTCCCGAATAACGGTCAGTGTGTTACTCGGCCACGCGTCTCGTCGGTTTGTAGTCAAGACATTGCACACTTACTTCGGTTGTCATTTTTTTTTTTTTAAATGTAATCAAACCAATAAACTACATTATCATAATTCATAGATGGCAATAAAAGAGCTGGAAGTGAATATAATTATAACTTGGCAGTAAATAGCATTTGAAATTACAAAAATAAATATCAAGTTGATAAGTGAATAAATGAATAGATATTAAAATATCAAGTTGGATTATATGCCAAGTTTCATCAAGATTTTTACTTCTGTTTGAAGAGTGGGGTGAGAAAAAATGTGTTCGTTTTTACAGATATGGTGGAATTACTTGTTAGATTATGCTCATTCCATCATTTTTTCTGAAATTACGAATTTCTCCATAAAAAAACATTTTTCACAGAGATTTCATTTTTTTGTGAAATCTTCAATGAAAAACAAATGCTTCTGGACAGAGGCGTAACTACCAGGTGGGCCAAGTGGGCAAGTGCCCAGGGGCCGGAGGCCCCTGGGCACATATGGGGGCACCAATATGAATTTCTGTAATTCTAGATAGTCCAGTCTAACCAAAGAAATGATAATTTTCAATGTTGGACCTGTTTTCACAATTCTTTCAAATGCACCATCTCATATATTATTTTAATATATCATATTTCGAAGAGGTACCACAACAATCTGAGAAAAAGAGAGTCAAGAAAGTGCCGCGTCATTTTGACGAATTAGGCGAGGACCAATAAGTTGATCCAGAAAAGCGCTTCAGAGTTTAAGTGTTAAGGATTGGCCTTTTAACATCTTGCCTACCGGCTTGATTGCAGACGTTCGGGATACAAGTTGGCAACGGAAAACCAATCATCGTATCAACATACAGTTTTTTTAGATAATCAGCAGTATTCAATACGTGCTTGCTCGAAGAGCTTTAGTTCGTGATATATTTGAAACCCTTTAAAAAAAATCCGAAAATTAACATTTTTTTACCTGTTTTCCATTCCTTCTACAATTTTTTCAGAGTGATATACCGGTAATATGAAAATTATGATTTTTAATGAACGTAGAGACACAGATATACTCATTGTGGTTTCATTGCAAAAATAATTAGACTGATCGGTCCCAACGTTTACCCACCATGTGTTGTGAGCCAAAGGCCTGCATTGGCGCTTTTTGTCTTGTTTTGACCGTCCCCTGCAGGGTTTACTCATGGATTGTGAGATGTAAGGTTCGAGAGTTTGCGTGAAGTAACAGAAATCTTCAAAGTCTTACATCCAAGTCATCTGAGTAAAATCTCAGATGTAGAAGTTCTGAGCGATGCAAATAAGTTTCGACTCAAATTTGAAAGTGATGTATCGCTCACATTTCCCTCTCAACTTCTCGACATGAGATCTGCTTTGCGTCAAGACATTTTGAAAATATGTAGTGTACATGTAATTGGCCAACTTTCTCATGGTTAAGCACGCATCACTTCCTGCAAGTTTTCCAGATGTGTGCTCCGCTTGTGTCCTGTTTTTAACAATACCTGTCAGTCTGTCACATTTGCAAGTGCAGAGAGAGGCTTTTTGAAACTGAAGCAGATAATTACGTACCTCCGTAGCTTAATGTCCCAAGAAAGAGTCAAAGGCTTGTCTATATTTGATCAATTGAACGGCGACGAGCGAAATTAATGATTTCGATCAAGTAAGTTTAATAGATATTTTCCCGCATCAGAAAGCTTGAAGGGAGAATTCCAAGTTGAGTTAGTATACCACAGGGTGGGCTGCTGCATTTTTTCCACCGACACAAACTTTATTTGTATTTAGTAATTCACAGCTTACTTTGATTTGAAGTTATAATCCACTTGAATATATGTAGGCCTATAACATCGTTTTTAATCGCGCCAAGTAGTTTTTGAACGACGCCATAAGATTCTACAACAACAAGTCAACATGAAATGCTTCGTTCAACCCTACAAGCGAGGTATTTTATGAGTACAAACTATTATAGCAATTTTCACAGAGCAGTGTGCTTGACTAAGTACGTACAGGCCTATGATGCAAATTAATTTTATTCATTTAAACGGACGAATAGGAAATGTGAGAGGGGCACTCTAGGTGATACCTGCCCAAGGGCACTCCGTATTGAAGTTACGCCACTGCTTCTGGAAAATCCCTTGAACAATAATATTAAAAATATTTGAAAAGGTGGTCAACGCATTACACGAATTAATTGTTCAAAATCTTACCATTAAGAAAACGAATAGAAATTTGGAAAAACCATTTAAAAAGAAACTCAGGTATTCCAGATACGGTTTAAATCCATCAGTGAGACAAAAAAGCATACGTTTTCTGTACATTTGACAAAGGACGCACATCACATTGTGAACAATTGTCACATCTGCCCCCCTCCCCCCCCCCCCCCCCCCTCTTATAGGAGTTTGAAAAAACATTAAAATAATATGACATTTCTTTTCCTGTCAAGAACGTAATGTCAGGGTTGAAATTTCAAATTATTATAAATTGATTTCATGTATTAATTGGATCATTATTTTTCAGAAATATACCGCGTCTGGCTTGTGCAAAAGGGAACCTCAGCGGGTTTCCTGGACCAAGAAGTGAAGAGAGTCAAGTTTTACATTGGTTCGACGATAGCAGATCTAAATGCAAAGGAAAAAGATCCAAGTGGGGAAAAGAAAAAAAAAGTTGAAAAACAATTAATTTCTAATTACCGGTAATGATAAAGAATAGAATAATTCAATTCAATTATTTTTATTTCATATTAATATTCCATATTAATTTACATCTCAATTTTGTCCGTATAAAATAAAGTATTTCACATAAAATAAAGTATTTGTTCTCAAGAAGTGTTTACATTTCCATTTTTTTAAGAAACCCAGTCATATATCGATCCATTTAATCCGATCTTTGTCGAGCAAGCTTACAGTATTGAGTATAGGACAGTAAGCCTACATACATACTATACAATAAAAAATTCCAAACACAACTTCATTATCATCAATGTTGAAGGAGTGGTGGATGAGACTCTAGGCAATCGTATAGTTTTTATTCAAACTGAATGTCGATTGATTTGATATTATTTATATCACAAAATGGGCCTTCAAGTTCAAAAGATCCAGTTGATTCTACAAGATGACTGCCTAGTTACAATTAATCATATTTATTCAGCTCCAATTATGACTCCGCAAATATATCTACTTATTTCTAGACATACTTGTGAGAAGTTGAGAAATATTTGATCAATACTGTTTAATTTTACTTTTGATAGCCAATTCTCTCGTTTTTGTGGCAAAGTGAAGAAATATCTGATCATTTCTATTTGATTCTACTTTTGACAGCCGAGAAATATCTGGTTGATTCTTACTTGTTCTTGTGGCAAAGTGAAGAAATATCTGATCATTTCTATTTGATTCTACTTTTGACAGCCGAGAAATATCTGGTTGATTCTTACTTGTTCTTGTGGCAAAGTGAAGAAATATCTGATCATTTCTATTTGATTCTACTTTTGACTGTCAAGAATTATCTGCTTGATTCTTATTGATTCTTGTGGCAAAGTGAAGAAATATCTGATCATTCCTATTCGATTCTACTTTTGACTGACGAGAAATATCTGGTTGATTCTTATTAGTTCTTGTGGCAAAGTAAAGAAATACCTCATCATTCTTATTGTATTCTACTTTTGAATGTTGAAAAATATCTAATTACTTCTTGTTAGTTCTTGTTGGAAAGTGAAGAATTATCTGATCATTTCTTTTCTATTCCACTTTTGACTGTCAAGAAGTACCTGGTTGCTCCTTGTTAGTTCTTGTTGAATAGACCTGATGAAGACTAGTTTATTTCTACTGGATTCTGTTAATTTTTTCAAGCAGAAAGGGGCACTAACCAAGTCAATTCTGTTTGAATCTTGACAAGAATTTCTATTCAACTTCTGATCAATTTTAACCAGAAAAAGTAAGTAGAATTTCAAGCTGGGACTAGCGTCAACTCGGTCAAGTTAGTTTACTTCGCCCACATTCAGTCTCACCTGCAGTATGGTATAGTCTTGCAGCTCTTCTCATACCAAGAGACTCTTCATTTTTCAGAAAAGGGCACAATCAAGTACTTGGCTCAAGCGTGAGCTTTGATCCCTGTGCCGAGGTGTATGTTGAAGATTCATGCAGACCCTTGTTCAAGCATTTTAATATCATGCCCTTACAAAGTCTTTATATTTTCAACATTATTATGTTTTTATATATGTTTTCATAGGATAGCAAGATGGCGGCCATAGTGGAGTGCAGTATAGTAGCCTAGGAACTAGGAAGGAAAAAGATAGTTAAGGAAAGTGATAAATGTCAGGGATGTAGGAAAGAAGTTAGAGTAGGCAAACAGTGTGAATTCTGTGAAGTGTGGAAGCATTATGGGTGTGCAAAAATAGACAGAAAAGCAAGAAGCAAGGGATGGGTTTGCATGGGCTGTGAAAGTAGGGTTATGGCTGGCACAGAGCTACACAGTAAACACAGGCCACCAGCCACAAAACTTATAATAGAGGAAAGTATACAAGTGGCAGTAGAAAGTGACAAAACAGAGGTGATAGGCCTAGTGGAAAGGGAACTAATGAGAAGTGAGATGGATGAGCATGATTCGAGAAATGACGGGCAAGACAAAGAACGTGTGTTTGTAAACGAGTATGTGGGGAGCGATGTGGTGAGAATTAACAGCAATGGAGGGGAACCAAAGATATCAGATCCAAAGATAGTGGAGATAGACATTGGGGATCCGGAAGAGGATAAGAGGGATGATAGGCCCAGTGAAACCGAACATGTGGCGATAGTAAAAGAAACGAAGAGGCCGAGAAAGCAGGGAACCCGCACAGAGAAGCTAATAGGATGGATAGTAGAACAAATTAAGTTTGAAGAAGAGGGGGGAAAGAAGAGAAGAATGAGAAGAAAGAGAAACACAGTTCTGAAGTCGGAAGTTGTTAAAGGTGTGGTGGCTACATTTATTTGGTTAAATAAGAGAATCAAGGAATTGGAGAATACAATTGGTAAAATAAAACAGAAGGAGAGGGAAGTGGCACAGAAGGGGGACGACAAGGGTAAACAAAAATACAGGAAGAGATACAGATAGCTGAAGAGATTGTGAAGGCGAAAGGGCAGCGGAAGCAGGAAGGGGAGATGTGCAATGAAACGGAGCAAACGATTGCCAACAACCAGCCGGGGCTACCAGACGAGGCAACCAGCCGAGACAACAATATCAGGCAGCAAACAGCTGATCGACAGAGGCATACACTTGCAGACAACCAGCCGAGACAACCAGCCGAGACAGCAACCAGACGAGAAAACCAGCCGAGGCAGCAACCAGCTGAGCAACGGAGACATACTGTGGAGCGACAACTTGGCAGTATACATACACTCCTCATAGGAGATATTAATGGAACGACGGCAAGGTATTTTTGTGAAGACAGCGGCTATGGTGCGTGGAGTGTTCCCGGAGCGAGAGCAGAGGATTTAGCTAAAGTAATAGCATCATCGAAGAAGGCCCGGACAGAAAAACCTGAGAGAGTAGTACTCTATGTAGGAAGCAGAGAACGGGAGGAAGGAAGGGGCGCGTTGGAAATCGGGGACAAGATCGAACAATTATTGAAAGTAGTGGGAACAGTATATGGAGCAGAAGTGAAAGTTTATGTGTGTGGATTGAAGAAGAGTGCAGGACTTCATCTAAACAAGGTAGTAAGAGAGGTGTGCGAGCAGAATGGCGCACTTTTGATGTATACCAGGCCAGACATGCCAGATAAGACCAAGTCGAGAGGGGAAATGTTAGGAACAAGGCTCAGAAAATCTGTAGTGAAATGTGGAGGAAGAGAAAAGGTTTTTCGGACAAGGTGGGTGTACGGAAGCACGATATAACTCTTAAGCCAACGCAAGAAGAGCCAAAGCAGAATGAAGACAAAGGGGAATTAGCAACACAAGGAAGCAAGAACATGGCGGCGAAGAGACAATCTAGGCCATCTAGTCAGGATAAGGGCAGTGAGGAAGTAAGGGTGGCCACTAGTAACATAGTCACAATTACAGGCAAAATTGAGGAAGGTATAGAATATAGAAGACAAAAGCGAAAGACACTAGGAGAGATGAAGACTATGGGTACACTCAATATTATGACGCTTAATGGAAAAATAGAGGAACTCATTGACGTTATGAAGGATCAGAAGCTGGAGGTTTTAGGTCTAAGTGAGACTAAGTGGAAGGGGAAAGGGACGAAGGAGCTGAGAGAAGGATATAAATTGTGGTGGTCAGGAGGAACGGAAGGAAGAAACGGAGTAGGATTTATAGTGAATGAGAAGATGAAAGAGGAAGTTATTAGCGTGGAAAACACGAACGATAGGATAATGAAGATGACAGTGCAGATGGAAAAAAAAGACAACGGAGATTATCCAAGTATATGCACCTCAAACGGGAAGACCGATGGTAGAGGAGGAACATTTTCTGAAGGAACTAGAAAACGTCATTACGGCAGAAAGGGTGCTAATCATAGGGGACCTGAATGCAAAAGTGGGAAAGGAGTGGAAAGGCTACGAAGGAGTGTTGGGTAAATTTGGATACGGGAGTAGAGATCAAGATGGAATTAATTTGATAGAGATGTGTGTAAGAAAAGAATTGATCATATGTAACACACTGTTCGAAAAGGGAGCGGATAAAAAGGTAACACGCGTCAGTTGGGATGAAGAAAAGAAAACGGTGATCGACTACATTATAGCGAGTAGGGAGGTAAGAAGATGGGTTAGTGATACAGCTGTGAATCCAACAGTGGCATTGGATGGAGATCACAGACTCATAGTGGCCACAATAAGGGGCGGACAGGAGTGGAACAAAGAGCACGCCACAAGAAAAATAGGGAGAAAACAAGCAAAATTGAAGATATGGAGACTGCAAGAAGCAAGTGTTAAAAGGGAATTTCAAAAGTTGATCAAGGGGAGAGTACCAGGAGGTGAAATAAGGGACGTAGAAGAAGAATGGAGAGAGTTTAAAGAAGTAATGAAACAGATAACAAACGAAGTGTGTGGAAGGTCAAGTGGGAAGAGGAAGGCAAAGGAGACGGCATGGTGGAGCGAGGAGGTGAGGAGGGTAGTTAAGCAGAAACAGGAAGCTTGGATCAGGAAGGAGAAAGATAGATCGGCGAGAAATATATTGGATTACTTAGAGAGGAAGAGAGAGGTTAGGAGCATAATTGAGAAGGAGAAGAAGAGGACAATGGTAGAGCTTGCCGAGAAGTTGGAGAAAGATAGCCAGGGAAATAAGAAAATGTTGCATGGAATTATGAAAGAAAAGCGGAGAGACAAGGAGGAGCAGAAGATCATGTATGATAAGAATAATAAACTGATTCGAGAACCTAGTGAACTGAAGAGAATGTGGAAAGAACATTTTGAAGAGCTATTGAATGCAAAAGATACACGGGCAGAAGAAGTGGAGGAAGCGGCGAAGGGAGGAGAGGACTGTGTGGAGAGGGTGTCAAGAGAGGAGGTAGCACAGGCAATAAAAAGGATGAAAAATGGTAAATCAGCAGGAGCAGATGAGATAGTGGTAGAGATGATGAAGGCAGCAGGACAGTGGGGGGTGGATTGGGTGTATCGTGTGATGGAGGCAGCATGGCAGCAGAAGAGAGTGCCGGAAGATTGGGTGAAAGGAGTAATAACAGTAATATTCAAGAAAGGAGACAGAAAAAGAAGTAAGAATTACAGAGGAGTGACGCTGATGAGCCAGGCAGCCAAGCTGTATGAACGAATTATTGAAAGAAGGATGCGAGTGCTAGTGGAACCCATGTTGAGGGAAGAGCACTATGGGTTCAGAACAGGCCGATCAACAGTAGATTTGATATTTGCTGTCAGGCAACTGGTAGAAACAAGGTGGGAGGAGGGAAGAAGAGTGTACATGGCTTTTCTAGATTTGGAGAAAGCATACGACCATCTTCCCAGAAAGGGTGTGGGAGAGTCTCAGGGCAAAGGGCATACATGTGGGGATGATAGATCGTGTGAAAAGTTTATATCGAGAATGCAAGGCTTCAGTGCAAACAAATGGAGGCAGGACGGAGTGGTTCGATGTCAAGAGTGGAGTTAGGCAGGGCAGTGTCCTATCACCTATGTTGTTTGTGTTGGTGATGGATGAGATTATGAGAAAAGTGGAACCAGTGAAGGAAGGGGCAGATGCAAAGACAATGATATACGCTGATGATATCCTGGTGTGGGGAGACAGTAGGGAAGAGGTGCAAGACAAAGTTGAGAGATGGGAAAAAATTACCGAGGAGTTTGGGATGAAGATTAGTGCGGAAAAGAGCAAAGCTATGGTGATGAGCAGAGAGAAGAGAAAAAGTCGAGAGAAAATAAAACTGCAAGGTCAGGAACTGGAGGAAGTAGAAGAGTTCGCATACTTGGGAAGTGTAGTAAGTAATACGGCAAAAGTGGAGCTTGAGGTGAATAAGAGAATAGCAAAGGCGGACGGACTATTCCAAAAAGTAAGGAAGCTGATTTGGAACCAAGACTTTCCGATGAGTGGGAAGACACTTATTTATAATGTATACTACTTGCCAATTTTAACATATGGAGCAGTTACATGGACATTGAATTGGAGAGATGAGAAAAAAATGGAGGCAGCAGAAATGAAGTTTGTGAGGAGCATAGCAGGAGTGTCAAAGTTGGAGAAGAAGAGAAGCAGAATGATAAGGAAAGAAGTGGAAGTGGAAAGGTTAGCATTCAAAATGGAGAGAGAGAGACTCAGGTGGTATGGACATATGCGGCGAATGGATAAGGGAAGAATTCCGAGAGTTATGTTCGAGTTAGCGGAAAAAGATGGAGCTAAGAGAAGAGTTGGAAGGCCGAGAGAAAGGTGGCAGGAGGGAGTAGAATGCGGTGTAGTCAATCGAGGAGAAAAATGGGAGGTAGTGAGAGATGAGAGATGGTGGGAGGATAGGGAACGGTGGAAGGAACTCGTAGGAAGAGAAGAAGAAGCAGAGGAAAGTAGTGGTGAAGAAGAAGAGGAAGAGGTCGGAACTGGCAGGAACCGATGATGGAGAGATGAATCCTGCCCTAGATGAATCGGTGGAAACACCCCCTGGCCCAATTTAATTGGTTATCTGGGAAAGATATATATATATATATATTATGTTTTTAAAAACCAACTCTCATTTAGCCACTACTAACGCTGAAATCCACTGCCACATTATGAGAAATAAGGAGTCATCCTCTTTATAGTCATTCATAATTCAAACTTATTTTCAAAATGCCCAATATACGCAGGAAGTAAATTGTTCAACTCATTACCATATATAACCTAAAGCACCTTGGTCTTCACAATAGCTCTTTCATTAGAATTGCTCAAGACTTTCCTGACTACTACTAGACCATTTTTGAAAAGAATGAGCCATCTAGCGTCGATCGTTTGAACTAGAACGGGATGTTATTACCTGAGTTCGAAAGTCCTATGCTGCCAATGCTATTCAGCACGTTTGATTTATATTATTGTGTGTTACAGTGAACGTATTAAGTTATAATATGATAGTAGTTTCAACATTTATATGTTCACTACTGTATATACTGAGAGATTTACACACTGTCAGAGTGAGTAAGATGAGAGATAATGCAAGTTTTAAATCTTGGTGTTTTACCTTCAACCCTGTGGATAAGCGGGCTGACTTTTTGAATGCTACTAAAACTCCCAGAATGCAATACCAGCAATCTTTGCTGCTAGGAGGCGTCAGCACCTGTGCATTGAATCATGAAAATGGTCTATTGTTTTCATACTACTCATGATTGTAATTTCTATTGTTATTGAATTTTAGCTATTGAATTTTCATTGTTGACTGTCGGAATATCATGTCAGTGATCAATTTGAGGATAATAAACATATTATTATTATTGTGTATAGGAAAAAAGACTGAGGCTGAATATATGAATTAGGTGAAAGGGAAAGAGAGAACAGCAGCTTACCAAGATTTATGAGTAGAGAAAGGCCTACTCATAGTGGAAAGCCCGTTGAAAAAACACAGAGATGAAGGTTACACGAGGTTTCGACGTTTCAGCTATTGCCTTGGTCACAGTACTCTACTGTGACCAAGGCAATAGCCGAAACGTCGAAACCTCGTGTAACCTTCATTTCTGTGTTCTATCAACGGGCTTTCCACTATGAGTAGGCCTTTCTCTACTCATAAATCTCGGTAAGCTGCTGTTCTCTCTTTCCCTTTTACCCAATTCATATATTATCATTATTGTTATTCAATAAATATTGTTCAATGGAAAAAAAAATTAATAATAATGGGTCTAATTATAATGATTTCCCCCCTTTTTTTGTACTGGTTCATCAAGAAAACAGAAGATACATAGTCCCCTATAAATTCAAATTCAAAAAAGTGTTATTCCAAAAATACTTACAAAATACAATAACATATAGAGACAAAATTACATATACAATTATAATAGAGACAAAATTACAAATATAATTATAATATAATACTAAGTTCTTAATTAAATAGTATAATCTAGGTAAATTTGTTTTTGAAGTGAAGAAATACCCACATAAGCAAAGCTTGTGTGTGGGAGAGGAGTCAAAGAAGAAAATTTTCATTTGAGTAGCAAGATGGGAGTTTTCACAGAGAATTAGGTGTTTCACATGTGAGTGGGTAGCAGTAATATAATATTTTATCAGATTAAATAGTTTTAAGAGAGGTTACTAGAATAGAAGGTAGAAGAGTTTTTGTCGAAGAGGAGTTCAAAATGATTTATTGGTAAGTCTGTGATCCATAGAATCAATTTGCGTTTAAATTTGGAGTATGTGTTCGAGAGTTTAATTTCTATAGGTAGGGTTTTAAAAACTTTAGGGCCTAAGTAGTTTATTTGCCTTTGTCCATATATTTGATTTGCCTATGTTTTCAATATGCCGCAGTGATGCATTATATATACATCTTGTCTGCAGGACTCAACTATGAGTCCGTTGTCTATGTCATTGAGTCTTAACACTATAAACTCAATGACTATATATTCAAATACCACTGATCTATAACATTCTTCACATTATTGTGTCTAACCTAACTTTTAAAAATACCAATTATAGGCCCACATCATTATTGTCACACTTCATCCAAGAATTGGTAAATGAGGTAACTTTGAATAATAGGAGTATGTAATGTATATGTTGCAAGTAACTTGTTACACATGCAATCATAGACAGAAGCCATGCAAGTATATGTTTTGTCTATGATCGGCCTACAGCTCAGTGGTTTTTCTTGTTTGACGATTTCGAGAAAAACACAAATATTCACTCATAAAAAATATGTTATTTCGTTATAATGTAGGATGACGTTTATGAGATTATTTAGAATGGAATGTATTAGAATTCTTTGGTGATTTTCATTCTCTGTTAGAAAAGATATTAGAAAATAATGCTCTTTTAATTTCGGTCATTAGTAATAATGATAATTGGTTCGATTGACGCCAAGATGCATAGAGGGTTTGTTTGCGGCTGGATCACAAACGGGCAAACAAACCCTCTATGCATCTTGATTGACGCTTTTCCAGATTATAATATAGATCGATTATCCTCCTTATCAGTCAGCTTTATGATGCAAAATTGTATAAATATAACCTGCAGTCGACCTCCCACCCCCCACCACCCCCACCCTGCCCTATTATCTCTATCACAATTCTAATTCTATCCTAATTTTTCCTATTTAATTCTGGTAATTTTATTATTTCGACATCGTATTATGTGTCTTCGCCGTAGGTAGCTCAGTCAGCTGAGGCATCGCTTCGGAAACTGAAGTCACCGTTGGGCGTGAGTTTGAGTCCCGCATAAGGTATGGGTTTTTGTGAACGTCCTTTCACTTATCATCACTTCATAGTTTCATAATCACCTGCTCATTTGCACAGTCGTATAATTATTGAGTGATATAATCTTGGTGGGGTCGATAAGATAACAATAATAATCTTATTATGTGTCTCCTGTGGTGAGAAGTTATATTTAAAAAAAGGTATTACAAATTCTGCAGTATGTTATTATTTTTAATGATTATTCGGGCTAAAACTTGCATTAATTGTTGTATTTACATCACGTATGGATCAGAATATGTATGATCCAGATCAACACTCCATTTCCGAATGGATCAACTGTGAAATATCAGTTGATTCAAATTTGCTCTGGCTTGCATCATGACTGCAAGACTATCCACATGCCCCCATGACATTTCACTAATACAAGCCTACTAATTCTCAAGTGTTTCTTGTTAGCTATCTCTATAACTTGGTTTCAAGTTGATATGTCACTAACCAATCCAGGAAATTTTCTTGCAATATGTGTACTTTGCATGCGTGCATTTTTGTAGTAGTTGAAATTGATCATGTGTAAGCATTAAAAACGTTTGCTGAAAATCGTAAAGTTAATATAATAGTGTATTAAATTACCTTAGATCAACTGTACATTTTCCAATTGGAAGTAAAATTATATTTCAAATTATTGATGAATAATATGGTATCACACGGTATGACACAAACTTGATGACCATCATGATTTCTGATCATTACGATATGATTCTAATGATGAAATTATTGAAAAATCTATATAAATGGAAATATTTTATTATGTGTTTTGGTTAGTGGGAAGGAAACGATCGTGGCCTTCTGTTTAGTAGCCATCCCAGTACATATTTTTAATGCCAAAGGGAAACCACAATGCCGCCACGAGGGAATCGAACCCCTTTCTCCTGAATGACGGTTCAGTGTGCTAGCAGTTGATACACCCGTTTCTTTTGGTTAATATTACAAAATAATTAATAACGTTGATAATCCAAGACAGGGCCATCGGAGACTTCACCGTTACGGTGTGTGGTTAGACTCACTTATTTTATTTTTATTCATTTTTATTTTAAAATTCATTTTATTCTCACAATCAATACAATACAGGTATGAAGTTAACAATTTGAAAGTTACAATTGTAAGAAGCCTACGTAGAGTATGCAACTCTGTGTGTGGGCTGAGTATGGTAAATTTGTTTTTGTTTTTACAAGATGGCAAAAGCCAATAGGTTACAAATTGATGTTTTTTTTTTCATATATATATAATATCTTATATATAACAGTAAAAAATCATATTTGGAAAAGTTTTAGAATTGTTTAAATAGCCAAGTTACATGTTCTGTGAAATATATATTTGATGACAGCAAAAATATGTGTGTGTGAGGCACAAAAAAGTTATGCATTACTGCATAATTAATAAACAAAAGTACAAGGTGGTATGATTGAGACAAATTGAGTGAGAAAACAAATTGAAAACTGTACTAAAATGTAATATAATAATAAAATGGGTAAAGTAAATACATTGGCACTTATTACATTAATAATTCATACTGCTAGTTACCTTAACACATCATACATAAATGAATATAGAATAAGCACTAATAATAAGTCTTAAACGTGTATTTAGTTTGTTTTGTTTAAAAAACAATATATTTAAAAATATATTTGCTCTTGGCAAAAGTCCCTATCAGCATGATATATCCATAGTTCAATCTCATATTTGAATTTATTAGAGTTTGTTAGAGTTCTTAGTTTTAGAGGTAATTTATTATATAATCGAGGTCCAATAAAATCAGCATGTTGTTGTCCTATTTGAGATTTTCTTCGAGGAATATTAAGTGTGTAGGGATCAGTATTTCTTGTATTATAGTTTTGTGAATAATTTGTGCTTTTATATTTCATGAAATGTTTATGAAAATGATTCAACACAGTCTTATATCGAGTACTTTTGAAAATGAGAAGGTTTGATCAGTAGAAAAATATTTTGTTTTTTTAAATATAACTTTAAGTATAGTACGTTGCATGATCATTAAAGGTTCAATTGCGGATTTACCCATACCTCCCCACCCTAATATTCCATATTGCATTATAGATTGTGCTATAGCAGAATACACCATTATTAACATTCGCTTATTTAAAATATTTCTTAGTCTAAAGTAGATGTATAATATATTGCGTAGCTTTTCTCCAGTAATTTCAGTATGGTGACGCCAATTTAGATGTTTATCAATATTGAGACCGAGGTATTTAACGGTTGCCACTCTTTGGATCTCATAGCAGTTGCAGTTAGCATTATCTACAGCTGGACGTAAACTTGTTACCATGCAGTCTGGCAAATCCTGTCTACCAAATACTTGGGGGAGAGGATTTATCACCTACTTTTGATACTGTTAATCAATAGAAATGGATTTTAAATAAATACCCTCAAATAACCCATAACCCCAGATATGTACGTATACATGTGCAATTAAAAGAGAAATTGGATATAGAATTGTCAAATGATGATACAAAAAGTCGATACACACACAAATAAAATTACATTACATTGACAAATAGGCCTATAGGAGATACAGATAATACTGTATATAAAGCACCAAATTTGAATTGAACTATCATTCTGTTATGGTGTTATACGGTGCAAACGTAGTGGAATGTTTGCAAGTCACAGAGTACGCTTCAGCAACTACCGTCCAGCTTGCATTACTCGCGTTGTCATATAATCATATTATTGATGATGATTGTTATATATATGCCCTTAAGTCAGTGGTGACCAACCTTTTTGGTCAGGGGGCCATTTATATTTACGAAATATCACCGCGGGCCACATAAGTTCACTAAAAAAATGTATGTATTATATATATATCAGCAGCGTGCGGTGATTATTTTGCTAGGTATGCTACTCTTGATAAGAACGATTAGCACATACAGGGTAGTATGTGCGAAGCCGGTGATCTGCGGGGGTTTGGGGGGAAAGACCCCCCATTTTGAGCCCCGTATAGAATTTTTTTCAAACTATAATTTCAGGTGCATTTTGTCGACTTTTGATGGAACGTATGAATGGATTCAGACGAGAAAACAAAGGAAAAATAGAAAAGAATTACGTTTTTGATGGTAGGCCTTTGCTCAAAGTATTTTAATTTGTTTAAATGCAAAATCACTGACAACACACCGATTTGCCTTTGAAGTAGGTAAAAAAGCACAGATTTGTCCACTTTTCCTGAATGAATTGGCATTCATTATTGGTTGCTATGTGCTTTGACATAATGTTAATTTCGCTCCAAAACACACTTGCCGTCACAACACATGAAAAAACTAAAAGTGACCAAGGGATAATGACTCACTCACTCACTGTGAATGTGATTTTGTGCTTCAATTTCCAATTTCACCGGTAGGGTATAGTGGTAGCGAGCTAGCCTTTTGGGCGTGTTCGGTCCCGCATGTGGTACTGTTTTTAATACACTATTTTCTTTAGATTTACACAACATAACGTTTATTATCAATTTTATTAATTTAGTAGTGGCTAGCTGGAGAATTACCCCGTCTTTGACACTCTGAATGCACCCACGTCTTAATTGGCCTGCGGGCCATTTGATTTCCACATGGTAAATAGTAATATAATGCATACAATGCCTCAGCGGTCCATTGAAATAACGCCCGCAGGCCACATGTGGCCATGGGTTGGTCACCACTGCCTTAAGTGATCTAGAGCGATCCCATTGTACTGAGAATGAATGCATATCTGGGTTCCACTGCGTGTCAATATCTCGGTCATTTTGCGCCGACATTACGTTGTACCGAGGATGTGTAGTGTCTTTTTACAAGATACAGAGTATGTCTGAGCAGAGACCACAAACCAAGCTCAATGACAACTAGACAATTCATTCTATTGTTATCTTGATTGCATTGAAGATGTCTATGTTCTCAAAGAACTAAGAACGTTAAGAGATTATAGGACTGCTATATTTTGTCAAACCTTATGTTCACTTTGATTGGGATAATGAATAACACTCAATATAGACTGGACAACTTTTTATTTCTCAGTTGTTAGTTGGATTAAATGATAACATTTCCTTTACAATTCCCCAGGCATGGAATCCACCCTTCATTGTTGCCATAATAATTCAATAATACAGTATTTAATAGGAATGGTGATAGTATGGTGTAGTGTATAAGTGTTGGTTGTGTATAGTATGATATAAAGTATAGGCTGCATAATATGTAGTAGTATGAGAAAGTATAAGTATATGTCAATAGTTGTTCGGTAGATTTGAATTTCAAGGTAAGCTGCTGTCTGCCAACAAGACATGCATAATTCAGTTAGTATGTCATTTATAGCAAGTTGTAAGGTTTCAGAAAGTTGCTGTTCTTGTTATTGATAGAGGTTAGCTAGTTTGACTCCTCAGGCTGGGTAATCTTGAAAAAATTTGCAATCTAACTGTAATATACAGATGTACCTTAAATGTGAATCCATTTCTCAAACTTCGAGTCATAACTTTTATATATTATACAGTTTAATGGATATAAATTTCTCATCAAATTTGTAAGTAGAACATGTAATAGATGAATACGATCAACTTAACTTAAGCAACAAGGATTTTCTTTAATGGATGATGTTTGGGTTTTACGGAGTGTCGACATCTAGGTCATTTTGTGCCAATAGATTGCTTCTAATTGGTATTCAATCTCATATCAATATGTCTACAAATCTACTACCGTATAATATAGGCATATACACTAATATATTATTATAATATTTATTATTATTATTATTATTATTATTATTATTATTAGAATTATACCACTATCTAATACAAAAATGCTACGCTCCATGCTTATTGTAATATTTACATAACATCTCGTCTAATTTAGAAATATCATTCAAGTATTGGTATACCAAAGTGAGTAGAACTCATCACTGCTTATTGTAACCATTGACTTTTGTATTGTTCATTGTGAGTTCATTTCAACAATGATTGTTCATTTTTACATTGTACTATCAATCATTGCTAAAATATTCAAACTACAGTTGTGATGTATACAAATCTCCCACTTTTTAGTTCATCAACTATTAATATTGTATTCATTTTATATGCCTAGAAAAACATCTCAATTTGGGAGCATTCAGAATGTAGAAATAACAAGGAAAACTGTAATGTGAATAAATGTATATCCAAAAGCAGGTTTTTCAAAATGAATATATTTTAATTACATCATTGAAAAAACCTTACACACAATTAGTGGCAGTGAGGGACCAGAAACATACCCATGAGCAAAAGAAATATGAAGAATTAAAAATAGTACTGGTAAATACCACACTCATTCCCATTTCTCAATGGAATCCAATTAAAGCAGTTATACATACAATTGGTTTTTACGTAGATAACCTTTATAATGGGAGAAAATACAAATGGAAATTTTAAAGCCTACATATTTCTACATGGTTAATTGTCATTGTCATGAGCCCGAACCTCGCCATTTTCATCACGCTTCTAAGTTATACTGTATTGCACTGTATTCTGTAATTGCTCAATGAAATAAAGACTGATTATTATTATTATTATTATTATTATTATTATTATTATTATTATTATTGTGAATTGGATTATGGTAATGGTTTGATTCACTATCACTTTTTTAATAAGGGAGGATATAATAATATGATAGTTTTCAAACTTAACGGAACAGCTATTTCAACAAGCTATAAAACTGCACTATTTCATTTGAAAACCTTGTCTCTTTATTGTTTGATCAGAGATATTGTGAATATGTTACATGTAGCGTAAGCTAGGTTCAATGTTCAATAGTTGGTAGAACTATCCGAGATGTAGTGAGACGCTGATTAACCTATTCATCTAGCTCCACATGTATTGTAACTTATAGGAATAAATAACGTGAATCACATACATATCTTGTTTAATTAATAGTAACAGATAAGTATCGCACATGGTGACAGCGGTGGTCACGAAAAATGCCTGAAACATATACAATGAGAGTTTAAAGATTGATTGGGACCGGTCGGAAAGTGCATCAGCGTGAAGTAAGCAAGGCGGAAAGCAGCACCCCTACAAACACTGGCATGCCTGAGGCATATGCATAAAATCTGCCAGTGAGGCAAGGATTAGGCGTCTCCACTAGGCAAGCTTGAAGCAAGCCTTAGGCATGCTTTACAGACGTGCTCTATTATCGTGCCTGCCTAGAACATGCCCAGGGCATGCCCGTAGTAAACATACAGCAATCTTGTCTTTCTCACGATCAGACATGCTTGTAACATGCCTCCCAGGCATGCCTGAAATGTGCCTTCCAGGCTCGCCTGAAACATATGTCTCTCTGGCTTGCTTTAAGCCTTTGAGACAGCTGCCTCGGTGGCTGATGAACCCCGACTTCATTATCTCTGAATTTGTATTTCACTTCGCACACCGACTACTCTTCTTAGTGAGGAAATCACTTTATTAACTTGAAACTAATTCTATGTAAACGACATTTTGTACTCCATATTGATAATGATTAATTTCCGAAACATGAGTGAAACAACTAGAAACCAACTGAAAAATTTGTTCATCAGCAAAGATATTATGCATACCACTATCACCTTATTCATATTGGGTTTTAACGGCACACTATATTGATGGCTACGATCTATTGGCGTAGGTGAATGATGAATGAGATGATGGGATGATGATATGAAAGGTTATTTTATTATGAGTTTTGAATGGTGGGAAGGAGTCGGTCGTGGCCTGTTGTTAAGGAACCATTCCAGTATCAACCTGAACGACAGAGGGAAACCACGAAAAACCCCTATGAGGATGACCGAGACGCGTGGCCGAGTGGTAACACACTGAATCGTCATTCGGGAGACCGGGGTTTGATTCCCGCCATGGTCGACCATTATTACCATTATTATTACCATTATTATTATTATACATTATTACATACTCTTGTATGATTTCTCTGACTTGGTATATAGCGCACTAAATAAAAACCTCTCTGTAACAGTTTTATTTATAGACTTTTCTAAAGCTTTTGATACGTTAATTCATGACAGATTATTAATTGCACTGCAAAAAATTGGAATAAGAGGACCAATGCTTGAATGGTTCAAAGACTACTTGGCTAATAGATCAATGTCAGTTCAATTAGGAAACTCTTTCGGAAAATTTGTCCCAGTCACATCAGGTGTACCCCAGGGCTCAATTCTAGGACCTCTTCTCTATTTAATATATGTTAACGACATGCTGAATATAGTGAAAAAATGCTCTGTATTCTTGTATGCGGACGATACGGCAGTAGTTGCGACTCATAAACATTATTCTCTAGCGAATGAGTTTCTTCAATTTGACTTCAATATTATCTTATGTTGGTCGCATGACAATGGGTTAACAATTAATTCCAAGAAAACCAAAGTTATGCATATTCATTCTCCTTTCATACTTTTAGAAAATGTCAATTTGATTTATCATGATAATGCTTGTTTACACAGAAATTTTAGAAAAGGTTGTACTGAATTTTCGGGAAATTGTAATTGTTCTGTTAAAATAGCAAATACCAATCAGCATACATATTTAGGATTATTAATAGACAATAAATTCAAGTGGGATAAACATATAGATTTGGTATGTAATAAGCTACGTTCTGGAATGTATAGTCTATGTATAATCAAGCCATTTGTGAATAGTATAACTCTGAAAATAGTTTATCATGCGCTTATTGAGTCTGTGATTAGGTATGGCATTTTATCTTGGGGATGTACAACTAATAACTACTTGAACAAAATTGAAATTATTCAGAAAAGAATTTTTAATATAATCACGTCGAAACATCACAACCAGATTTCAAATTCCAATTTCTTTACAATTCGTCAACTGCATCTACTTCTCTTTATCACATCAAATTATTTTTCACAGAGGCACAAGAATTCATTCATGCATTCACATCAAACACGTAATAAAGACAGATTGATAGAGCCACTAACCACCAACTCGTATGGTAAACAGGAAGATAGATTTTTAATCCCTCATTTATTTAATAAAATCCCTACTGAATTTTTGAGTTTCCAAAAAATGGTTCAAGTAAAAACCGAATTAAAGAGGTATATAATTATCATCTCACCATATTTTCTAGGAAGTTTGACATTATATTTTGCTTTTCAGCACAAACATTTCTCTGTTTTGTTTATTTCATTAAGGAATTCATTATTGAGTAGAATTTGATTTAATTTTGAATTGTGTGAGTTATATCTATGCATATGTATTGTATATCATCCAGACAACTGAATTTGATTGTATTTTTTTGTGTAATAAATGTAATAGACCCGCAGACAAGTTAAAATTTTTGACTTTGCGGGTCTATAGAATTTTAACATATGTATTTGTTTGATAACAATAAAAAAAAAAAAAAAAAATTAGTTTTATGGTCAACTCAATTCCATCACTCTTTTATTTTATCTATTTTCATTTTATGTCAAGTTTTAATTTAGTCAGCTTTAATTAGTCATAATTATAGAGAATAAATCGTACACTGTGTTTGAACAAAATCAAATAGGCGTCTTGTCGACGGGTACATTTAAAAACCCTTCAACCAATCAGAACACTTGATGACGTCAGGGCACGCGCTCCACCACACGCCAGTCTCAACACGCACTTGCAACGATTGCAACCGTTTCAGACGAGACAAGTAAACAATGAATTTCCCGGCTCCCAAATTCAAAAAAATTAATTCCGTGTGTATTCATCGCCATCACTGCTACATGGGCCCAATTAAATAAGGTAAGTGTTCATCGATTTTAGTGGGCCTAAGCTCACGTAAATTGGGTACGGTCTCATTAATATTATTGGAGTAGGCCTACATCCCAACAACATAATAATTAGGCCCCAGGCCCTAGTTATTCAGTAAATGCAATAGTCCCTATTGTAGCCCCAGTTCTGAATACATTTTTATTAGTTCTTTGTTGAATTAGGGCTAGGAATAGTGAAGGAAAATTCAATTTCAAGTTGTGCGACTCCACTTTACAGATTATGTTAGGCCTAGGCATTGATTTTGTCAAGTGTTTGGTTATCTCTTTTAGGGTTTTAAATAATGATTAGATAGGGTAAGGTTTGTATCGAATGAGACGGTAGGTGAGGGTTATACAGGACCTAGTTTGATCTAATCCAAAATTTGAATTCCTATTCAAATAAAGTCTACGCACATTTAACCGCTGACTTTTTTATGGACTAGGGCCTATGCATGGAGTGTGTATGCCCATTGACTTCTAGTCTTAGTGCATATAATCATAGAGTAATGAAGTTTTTCATAAGTTTTCATTACCGCACTCTATGGTATAGGCCTAATGTCGGTAAGCAATAAGTCGCTTCAGGATGTTTTTTAATACTTTTTCAATCTCTGTATTATAGTCGTGTTCCAGAATTCAGCGCTTAGCTAGCGCTAGATTAGCATTGTCGAAATGGCGTTCCAAATTCTAGCGGCTAATTCCGCTAGAACCTAGCAAATCGTTCCAGAATCTAGCCTGCTAATTCCGCTGACATAGCTCATCTAGCGGTAAAAAAGGTTGCTAACTTGCTAGTTCAGCCATAATTTTGAGCGCCAATTCAAAGATCAAGACATCGCTTGGTATGGTCGACCTGCAGATTGAGTATGAGAATGAAATAATGTCAATAACTGTGGACGAAAGCAGTGCAGAACAATTAAATAATGGTGAGTTTCAATATTTGAATTTAATGAGTAAATAATTGCAGCAAAAAAATCGACTTTGAGGTTATTGGAGATTGCCAAAAAGTTTTGTAAAGGCCTAGGCTTAGATTGGAGGCTATTCAATTCCATTGGCAATAAGAGTGAAAACTTCGTCATCCTCTTCTGCTCCACTGGAGGAGGAATTATAAGAAATGCCTGCATTTAATGCAACTGATGCAGTTCCCAATACGATTTGATCTTCCGCCATAACTTATACAGCTTGATGCAAAAAATGCTCGTTGTCGTTCCAAAATTGCAAGCTAGCTGAGCTAGCAGTGACGTATGCTGGACCAACTTAGCTCTAGCAAAGCGCTTAATTCTGGCACGCCACTTATGTGTCCGCATCCATGTAACTGTTTGAATAAGAACCATTTGGAAGTTAAGTAGGTCCATAGGTCTACAACTTTCTGCTCAGGCTGACATTATCCTGTAGGCCTATAACTAATCATTATAACCAGTCGTTGTCATCCATATTTTCAGGTACAACTTTTTGCCAGATATGGATTGAGTACCATCATGGATTGAAGGACGTGGGGGACTGTTCGAAGAATGATAAATTCACACATCGACTGACTATTACTCAATCAGCGCACTGCCAGGGCATGGGAATGGTTGATTGTATCCACTACCAATGTGATGTGGTACGTTTAACGACTCTTTGCCTACTACATTACTTGGTATTATTCATGATGCCACGTAGAAGGGAGACTTTGGTTGTTTTTTAATGTGTGGCGCATGGATTTATTTTTGTACCATAAATATTTTTATATAGGCCTAGGCTACTGTACCGGACAAGCCTAGTTGTCAAGTTGTCTGCAATATTTATAATAGTAATAATAAGTCTTTATTTCTTTCAAAATGTCACAACACCAGTGGCATGCAGAGGGTCGAATTAGAGTGGACCAGACACCCCCGGATTGGGGGTGGTACACCCCATCTCCGTGGTGCGTCGCCCTCGAAGTGGTAAATTGAAGAGTGTGACAACTCAAACAAGCCAGATATATAAAATCCGAATCTGGGTCACAGAGAAAGACGTAGAGAAGTAAGCGGGTGCAAAGCCGGTGACCCGCGGGGGGTTTGGGGGGGAAGGCCCCCCAACAGCCCCGCAGGGAATTTTTTTAAATGTTTTTTTTCTAGGTGTTTCATAATTTTGAGCGCTAAATGACCTCGCTGTCGATGCGCCTTAAAACTCTAATATTCATTCATTCATAATTTTGATTGCTTTGGAACTGGAATTAGGCCTACTGGAAGAGAATAAAAACTACGAAACGTGTACATTGTACAACTAGCTGCCCTTGAGCGGGAAAGGAAAAGAGGTGGGGTAAGATAAGCTGGGGAAATTGAATGCGTGCACTTGCTGCGCGCAAAATTGAAAATGCGATCTGTGTTCCCTCTCAACCTGTGGAGTGTCCTAAAAACTAGACTAACCATCAAACAGAGAGACATGATTTGGAGTGTTTTCCTAATGGTCTGAAAGTCAATTCGCTCACCTGGACTCATTACATAACTTGGTGCAGAAATTACTAATGAGTTAGTTGAACTGGGTGCTCAACCAGCTACCACCGATGGTTACCAATTGATCAATTATATTTTGATTTCAACTGATTCTCATATCATGGCTTTTATTGATCTTGGTAATGCCAGACCTTAGATATAATAATTGGAATTGAATGGCAAGCCTTTATTCTCGATGTTTCCTCATATGAAACAAGCACTCCACATGAGGTGGGTTTGGTTACTGACTTATTTGATCTTCCACATTCGTAAAATGATGGGCCTATACTTACCTCCCTGGTACCCCCATGCTCTTCCACATAACTGTCTACATTGATTCATTCGTACACAATCACATAGATGATTGTGTATCATGAATCTACGTACAATTATCAGGCCTTTTCTTCCGAAGCTTTTGAATTTGTACACCCACCCCTTGCTTCCAGCAAGGGGTGGGTGTACCCACCCACTTTTGAGGTGGAGCGACGTGCTCCTCCTTAAATATAGCCTGCACGCCACTGCACAACACAGTTAGGTATACATAGTTAAAAACAGGGACTGAGACCGTAAACATAACCGTAACCGCAACCGTTAAAGACCCGTGTTTTTTCAGCAACTGTAACCGTGACCACAACCTTTATAATTTGTATGGTACAACCATAACCATAACCACAACCGTTATTATTTTTCGGGCTCAACCGTAACCGCAACCGATAACCTTTATGCTGAGGTGATGAGAACCACAACCAGTAACCTTCATGATATCAGTTATTCAGGTCTCAAAAAGGTCCCATAAAAGGGCTTGAAACGGTTGTTTCAAGACAGACACTGAATCTGAGGGAAAGCAAATATAACTTGTATTTTGTCAAAAGTCATTTAACTTCCAGTACTGCAGACATAAACTCTACTATGTCAAGGTTTTGAGGCCGAGCTTCATCAGAGGGAGGAGGGGTAGTTGAGTGACAGTGTAATAAAATCACTCTTTCAAGATCTGTGTCTAGTAAGTGGTTACAAAGATTAGTATTTGTGGAAATTCCAAAAGTTTGCTCGAAACAGCTCTAAAATATGTAATTGACACTAGAGAGGACGGCTTGAACCACCCGTGCGCTAGTGTTGTGGGATAGGGAAGACGGTCGTTCGGGACCTTCATCACTCGGATGCACGTTTTTAACGGTAAAAAAAGGGTAAACGAACTCTTACTCTACCGAGACTTCACTTATGGATGGGGTTAAAAATGTGTCCAAATAACATGTTTGGGTAGGCTTATCACAAGTTGAAAAACAGTCCGAATGATCAGTCAGTCTTTCAAAAGAGATTGAAAGAGATGGTTCAATGGTGTCTGGTGTGAATGGTGACAGTGAATATCATACTTTGGTGATCACTAGGTAGTATAATTACTAATTAGGCAAAATGTTGGCAAATATTGAATATGAGCTCAAACACCAGGCGCGTAACCGGGACCTTCATAAAATTTGCTTCATGACCGTCACCATAACCGGGACGTTTATCAAATTCAGTTCATAGCCCTAACCGCAAACGGAACCTTTATAAAATTTGCTTCACATCCGTAACGATAACCGGGACCTTTATCAAATTCAGTTCATAACCCTAACCGCAACCGGGACCTTTATAAAATTTGCTTCACAACCGTAACCATAACCGGGACCTTTATCAAATTCAGTTCACAACCCTAACCGCAACCGGGACCTTTATAAAATTCAGTTCATAACCCTAACCATAACCGGGACCTTAATAAAATTCAGTTCGTAACCATAACCACAACCGGGACCTATATAAAATTCAGTTCATAACCGTAACCACAACCGGGACCTTTATACATAGAGGTCTCAGTCCCTGGTTAAAAACATAGTTTGCATTTTAAAAAAATTGCGAGGTTCGGTGGGATGCTGCCGCTCTTCCAACTAATCATGATTAATAATATAGAGAATAAGATATATTATAATAGAATACTGGTAGTTGTAATAAGAAAACACTCAGAATATCTTGAAATGAGTAAATATAGAGATCATTCATTTTTAAAACTAAGAAAGTGAAGCTATAGAATTTAAACACTGACAACTAACGACATGATTAAATAACTCATAGTGAACAATCTTTTCATATGAATTGAAACTTCAAAATGCATATTGGATAATAATACATTCTAGATTTTAACTTGTAGGCCTAAGCGTGATAATTACCAATTACTTGGGTGTAATTCAACTTTCTCATAGGCCCTACCATATAAATAATAATACTATATGGTAGGCCTATATATAAAATTACAATGAAACAAGTCCTCAGTTGAATCTAAGTACTTATAATCAAAATATACATATAAATAACAATATTGAAAATAACCCATAAGTGAGTCTTTGTGGGTTTAATTTTGGGCTCGAGTATGATATTTTTCCCTGTTGGTTCAGCAACAACTTCTTATATTCTAATGTAAATAAACCTAATGACTTAATTTCTTCTATTTGTACTGGCAATTTGTTCCATAGTTTACTGCCTATTATAGTAGAGGATGATCCTGACTTGGTTGTGTGATGGGTGTAGGCCTATGCTAGCCCTTCATTCTTGTTTAACCTAGTGCTGTGACTGCAAGTCATTTGTAAATGTGAGTTTATTATAGAGATATAAAGGATTTATAATTTATTATTTTGTATATTCTTACAATAATTGTAATATTCTTACATACTTACACTGAACACGTGTCTACTTACATTGCACATTTATCTAGGCTGCTTATTCAACTGAGTTGCATGTTTTGCTCTAGAATTTATGTGTAAAAAATCCTTTCAATATTGCATTGTAAGCTAGCTCATAGTAGATGACGTAGATAATTTTGTTTAAGGGTAATTTTTTTATTTCTTGTTTTCTCGATAAAAACAGAACATACC
>OZ023327.1:43122325-43147325 GCA_964007535.1 Brachyptera risi
CATGTTACGTCATTATCGCTACGATGAAATAAAACGTTCTTAAATATCAAATATTTCCTAATAGAGTCCCTGAGATCACTGTCTTTGTTCACTTCGCCCTTTTCTAATTGGTCAAGTATGATTCTCAGGTTATTGTCTTTTCTTTGCTCAACAGGTAATCGTTTAACTATTTCCCTTAGTGTCGCGTTCGGCACACTGACACATTTATGAACCCGCGCTATCCGGAAACGTTTTCCATCATTTGTCGCTTCGATATTATTCGCAGTGCTGCGGGACAAAGCGTCGGCAACAATATTTTGACGTCCGGGACAAAATTTTATGTCGAAATGATATTCTTGTAGGATAAGGATCCACCTTGATATTCTACTATTGTTGAGTTTACATTGTCGTAAAAACGATAAAGCTTTATGGTCCGTCCATATAGTGAACTTTACTCCAATTAAGTAGATTCTAAACTTTTGAATGCTCCACACTATCGCCAGTGCCTCCTTCTCCGTGGTGAAATAGCGTCTCTCTGGACCGCGGAGGGTGCGACTCGCAAATGCAATCACTCTTTTCATACCGTTTCCATCTATTTGAAATAACGTTGCCCCCAGTCCCACATCCGAACTGTCCGTCTGTAACTGTAATGGTATACCTGGAAATGGGTGGTATAGCATGACCGCTTGGATAAAAGCCTCTTTCACGCGTTCAAAGGCGTCTGTCATATTTCTGTCCCATAACCATTTAGTTTTTTTTTTTAACAGTTGTAATAACGGTGCAGTAAGATCTGAGTACTTATCAGTAAACCGTTTATAATGGTTGCACACTCCTAAAAACTGTCGTAATTGTTTGATATTTTTAGGTTTAGGATACTGTGTGATCGATTCTATGTTGCTCGTATCAAGTCGAATACCATCTGCCGATAAGAGATGACCAAGAAATTTGACTTCTTGACGAACAAATACTGATTTATTCAAGTTTATTGTCATTCCCGCGTTTTGCAATCGAGTCAGGATTACGTCTATGTGTTCTAAATGTTCCTCGAACGTCTCGCTGGCGATTAAAATATCATCTACATATGAAACTGCGAACGCTGACGTATCCAGGCCCAAAACATTATTCAAACACCGAATTAAACTCGAACTGCTAGACTGTAAACCGAACGGAACTCGACAAAAACGATAGGATATACCCTTATGGAGAAAAGCCGTGAACTTCCTATCCTCTTCCCGTAATTTCAGTTGCCAAAACGAACTCGTTGAATCGATTGTTGTGAAATACTTCGCGTGGCTAAAAGTCTAAAGTAGGTCTTCCATAGGTAAAGGAGAATCAGTTTGTGGTATCATCTTACTATTGAGCTTTCTCGCATCTAGACACACTCGTACACTGCCATCTTTCTTTACAACCGTAACCAATGGATTAGCATAGGCTGACGGCCCTTGTTCAATAATGCCCATCTCTACCATGCTGGCTATTTGTTTGTCTACGGCCGCTCTTTTAGCCAACGGTATAGGATACGAGCGTTGTACAAACGGTTCGTAATCACTCATTTGAATCTCGTGAACATAGTCTTTCGCGCATCCCGGCGTATCTGAAAATACCACGCTATGTTTACGTAACAAGTCTGTTAACGATTGTTTATTACTATCTGTCATCTCAATAGATCACCAACTTTACATTCTATAGATGAGTCAAAGTTCATAGGTGAATTATCAATGAATACAGGTAAATGGCACATAAGAACATCACTCCTGTCAACAAGATGACTCAAACTGTCAGAGGAGTCAATAACACACTGCTCCTCATCATTAATGTTTCTACATACTATTTGTGATTCCATATTGCTATTATCAATGTCAATAAATGGTACCATAGCATTATCAATATTTAACACTTTTTCTTCAAAGTTTATAGTTGCTTTCTTTTCTTGGAAAAAATCTGCTCCAAGTATGCATTCGCACAACAGGTTTGGCACAATATATAAGACTAGGTCAAAAGTAACCAAACCAATGTCAACGGGCAAAAATGTTTGACTTTTAATTCTTTGACCTTTATCAGTGCCAAACGCGCCTTGGACCGACATACCCTGTACCGGCAGTATAGGTAAGGTCTGTATGACAGCTGTCAGTTCATTGAACAAACATTCAGATATACAGGTCAAATCACTGCCTGTGTCAAGCAACACGCGCACTGGTCTCCCGGCTATAACTGCATCCACGAATGGTGCTTTTAAAACCTTATTGTTTTCACACACTGGCCCGTCGTCGTCGTGAAGGAAGTCGTGAAGGAAGTCGTCAACTAAGCCAACTGATCTTAAGTTCATCATCTCACTTTCTTGAATGTTTCTTACCTCCAACGCGACCTGGTCAGCTGTCCACAACGGAGGCTCGTGGACAGCTACAAGCCGTTTCCCTGGATCTCGGCGTCGTTGTTTTGAGGTCCCTGCGTCTCAGCGCCGTCGTCCCCGCCTGAAGTGTCTTGTGTCACCTCCAGCTGATTGACACGAGGACGAACATCGCGACCCCCTTGGCGATCAGCCGGCTGAATGTTGCCCGTCGTGTCGCAATCCCTCCAATTGGTCGATCGCCCTTTCTGCGTGGCTTGCTGGGTGTGAGGCCGTGCTGTGGCCGGTCCAGGTCCAACGTCCCCACTCCGTTCTTGTCGTCTTGACGACGAGTCGTCCATGTTACGTAAAACCCGTAACATCTCCCCTGGCGTCGTTACATTTGTTGCCATGATGATGTTTTCCACATAGGCCGGGAAAAGATGACACATACGCCGCACGAAGGTGCGCGGTTGGATTGGATTAGATAGATATTTTACCTTCTTCATCCACGAAATAAAAAACTCCGCCATTGACTTATGTATTTGGCGGTTGTAGTAATTTTTGTGGAGTTCATCCACAATTTTCTCCTGTTTGGTTTCTGACCAGAACATGTCCAGAAAATCCGCCTTGAACATGTGCCAGTCCTCCCATGTTTCCCCGAATGCTATACCCCAGTCGCGGGGCATCCCGTCCAACTGTGCAACAGCTATGGTAACCATCTCTCGTTCGGGGACTGCCATTTGTGAAAAATAACTTTCCATCCCCGACAAAAATTCCATCGGATGAACTTTGTCATCATTGATGAACCGAATGACCGGCGCCGGACGGCTGACCGCACACACATGTAATTGTTCATTTGTCGATGTTGAGTTCAACGTCGGCCTACTCTCTAGAGCGTCTAGTCGACCTCTCACATTACCTATTGCAACGCCGAAGCCTGCAAGAACCAACTCCAACCTGTCGATATTTGACGGCCCTGAACCGGCGTCGTTAACCTGTTGGTCTGGTACGACGTTTGGGTCCCCCATTGTTGCCGATCTTGTCACTGGCATTCAAATGTCGAGACAAAGTAACAATAATTTAAATAAAATGTTTGTGAATACGTCACGAAGAAATTTCACTGTCGCACTTGTATTTTTAGATTCACGTATCGTCCTCTCAGGTTCTATTAACGTTGGGCGCCACTTGTAATATTAATTAGGATAATATATAACACAAAATAAATTAGATAATGTTTATTCAATTGTTTCATACAATATATGGGAGAGCAGAGCACCTTTAAAGGTGATTCCTCGAGCACGTCCGTAGATCGACTACCTTCTCAAGTTAAACGACCATCCCCTAACATGTGGGCGAGCAAAACCAGAAGGGTATTGAACTCGCCTAACTGTGCAAAATAACAGCTACACTAGCTCTTACAACAAGAATGGCCCATCCCCTAAAATATGGGAAAACCAGAAGGGTACTGACCTCACCAAACACACACACTTTAGGAGAAGGCCTGATTCCTTACAATATATATATATATATATATATATATATATATATATATATATATATATATATATATATACATATATATATATATATATATATATATATATATATATATATATATACATATATATATATATATATATATATATATATATATATATATATATATATATATATATATATATATAAATAATCAATCCGAAGATATAAGTTGATATAAGTAGCTCATCCATAAACGCGGAAACACATAAAGCGTTTGTATTTGTATTTGTATTTATTTATTCTCCATTGGATTAATACAGTGTACCAATATAGGATTTGTCATGACTAAAACTATGCTAGAATTAAAGAAGTTGGATAATTATGTTACAATAATATACAGGAAATAAACAGAACAAAGTAAATAGTGAAATTATAAACATTGAATACAGAAGAAAGAGGTTGAGTTCAAAGTTGATGCTGGAAAATCAAGGACTTTTGATAAACTCGTTGATACTATAGAATGGATTTAAAAGTAGATATTTTTTGAGATTAGTTAGGAATATATTGAGTGTGTTGGATTCAATGATGTAAGAGGGAAGGTTATTATATAAAGTGGTGCAAAGGTATTGAGGGCTTTTGGTATAAGAGGACAGATTGTGAGATGTAACATGGATGGATTTGCTGCTTCTAGTTGGGTAAGTGTGAACAGTGGAATTTAAGGAGAAAAGTTCAGGGTGAGAGCGAACGAAGGAGCAGGCTGCTAGAATCAGGGTGGAGGTAAGAGTCAATATCTTCAGGTCAACGAAATGTTGTCGACACGAGCTGCGTCGAGATATACCGACAATTATTCGTAAGGCACGTTTTTGAAGAATGAATATTCGGTAAGCTTGGGGAGAGGCCCCCCAGAAAAGAATACCATAGGACAGAAATGAATGAAAGTGTGCATGATAGGTGAGTTTGAGAGTATGGGGGTTAACTATTTGTTTCAAGCGTCTTAGGAGAAAGCAGCATTTTAAGATTTTAGCGGATATAGTTTGGACATGGAGTGACCAGTCAAGGGTAGAGGTTAAGAACAAGCCGAGAAATTTAGTGGAAGGGGTAGTGTGAATAGATGTGCTGTCAAGTTTAATGAGGGGGGTGAAGATGGGGGTAGTTCTACGTGAGTGGAAGTGGACTAGGACAGTCTTAGTGGGTTGGAGAGCTAGACGGTTATTTAAGCAGTATGAGGACATGAGAGAAGTTTGGGTATTGGCTGTGGAGATTAGGGGAGTGAGCGAATGTTTAGGAGCAGTGATCAGATGACTGGTATCATCAGCATAGATGGAGAGAGTTCCCGTATTGAGAAGTGATGGAAGGTCGTTAATATAAGCTAGGAAGAGAAGAGGACCAAGGACAGATCCCTGTGGTACTCCACTAAGAACGGTGAGAGGATTAGAAAGAGTTGAAGTAGGGAAGGTGGAGTTAGAGGATTGTATCTTGACAATCTGTGTGCGATCTGAAAGGAAGGAGGATATCCAATCGTTGGCAGTACCGCGAATGCCCAGGTTATTAAGTTTGGAGAGTAGAAGTTTGTGGTCGATGGTATCGAAGGCCTTGCTGAGGTCATAGAAGAGACCTACAGCATGGTCACCTTTATCAAGAGAGGAGTAGAGGGGAGATAAGAAGCTATAGATGGCGGTAATGGTGGACTTATTTTTTTGAAAGCCGTGTTGGTGCGGAGTTAGGATGTTATGCTTTTTGAAGAAAGAGGTGAGACGGTTAAGCATAATTTTCTCTAGGATTTTTGAAAAGGAGGAGAGAAGAGAGATCGGTCTATAGTTGTTTACATCGGATTTGCTATCTTTTTTATGGATTGGGATAATGACGGCCTTTTTAAGTTCTGAAGGGAAAATGCCGGTGGATAGAGTGGTATTGATTATAAGAGAGAGAGGATTGGCTATGTAGGTTATACAATTATAAAGAAGAGAGGCCGGAATGCCGTCAAGACCGCTGGAATGCTTACCACTGAAAGAACGAGCAGTATGAATGATTTCGTCAGGGGTGGTGGGATAGAGAAAAATACTAGGTCTATTGGTAGGAATAGGTGAACAAGGTGGATGGACAATTGTAGGTGAGGCAGGAAGTGGAGAAGCTGCATTTCCTGAACTGATGAAAAAGGAATTAAAGGTGTCTGAGAGGAGGGCTGGATCAGATATTGTTTGACCATTGATGGAAAGCGAAATATCTGTTCGGGTTTGTAGAGGGGAGGAGTGGGCCTTGATAATATTCCAGACTGCTTTATTTTTATTTTTGGAGGAATGGACTATGTTATCATTGTGAACTCGTTTAGCGGAACGGATGTTGTTCGCGTGGATCTTTTTTAGTGATAGGTAGCGAGTTCGTAATTCGTTGTTAGTTGGACTAGATCTATAGAGTTGGTGGAGGTGCCGAAGATTGTTTGCATTGGATACAATCTCGGCAGTGATCCATCGGTTAGGTAGGAGCTTGACGAGTTTGTGTTTTCGAAGTGGAAAAGCAACGTTGAAATAATGGGAGAAGGTGGTAATAAAAGCTTTGTACATAGAGTTAGGATCAGTTAAGGTGGGGATGACGTTATCCCACTGAATGTTTGAGAGAAGGGAAGAGAAGTATTCTCTGTTAGCATCAGAAAAAGTTCTCTTTATAGCGTAGGTGTTGCCTGGATGGGATTTGTTAGAGGAGTGATTAAGGCGGAGACTGAGGGCGAGATGATCAGAGAGACCACTATCAAAGGTATAGCTGTGATATAGAAGAGGGTCAAGTGTAGTAAAAATGTTATCGATCAGAGTAGAAGACGTAGAGGTTATGCGAGTAGGAGAAGTGATGGTTTGATAAAGATTGAAGGAGTGAAGTAGGTCGAGGAATCTGGTGGTATTTTGGCAGTTTTGGAAGAGATCGATGTTGAAATCACCGCAGAGAAAGATATGAGCTTTGGGGAAACGCTTTGAGAGGTTGATAAGGGTTTTGTCTAGAGATGATAAAAAGGTATCGATATCACCAGAAGGGGATCTGTAGGTGGATAAGATGAGGTGAGTGCTGTTGCTCGTCGACCAGAAAGCAGAAGAGCATTCGAAGTGAACATCGACACAGTACTTCTCGATATCAGGAACCGGTTGGAGGTTGAGGGAGGGTTTGGAAAGAATAGCAACGCCACCGTGAGACGAGCTGGATCGAAAATAGAAGTTAGTGTTACAATATTCGGGAATTATGAAAGAGGTAGTGTCGTTGGGCGACAGCCAATGTTCCGAGAGGCAAAGGATGTCAGGACTTGAATTTTTTGTAAAGATTTCTAGCTCTTCAAGTTTATTACGAGCAGATCGGATATTTAATGAGATAATTAAGGTATTTGAGGGGGCACTAGGTTGGGGGGACGTTGGGGGTTTTAACGTATGGGCTTGGCTGGTTAATGGTCATAGGTTCAGACGTTGAGTTTGGCGAACAATCCTCTTAGGTCGACTGGAATGTGTTGCGAGAGGTTGATTGGTGGTCGAAGAGTCGGAAGTCCTGCTGGTGGGCACAGTTGTTGGAGCGGAAGGCGACATCACTGAGGCTGGAGGTACCATCGACGTCCTTCGGGGAGTCGTCATTGGCGATAGCATCTGTCCTACTATTAGTATGGAAGCCGTCGAGGTAGTTGTGAGAGGCTTAGAAAGCGGGACCTGCGGTGTCAGTAGTGGGGGTTCCAATGATGGTACGGATCGCGCCATTTTTGTTTGAGACAGAGGCGTCGTTGGCACCTTCGGCAATGTCGTAGCTGATTGACGCGAAGGCTCCGGGGCCAATGCTGGAGACACCGTAGTCATAGCCTCTATCGGTTGTGCTGGAGGCGGTGAGAGGTCCACCCACGTTGAGGTTGGATGTTGTGTATTTGCAGTGGTTGGTGATGAATGTGCGGAGGATGGGGTAGAGTGTAGAACAGTAGGGAGAAGGATAGGAGTGGGATCAAGTGAAGTGTTGGGTTCAAAAATATTCTGGATTAGTGATCGGCTGAGTTGGGCGTTTGTATGGCGAAGTGAATTTACAGTAGATTTGGTATAGAAAAGTTGGAACTGAGTGTAGTTGAGACATTGTTGGAGTAGGTGCAATTGTTGCTGATGTTGTTGTTGCTGTTGCTGCAGTTTCTGTTCAAGATGATGAAGATATTGATTGGCCTGTTGTTGTTGCTGCAAATGGTCATGTTGATGTTGTTGCTGCTGCAAATAGTTATGTAGTTGAAGATGATGGTCCTGCTGTTGTTGTCGGTTGTCCTGTTGTTGTTGTAGATCGCGTTTCTGAAGGTGGCATGCGTCATGTTTCAAAAGCCTTGGGCTACAGTGGTTTGCTGAGGTCTCACGATGATTTGATGAGTTAGCGCTTTTATTTTTTATTTTTTCCTCATGGTTGGCCATACTAGATGTTGGGGGAACAGTGGCAAACTTCACACTGCTTAGTGGTACGATATTACAGTCATCTCTGAGCTTTCGCCTTTGCCCCTTGATACAAGTAAAATGGCACCAACCGTGAGAAATATCATTGTAGTGGCTCATACCTCCATTCTTTGAGCAGAGGCGACATTTCACGTTGAGCCTATTGTTGAATAAGACTGCGGTCTCCATGATCGTGGTCAAGCGGCGGTAAATTTCCAGAAGAGTCGCGAGAGAATATTCCAACTGCTCAACTAGTTTTAATAAGTATATCAAAGCCTAGTCGACAATTTAGGCGATTCGTGTAGAATTCACTGTTTACAGTCACTTCACTGTCACTTGTTGGCGCTTGTATCTAACCGCCAATTTGCGGTAGGCCTAGGGCTTAGCCTATAGTGCAGCTCAAAAGATAACGTTAAAACTATCACCGAAAGCCTCGGAGCCAAAATTCTTCGTCAATACATGTATGAGAACATATAGTCAAAGCTTGTGTCACTCATGTAGTACAAATTCGAAAACAAACCATTAAAAATGAGTTTTATTGCAGTAGCCACTTCCCAAGACAACCGTAGTGTCGGCTATCTTGGACCTGTTTTTGCCCCGTTTAATTTCATGCCTCTGCCTATAATGCTATACATTTTCATTTGTGATAAATAATGACCCCCTCTGATGGTTAATTTCATGTCAAATAGAGAAATTAATTTGTGTTCATAAACTGCATTTTCTATCGCAACTGTTTTTCAAAGATTTTTGAAACCCACTAAAACCTACGTTTTTCAAAAGACTCGAGTGGATGTGGTTTTGTTGGGTTCTTGCAAAGCAAAGATGATTAATCATTCATAGGCCTACCCAATGTCCAAGTTAGTTAATAAGTAATTCATTAACCACAACGATTCATCCAATCAATTCGATAACATTTCGGAGAGAAACAGAATTACGCTGCTAGTATTGTTACTTTTAGATGTACGTAGGGCCACAGTCAGTTTGAAATTTTAATTTAGTGTTCTGTCTCAATTGTTATACTCCACTCTCATGTAGGCCTAAACATGTATTTCATTTTAGAAATTCTATTCAACATGTAGGCTATTATTCAATTGTGAAATAGCAGGGCTGTCACACAGTCACTGGAAAAAAGGTAAAATTTTGTTTAGAGCATCACTTGGAATATTTCTTTTCTTCATAGGCCTGTTTTCTATATACAAAAAAAAATTGTATATTAACTCGTAA
Source organism: Brachyptera risi (assembly GCA_964007535.1). Lineage (NCBI taxonomy): Eukaryota > Metazoa > Arthropoda > Insecta > Plecoptera > Taeniopterygidae > Brachyptera > Brachyptera risi. Next base: position 43,131,761 of record OZ023327.1, read on the forward strand.
GACGTGATGAAATAATTCAAATTCTGAAAATATCTATAAAGAAGCACAATTCTTGTTGTGTTGTATGCCGATATTTCATTTTGGTAGGCCTATCTATGGAGGAAATACTCCTCGAAAGATAATCATCTCATTTCATTTGAGGGTCATTCCATTTTAAATCAAGTGACCCATTTTCATGTCTGTCTTCGATTTTTGTAGGCCTACAGACTGTTGTTGATCACAGTAAGAATGTCAATATTTTCTAGCTCAAATAGGCACTAGGCCTACTTGAGTTACTAGCAAAAAAAAATCAGGGTACACTTCGTAACATACCACTAATTTTATCTTTTGAACCGTTTGACTTGAAATGATGATTCATTCTGAAATCATGTTTTTCTTTTCAATTTCATCATGTTTATATTTTTACATGTCATTACAAAAAATGTTCGAGATTGTTAAGTATTTTCCCAGGGAAAGAAGGTGAACAACATAGTTAATGATAGAAACTTTATTGCGTTCGTCTCGTACTCGCCATCTTGGCTTCTCCTCCTGTGCGCATGCGCAAGGTTACTACACAAGACTTCTCGAGTCAAATACACAACATTTCTCCCCTTTCAAAAAGAGACTCATTATACAATACATGTTATTAATTTTCAATAGGATTCTGATGATGTAGTTCAACACTAACAATTGACATTTCGATAACTTAGATCCAATTACATTACACTGATAATATATGAATATAATCATAATACGATATTCAAGTTTGATATAACTTTACAGATCAAGTTTGACAGGTATCTTGATTGTTCGATGAGACCTTCTAAGTTCTGCCTCGCAATTAGGTGTTCTAACCGGACATGGTAAAACGACCAGATCTGATGGTACCTCCGCTACATCTCTCTCTAGGTTCCGTTCTGTGGAATCCTCCTCACTGAGCCTAGCTGGCACAATCCTTTCCTCAAATGAAACAATTTCAGGATTGATAACATTCCTGTCATTTGGAACTACTTGCCCTGTTGCCACTCTCAAGTGATCTGCATGTACCAAGCGTACCCTTCCATTGACATTTACCCTATAAGTAACCCTACTGCTTACTTCTGTGACATTACCACGTTCCCAGTTAACTTCTTCTCCTCGAAGAGTCTTCACCCAAACCATTTCCCCTACAGAAAACTTCCTCATCTGCCTACTCTTTGAATCAAAATATGCTTTCTCAGCAATGCCTTTCCTTTCTAACTGAGAGGTTACATTCGGTTCAAGTAAATCTAAGCGTGTCTTGGGACGTTGCTTGAGCATTATTTCCGCGGGACTATGACCTGTCACTGTACTCGGTGTGTTACGGTAACTGAACAAAAAATCATCAATTCTTTCTTGGACAGTCAAGTTCCCTTGCTGTTCTAAGACTTGTTTCAACAGCTGTTGTTTGACTACACCAACACTTCTTTCTGCTAGCCCGTTGGATTGGGGATGGTAGGGCGGAGAATGCATAAGGTGAATTCCATTTTTCTTGCAATACTGTGAAAACTCTGAAGAGTCGAAAGGAGGACCGTTGTCGGTCACAATCACTTCTGGGAGTCCAAAAACCGCAATTGCCGACCTCAGTTTTCCTATTACCTTGTCTGCTGTTGTGGAAGTCATCTGCCAAACATTTAACCATTTCGAGTAACTATCCGATAAGATAAGGAGTTTGATACCGTTCTTTTCCCCGAAATCCATGTGCACCCTTTGCCACCGTTTTACTGGTATAGGCCAACTATGCAATGGTACTGATCTTTTTCCTGGTAACGCACTTTGGCAGATGTCACACTGAGCTACGTTTTCCTCTATATCCTTATCTAACCCTGGCCCCCATAGATAGCTACGGCTCAACATTTTTGACCTTACAATACCTGGATGTTGTTCATGTAGAATACATAGAACATCCTCTCTTAGGTTTTTTGGAATGATGATTCTGTTCCCCCATGCTACGCAGTGTTCGTCTACAGACAGCTCTAACCTACGTGAAAAATATGGCTTAATATTTTCATCATCAACATGCTGTGGCCATCCGGACTGCGTATAATGTAATACTTTGGCCAGCACTGTATCTTTACTTGTTTCGCGAGCTACATCTCGTACTGTGAGAGGCATGGTTACACTATTTCCAAGTAACTTGATTTCCATATCCACTGCTGATGATCACAATCCTACGTAATCCTCTACCTTACTAGACAATGGTAAGCGAGACATCGCATCCGCGTTTGCTAATTCTTCACCCTTACGGTATTCGATCTCATATGAATAGGCTGACAATATTATAGCCCAACGTTGCAGATGTGCGGCGGCCAAGACGGTATGCCCTTTTTTGACCCAAATATAACCCTAAGAGGCATATTATCTGAAACCAATTTAAACTTACGTGCAAAAATATATTTGTGAAAACGTTTTACGGCAAACACTATAGCCAACGCTTCCTTACTCTACTTGAGCGTATCCCTGTTCTGCCGCATTTAATGTTGACGATGCAAACATAACTGGCCTTTCTACTCCATCAATCACATGAGACAGTACCGCTCCTACCCCATAAGGAGATGCATCACATGCTACTATGATTGTTTTTGACGGATCATAATGGGCTAATAATTTGTTACTTTGTAACAATTGTTTACTCAATATAAAGCTATCATCACACTCCTTGGACCAATTCCACTCGACCCCTTTTTTCTCCAACTGGTACAATGACTTCAGTTGAGAAGAGGACATGGGAAGGAATTTATTATAAAAATTCAATAACCCCAAGTACGATTGTAACTGTTTCAAGTTCTGGGGACTAGGACAGTTATTTATAGCCCTTAATTTCTCTGCGGTAGGGTATATTCCGTTTCCATCAATCCGATGACCTAAATATTCCACCGATGCACTAGCAAAAATGCTCTTGCTACTATTTACCCTGATGTTACAATCAGCTAACCTCTGCATGACCAACAACACTGTTTTTCTATGCTCATCGGAATTCTTACTGGATATTAAAATATCATCTATGTATACACATACACCTGGAATGCCCTTTAGGATTCTATCCATAACTGACTGGAATATGGCTGGAGCGCATGTTATTCCATATGGTAATCTAGTATATTGAAATAATCCGATATGACTATTTATCGTTAACAACTGTTTTGACTTCTCTGCTACATTGAGTTGCAGATATGCATTTGACAAATCCAAAACACTGAATATTTTCTCCCCTCCTAAACTAGCGAACATGTCTTCTAGCCTTGGTAACAGATAGTGTTCTGTTTCTACGACCTTATTTGCCGTAACCTTAAAATCCACACATAAATGGATTTTATCATCCTTTTTTGGAACAACTATCAGAGGTGAAGCCCAATCACTTGTTTTGACAGGCACGATTGATCCTGACTTCACTAGACGATCCAATTCCTTCTCCACGCTATCTAACAATGCATACGGAACTGGATAGGCTTTATGGAATATTGGTGTTGCCCCTTCTTTTACCACAATCTCCGCCTGATACCCTTTTATCGGAGGTCCAGTGTCTGCAAATACTGTAGGAAACATACTCTTAGCTTCTTCCCTCAAGTTCTTACAACTGTCATCCAACAACTTTATCATGTGAACCTTGGAACTAGTATCTAAAGCAGTACGCCATTTGGGTACTAATTTGTCCAACCATGTTTGACCTAGTAGTGGTTTAAGACCATTACTTCGAACTACTGTAAGTGGTAATTTTATACGTTTTTCTTTTCCTTGTACCAACACTACAATGTCACCTAGTACCTGCAGGTGTTCACCTGAAACGGTTTTTAACCTGTTATCACTTTTTACACATGTTAAGTTATGGAAACTTTTCTGATAAGTTTCTTCAGATATTAATGAGCATATTGCACCTGAATCAACTTCCATTACTAACTTGGAACCACTGACATTCATGCAAACCATTACTGGTTCATCTACCTTGTTCACATTATTTACATACATGTCTGGCACCGACTTGACTCCATTTATATAATGTCCATCTAACACTTCGCCATCCTCGGACTGGTGCTCACCATCTTCTTCTACGTTCTTCACTCGACGTTCGTATGCTTGACCTTTTTTTCTACTGCACATCCGGGAGGTATGGCCATATTTCTGACAAGAGTAACACTGCCATGACTTGACGGGCTGGTGTTGATATCATGAAAACGACCACAGCGCCAACATTCTTCACACGACTGCGATTTACGTGACTGACCTTGACTGAACTGATTCGACTGATCTTGACGTGACTGATTCGACTGATCTTGACGTGACTGATTCGACTGATCTTGACGTGACTGACTCGACTGACCTGGACGTGACTGACTTGTCTGACCTTGACGTGACTGACTCGACTGACCTTGACGCGACTGACTTGAAGCTGACTGACCTTGTCCTACTTTATTCACTTCGGCCTTCATTCCTGGTTGAAGGATCATCACATTTGATGCTGTAATTTCGTAGTTCCTCGCCATAGAACTCGTTTTCTCAAAAGACAACTCTTTTGTATCCAGGAGTTGTTTCTGGAACACCTTGTTCCTGATTTCCCCAACGAACCTATCTCGTAGAGTTTCATCTAAAGTCGCTGGAAACTTGCACTTAGTTGCCAATTGGCTCAACTCGATCACATAATCTGACATGGACTCATTTTCACTTTGATTCCTCTGATGAAACCGAAACTGTTTGGTTATTACCGACCTTTCTGGCGCAAAATGCTCACTTAGTTTGTGCACCAACACAGCAAAGGTTTCTTTCTTAGGTTTCCTCGGAATGCACAGACGTTTCAACAAATGGTAAGTTTCACCTCCAATTAGAGTAATCAATAGATTCACTTTCTCTTCTTCTTGAATTTTATTTACGTATAAATAACTTTCTAATCTTTCCAAATAGTCTTCGAAAAGTTCCTTTTCCTTGTTGTACGCTTCAATATATCCTAAAACGCGACTACTCGTTACGGCTGTTAACTGTAGGCCTACGTTCTCTTCATCGTTCGGCATAATGAATTCGACTATACGACTCTATTTCTAAATTCATGTAGGGCCAAGCGTGTTACACTTTTTCGTATCCACCCCGTGATTTTCACTCGTGTGTCCCCAAACTGTCAACTTCCGGTCCCAAAACTATTGTCTTTACACATACACATGTGGAACCTACTACCCACATTTCGTATTTCTTCAATATTATTGAAAGTACTAGAATTACAGACCCACCTTCATTCTTGATTACTAGAATATAAAATCCAACATCCTCGTCGCCACTGTTAAGTATTTTCCCAGGGAAAGAAGGTGAACAACATAGTTAATGATAGAAACTTTATTGCGTTCGTCTCGTACTCGCCATCTTGGCTTCTCCTCCTGTGCGCATGCGCAAGGTTACTACACAAGACTTCTCGAGTCAAATACACAACAGAGATGATACACAATTTTGACTTTGAATGAGTCTTGCCCAAAATGGGAATTTTTTCAAAAAAAAAAAACAGGCCTTATCACATTACTAACATGTGTACAAAGCAAGATTCAAAGTGAGCTCTCTTGGGTTGGGAGGTAGCCTATGAATTAAGAACCCCTTAATCGTGTCGGTGAACTGTATTGAACCAACAGTCCAACCAAATTCTATAAATTGGAAACTTTGGTGAGGTATACTGAGTCTCCTTTTCAGTACAGCGATTAATTGAAATGGCAATAAGCTCCTTTGAATGTAGGCTATACATTATTCAACCTTGATGATTTAGGTTAAGCTATTGAAACAGTTTTACTATTTTGGGGTGATAAGATCGCCCTTGTAGTGCCCCGTCCAAACGATCCTATCTTTCATCCTTAGTCTTAATCGGGGAACAAGATTTTGTATCAAGTTTCGATGTTATTAAAAAAAAAAAAATTATACATGTACTTGCCTAGCTATTACACCAAATATAGTTATGCCTATTGATTCCATAAATATGTAAACAGTTTTATAGTTCTGTAAATTATATACAAATGATATTTTATGTGGTTCAGTAATGTAATTATTATAGATATTAACGTATGGTATTTTCACTAGTGCTACCGACAACATTGTGTCAGCGAATGTAATCAATGTGTATTAATAAATGAAGCCACTGTCAATTAGTGTTCTTTCAAAGGTAAAATGTCGATATGTTAATTTGCTTTGGTAACCTGTTGTAAGCATCCTACATTTTACAGGAGTTCCCTAATTCCTCATACTGAGATTAGAAATCTTTTTTCCCTATGTAAAGATGATAACAGGTAGGTACATGGGGCATTATGACCTCTGCAAAAGTCCTACAGTCATTTGGTGAGAAGATAATCTTTGTTTTGCATTTACATACCTGCAAACTGCTTCTTCATTACCTGTTGATTGCCATTACCTACAGTGTCGTTTTCAAAAGTAAGCATTTTAATCCGGAATAAAACTTGAACATGACCTACCTGTTGAACTTTCACAGACTATATAATTTTTTACACAAATGGATGTTTTTCATAGGAAAACTGACGTAAGGAGGCCCATATATATATATATATATATATATATATATATATATATATATATATATATATATATATATATATATATATATATATATACAATAAATTGTAGAAGAAACCAAGTATCAATGTTGAATCAATATGCATAAAGCCTATTCATTTTGCACATTGTAAAATGTCTAGGTCTATATTTATTAATTCAATGTGTATACTTGAGTCCCTCTATGATCTATATTGAGTATAATATGAATATGTATATACATTCCCTATGCATGCCCCAAAGTAATACCCCAAGCATTCCTCAAACAAGTGCCCCAGGCATTCCTCAATCAGGTGCCCCTGGTATGCTTTGACATGTCTTGGATGTGCCCAAGGCATGCCTCAAGTATCCCCCAATACCATGTTTCTGGCACGTCATTAAACAGGTTTGGTCAGGATATGCCCTAGGCATGCTCTATGCATGCCTCAGAAGGCATGCCTTGAGCAAATGAGGCATGCCTTTGGAGTCCTGCCTGCATGTAAAAAGGAGTGTTTCAGGCAAGTTCTAGGCGAGTGAGGCGTAAATTTGCCATGCCCCAGGCATGCTTCATTTGCCTTGGAAGAAAGCTTTTGGCATGCCCAAGGAATGCCTCATGTTTGTAGGGGTACACTTCGCGCGGGAAGGAAAAAAAAGTGTGGGAGGGGGAGAGAAGAAACATGGCGGACGGAGGCCAAGATGATAGTGTTCTAGTCGAAAATGAGACGAAACACGGAAATTACAGTGTCCCTCCACCAAGAAGTTTCAACTTTCAGAATCCAACAGATTGGCCAAAATGGATCAAACGATACGAGAGATTCAGGCGAGCAGCTGGGGTACATAAGCAGGATGAAGAAGGCCAGGTGAGCCACCTCATATACACAATGGGAGAAGAGGCTGAAGATAAATTGCAAGCATTCAGACTCACAGACGCCCAAGAAGCACAATATGAAATGGTTAAAAGTAAGTTCGAACAACACTTTGTCAAAACCAAAAATATAATCTATGAACGAGCACGGTTCCACAAACGCGGAGTGAGTCGGCCGAATGTTTCATAACCGCTTTGTATAGTCTAGTTAAATCTTGTGAATATGGTACGATAACAGACGAAATTTTACGCGATCGAATCGTGATTGGAATCAGAGATGATCAATTATCGGAACAGTTGCAGGGCATTCCCGAACTTACACTAGACATGTGTATTGAAAAGGTCAGGGGTAAAGAAGAATTAAAAAGCCAACAGAAAGAAATACGGTCGGCTGCACAAGTTGATGAAGTCAAGCCAGGTAGTAAAACCAGGTGGCAGGCTAATAAGAAGAAAATACCCACTGGGAAACAATATTCTTCAACATGCAGTAGATGTGGCAGACAGCCAAGTCATCCAGTGACTGAGTGCCCAGCCAGAAAGGCAGAGTGCCAAAAATGTCATAGAAAAGGACATTATGAGAATATGTGCCGATCCAAGACCGTGAGTGAAGTAGCAGAACAGGATACAGACGAAGTTTACATAGGAGCTATCGATCTTGAAGGAGTAAAACCATGGTTTGTAGATTTACACATCAATGATGTAAAAATTAGATGTAAACTAGACAGTGGGGCCGATGTTACGGTTATTACGAGAGAACATTTCAATAAAATAGGGGCCAAGCTGTCGACTCCGTCAAAGCGACTATATGGTCCAGGTAAGATTCAACTCGAAACACTAGGAGAGTTTGAAGCTGTACTGAAAATCAAGCCAAATGGGTATAGTGTAAAACAGACAGTATTTGTTGTCGACAAACTGCAACATACACTTCTTGGAAGACCAGCTCTAGTGGCATTAAAAATTCTCGACCCCAAGAAGATACAAGGTATGTCCACAGTAGATTCAATTTGCACAAATAGTACTCCGGTCGGGAAAATTAAACAAGAATTCCCATCGCTATTTCAAGGACTGGGACAACTACCAGGAGAATATGAAAGACGGCGCTAAGCCATTTGCAGTTTCCAATTCGCGACGAGTAGCGATACCACTACGTAATAAAGTAAAAATTGAACTCGAACGCATGGAGAAACTGGGAGTTATTTCGAAAATAGAAGAACCAACTCAGTGGTGTGCAGCCATGGTGGTTGTTCCCAAGAATGACAAGTCAGTGAGGATCTGTGTAGATCTCACTCAGCTCAACAAAAGTGTTCTCAGGGAGCGTCACATACTTCCAGCAGTAGACGAAGCATTATAGCACAACTAGGGAGAGCGCGAGTATTTTCAAAACTTGACGCCAATAGTGGGTTTTGGCAAATAAATTTGGAAGCCAATTCAAGGAAGCTGACTACATTTATTACACCATTCGGCAGATTTTGCTTCAATAGGCTGCCATTTGGGATATCCTCGGCTCCTGAAGTGTTCCAGAGGAAGATGTCGCAAATTCTGGAGAATCAAGATGGTGTAATATGTCTGGCTGATGATGTACTGATATTCGGTGAAACTCAGGAAGAACACGACAAGAATCTGAGAGTAGTTCTCAACAAACTGACCAAGGTTGGTATCACCTTGAACTTACCAAAATGTGTGTTTGGTGTAACCGAAGTAAAATTTCTGGGACACAAGCTGGGAAGTGATGGTATCAGTCTGGATCCTGAGAAGATATCAGCAATTACTCACATGCAATCGCCACGAGACGTTTCGGAAGTTAGACGACTGTTAGGACTAACGAACCAGGTACTGAAATTTCTCTCAGACCTGAGTGACATTACAAAACCAATAAGAGATTTGCTGCGTAAGGACACAGAATTCACCTGGGGTAGTATGCAACAAGAAGCTTTTGAAGAAATAAAGAAGAGACTTACTACAGCTCCAACACTTGTGTTTTACGATTTACAGTAACAGGTTAGAATCTCTGCAGATGCGTCAGCATACGGTATAGGCGCAGTTCTAGAGCAGGAGGTAGGTGAAGAAAAATGGCGCCCAGTAGCATATGCGTCCTGGTCACTTAAGTGATACTGAGACCAGATATGCACAGATTGAAAAGGAAGCGCTGGCTATCGCGTGGGCCTGTGATAGGTATGATCAGTATCTTCTAGGTCGCACGTTCCACATACAGACAGATCATCTCCCGCTTCTAGCAATACTAGGTTCAAAGTCGTTAGTTGACTTGACTCCACGACTCCTACGACTTGGAATTCGTTTAATGAGATATAATTACACTATATCTCATGTACCAGGAAAACTTTTGTACACTGCCGATGCCCTGTCAAGAGCTCCTACTAGCGATCCTCCAGACAATCAAGATATTGCCCTATTAGAAGAAGAAGTACAGGAGTTTGTAGAACAGGCGGTTCGACATCTACCAGTAGCTGATGTTCGACTCGAAGACATCAAGCAGAAACAGAAGAATGACTCTACATTAACTAAGGTATGTCACTACGTTTTAAATGGGTGGCCTGAAAAACATGGTGTCCAACTAGACTGCATGTCTTTCTTTCAAAGTAGAGCAGACCTGACATACACAGGAGAAATACTCTTGCATGGAACCAGAATCGTTATCCCTTCTGGACTACGACAAGAAATGCTAGAAAAGATACACATTGGCCATCTAGGCATAAACAAGTGTAAAGAGAGAGCAAGACAGGTCATCTGGTGGCCTGGAATCGGTCAACAGATCAAAGATATGGTTCAAAATTGCAGACAATGTGTAGAACACAGGGAAAATCACCCGGAACCTATGATACCCAGCGAATTTCCAAACAGGCCTTGGCAAAAACTTGCAATGGATCTGTGTCAAATCAAAAACAATCATTATTTGATAATAGTTGACTATTTTTCAAGGTATCCGGAAGTTGTGCATCTCACAAAATACGACTCTCCGTATACTATTAATAAAATCAAGGCAGTATTCTCGAGATTTGGAATACCTGATGAAGTTATCACCGATAATGGGGCACAATTTGATTCATTTGTTTTTAAACAATTTGCAAAGGAATATGGGTTTCACCATGCAACAAGCAGCCCACGGTTTGCCCAAAGTAACGGTATGGCTGAGCGAACAGTAAAAACGGTAAAACTCATTCTTAAGAAATCATTGGACCCGTATCTAGGTCTCTTATCATACCGAACAACCCCGCGGCGCTACCCCAGCCGAGCTACTCATGGGACGAAAACTTTAAACAACCCTACCGACACACCCGAGTACACTCGTCATGCCATCACAAATTGACTGGGACGGTGTTGAACAGAAGGAGGGAATGATGAAGAGTAAACAGAAGGAAAATTTTGACAGACGTCATAGAGCTTCAGAGTTACCTAGCCTAAAAATTGGTACTCCTGTATGGATTACGAATCTTGCCAGATATGGGCGAGTTTCGGGGAAATTGGATGCTCCAAGGTCATTTCAAGTGGAAACTAATCGGGGGTATATACGAAGGAATCGGAAACACCTAATTGCGGTTCAAGATATACCAACCGATCAGAAGATAACAATGTCAACGGAAGAGTGCGCCCCGAGCAGTCCAAGGTTTGCCACTGCACAGCTTCCATTTGCCCCATCTACTCCTGAAAAGTCAAAGGAGGTCAGGAACGAAGAGGTGCCACTTCGCCAGGAGGGAGGAGGCCAATACATCACGCGTTCTGGGCGAGTTGTAATTCCAAAGAAGATATGGGACATGTAGTTATCATAATCAGAAAAGAATTGTTTGTTCATTACAAGTTTGTTACAAGATTTATAAAGACAATCGTATATTAGAATCAATACGCTACTTCATTCTTTTATAACCCTTGTAACTAGAAAGGGGGATGTAGCGTAAGCTAGGTTCAATGTTCAATAGTTGGTAGAACTATCCGAGATGTAGTGAGACGCTGATTAACCTATTCATCTAGCTCCACATGTATTGTAACTTATAGGAATAAATAACGTGAATCACATACATATCTTGTTTAATTAATAGTAACAGATAAGTATCGCACATTACACACTTGGAAATTCATATAATAGGCCTTCATCAAATATGGTGTGAGAATTGAATAAGTTGTCCTATCAAGAGCAATGCACACCTCACAATGGTGAAAATACTCTAGCAAAACACAATCCCCCAATTTCTACAAAATAACATGTGTTATTGAATATAGCCACTTGTGTTGGCTTGCATGCAGTACTACACTTGTATTCACGAAAGAAGACGATAAGTACTAGATACTAGAAGTACCAGATCTGACATCTCGGAACAGTATCAATTTCAAATTTCAATTTCAATATCAATGCAATTATGTAAAATATGAAATAGTGGCATACATAACCATATATGATATTTCTTTCCTCACTTCTCACTTCTCTCTTCCTATTTTCTTTCTTTCTTTCTCTCTCCTTTTTTTCATCACTACTAAATCATGGGGGGCGATCGCCCTTATTGACACCCCCCCTGTATCCGCCACTGACTTGACCACACTACAGTATCAATAAGTGACCGTTGTAGATGAACTAGGACACCCCTAGAAAAGGAGGTAGACCTTACTGTGTAACTTCAAAAAGATCGTGAATTTTGTGTAGCAAACTACTGTTCGTGTCATATACCGTTGAATAAAAATTCTGTGATTCTTATAAATTTGATTTTGTTACAATTTTGATATCTATACAATTGTTAAAAACTAGGCAAACGTGTTATGTGTTTCCGCGTTGATGGATGAGCTACTTATATCTTTGGATTGGTTATTTATATATATATACACTTCGAGATCCAAACAATTAAGTCACTGCCATCTTATTTTTCCTAATCAATCCCTATGATAATAAAGAAGGCTTTGTTTTAATCGTTCACAGTTGATTGGTGACACCTGTTGCTTGAATTTAATAGGTATCTTAATAGCTTTGAGTGATTTACAAAAATTACATTAAATATTTTTTTACATCAAAACGGCTGATCCGATTGAAGTGAATGTTCGGATAATGTGTATCATTATTATATTGAAATTTACTGAGAATTTGAATTCTCTCGGATGAAATATTTCCAACGAATTTTTTCCTCTGGGTTATTCTCACGAGATTTTAAAAAAATTTGAAATGAGTTTTCTCAGAAGTGGTTGAACCGATTGCTCCTCAAAACTTTACAGTATCGAGTTAGATGAGGACACTTCTGCGTTCCAAGTTTCAACTGATTTTGAATTTTCGTTTGACCTGTGGAGCGCGAAAAAAAGCACTTGTCGCTCATCCAATGATGGTTGAAAATCTGATTTTTCTTCAACTTCAATCCAGATATGTTGAAAAAAATTTAATTCTATTATTCTCATTTATAACAATCAATTACGAGAATTCACGTGGGTTTCAATTTATCCAAGAATTACACTTTTTGCATATCCAGTCAAAAAGTGGTAGCTCGATGGAAGTCAAGTCCCAAAGTGCAGCCTGAAGTTCACCTGTCATAAATTAAGATAGTTGAAAATGGTGACATTTTTCCAAGATTACATTGAGTTGTTGACCAAGCAGTATGATTTTAATAATATTACGAAAGAGCACGTCTTTCTTCAAAGCACATACATTCTACTTGTCTCCGGAAACGAAATAATCCGATTTGTCATTATGTACTTATTAATCAACACATTCCACATTCATTTATCAACGTGAACAGATATAGCGTTTTGCTATTGTTAATTTCAATTTCGTTCATTCTACTAGCTGGCTTACACTACCAAATAGTCACAGTTGAAATTTCCTTTTCAGCAAACCCATTATTATGCTGTGTTACGTAATAATATTAATACATGTCTATCATTTTGATACTGATGAAAAATATGCTATTATTTATTTTCTATACGTGTAACCTTGAAACCAGTTTGAATAATTATTGAAGTCATTGTCAATAGAGTATATACCGGTAATATCATAAAATGCATAGTTACAAATTACAATAATACTCAGCTGTAGCCCCTAATTATTTATGTTGGTGGAATTAAAACACCGACCCAGTGCATCTTTTTAATCTCCTTTGTTCGAGCTTGTTTTTGATCATGGTACGATCGATCGACCGTGTCCCCTATCCATTAGTACCAACGATTGAGAGTGTTGAGTCGGCTTTTTATTGACAATCAGCTGGCATTTTTACTCTCGAAAGAAGGCGCGTACCATGGTGATCGATAGGTTATATGGCGCGAACTACCCGTGCGCTAGTTGTTTGGTATAGAGGGGACAACCGTTCGATACATTCTTTCTTCCATCGTGGGTACAAGTACAGCGTTCTGAAACGTCATGCAGGATACCGGGGTTCAATTACCGACGGTCGACCATTCCCACTGAGGCTTCTCGTTTCATCATCAGCCGTTAGAGTGAATACTGGAATGGTTCCGTACTCTATGACCCTCTGCACGACAAGATCGTAATAAACTTGTGCAGCCTTCTCTAGATTTAAACAAAACTAAAATTCAGTCTGACGCAAGAAAATATGTTTCATTTGTATTAGGGTATGGAGAACTATTATAAATGAGAAGTCCTAAAACAACTGTGATTTTATATGACGGTAATAATTGTGATCCGCAATTCAAGATGTTAATCGTCAATACAATACGGAGGGTCATTATTTTTTGTATTCATTCATCAAATCAGTAATCAAATTGCAAAAAAAAACAACATGTGGTTAACATGATGGAAATTTGTATTTCATTTAATATATTTAGTATTTTATTCAAAGAACAATAAACACGCCAGGTTTTATTTTTCAATTGTATATGTATATTCCATATTATGTTTTTATTTCGACAAAGAATTCATTTGGATCTAACTATTATCAGGATTTCGATAATTTTCTCAGACCTTCCCAATTGAAAAGAACGTTTAAAAATATAAATTTTATTCGAAGACAATCGTAAATACCTATGTCAAAGTTATGAATGAATTATTACAAACATAATATCAAGTTTTAGGATTAGGTACACATTTTCCCTCTTGTTTTTCTATAGATTTAATATTTCCAATTCTTTATTCGTTCTTCTGTAGGAAATATAGAACTATGACTAATTGAAAAATGTTGAATCTTGTATTCATATCAGATTGAGATACATATGTTGTTGTAAACATCATTGATAAATCACTCGGTCATTCGCAGGGACGTACTGGGAAGTGATGGGCCCACCGGCCAGCACTGAAATTAGGGGCCCACCTCATGGCGACCATTTAACCATCAATTATTATATAAAAACAAATCCAGGACAAGGAAAACAGAAGATTTTTTTCTTTATCAATAATTATTAGTTTTTATTGAAGCACTTTAAAGTAAACATAGTCGATGTCTACATATAGGCCTATAGTACAATATGAGTACCAGTAGAAACTAGAAAAGTTGGAAATTACAAAGCCATAAATAGTTTAAGTCAAGAGTCTTGACAACCTTTTTGAAGTCGATGCAACATCATTTATAATCACGTCAGTATTGAATGTATCTGAAAAATCGGACTCGCAATTTAAAATCATATAATTTTCAAGATGTTCTTGAGTAACATTTTCTGGAAGGTTATTTTTCACATAGTTGAGTTATGAAAAAGATCGCTCACACTGTACTTGTGTGCTTAGTAAGGTAAGTACCGTTCTATATAGGCCCACCAGGGGCGGATCCCGGTCATATTCGTAGGGGGGGGAGGGGGCAATTTCCGTTTGTTGAAGAAAATGCCACATGAGTACAGCTTTGCATCGGCCGTTATCGTGGAGCCAGCGACCCGCAGGGGGCAAGGGGGAGGGGGCAAGGGGGCCCCGCAGGGATTTTTTTGAAATTACACCCATTTTTAATATGGTCTAGCGCTTTTCAGATGATGTTCAGATACCGGAATCATTCTACTTAAGAAATTAAAAATGGCTCCAAAACCAATATTTGTAGCTGCAGGGTCGTTCAGTGTCACTTTAGCACCCCATAAAGCAAGCACTTAATTGTGCGCCCCAAAACTGAGTGTGCGTTGGTGGTGAATGCAAGGAGGGAGCCATGCTCCGCAGGGAAAGTTTTGAAAATTCCCTATTTCAATACGATTCTACAGGTCTCAGGAACTAAACGAAATTTCTGAAATACATGGATTTAATAAGAATAATTTTGCCAAATGGTTGTTCCAAGTAAA
>OZ023327.1:43152325-43179825 GCA_964007535.1 Brachyptera risi
CGGATTATTTAACAAGCTGTTTCATAATTTCTTAATTACCGGTATAATTTTCACAATCTTTTTACGCATTAAACAGATTCAAGGCAATCGCAGTCTCCATAAGACAAAAAGTTCCCTCCAAAGTGATTTCACAGTTATAAATCATCATTGAACTTGAACCGTGCCAGATACAAAATCATCAAATATTTCATCAGATGCTGACAGTTTTTGTCGTAAATTCGATTAATCAAATTTTAAAATAACAAACAAGGAATGATCACTATTCACTTGTATGTAACAGTCACACTCGATATTTTTTCCATCAATTCTCACCTCACAGCGTTCTGTTACATACAAATAACACTCAACATTGTGAATATTTATTTCGGATCGACAGTATTGTAGAAGATACTTCTCTGAATGATGTGAAGCAGTTTCACTACAATATGTTCACCAGAAATTCACTACGATTGTTTACATGTATTGTTGGCACTGAAAATGTTATGTTGTGAGTGGTTCACTGACCATGATGCGTCAAATCAGTTAATTTGCTCACTTTTTATCATATACGTTCTCCGTTTTGATGCATAATTTGAAACATTATTTTTAAATACCACCAGCAGCTGAAGGTTTAATTATGATTGATGATGATCGTGTTTTTCAGTTTGGGGATACGATTGAGAAGGTGATACATGAAATGAATGACTAAGTTCACAGAATCCCTTGCTTCACGTGAGATTCGAACTCAACACCGACTCGACCTCTGTTTCAACGGATGTGTGTTATTTGACCGATTGGGAAGAGTGTTTTAGAGAAAAATACAGCTAGTGTCAGTAAGCTATACCAGTTCACATTGAAGTATGCTTTATTTTATTTCTACTATCATTTTAGACCACTAGGGCCTATACTAGATGAGTCTAGGCCTAAACGTATAAATCAATCAAACAATAATAAACTATAGTAATTGAAATTGATGCCTGCAGAACCATATATTTGATTTAATTTCCTTCCGTTTACAATGGGCTTATTGAATGTTCTAATTAAATATTTTTATAATTTGATAATATTTTACTAAATAGTTGACTATTGGAACGTCTTATAATACAGTCAGACTTCTTCTTCTTCTTCTTCTTCTTCTTCTTCATGTGCCCTCTTCTGACGAAGGTCGGCGATCACCAAAGCTATGTCATCTCTGGATGCTGCAGCTCTGAACAAGGACTCCGTGCTCTGCCCGAACTAGTCCCTAACATTCTTGAGCCACGATGTCCTCCTTCGGCCAGGTCTACGCTGTCCTTCAATCTTCCCTTGTGAGACTAATTGCAAGAGCCTGTATTTATTGCTCATTATGTGATCAAAGTACTCAAGCAGACAGACTACAATGGTTTATCTCATTGAATATTTGACTAGTAATACGTATTCTCTCGTTTATCATTCTATGATAAAAAAAACAAGTCCACTAAAACTTGATTAGAGTTTGCAAAAGTGATATTTTCATTTTTTTACAAGTTTTATAGTCTGTAAATAATTTAAGTTATTCATACTATATAACAATTTTTCACAGTAGATAATATATGAGTGAGCTGCTGCTCTCCATATGATCTCAGTCAATCCATACAAATAACACTCAACATTGTGAATGTTTATTTTGGATCGACAGTATTCTGTCCGTTTTAATGACTGAAGTTACCATTGGGCGTGTGTTCGAGTCCCACATAGAGCGTAGGTTTTTGTAAAGGTCCTGTCACTTATCGCCACAATTCTTAGTTTTAATATCACCTGCTCATTCGTACCCCCGAATAATCTAGCTGTTGTTGGAGTCGTTAAGTATAATCAATAATCATTCGCCATTATCATGAGTGAACCAACTGTTATGTGTCTTTTTGTGTAAAATATCTATTACTTCTTAATTTGTTATAGTCATATCAAAGAAAGATATACATGTAAGCTCTGTTGTAATGGTCTTGTTTGCCAAGTCTTGTTGTAATCAGATCTACAGGGTACTGTAATAAAATATGTATTTGCAATTGCATGCGAATCGTGCAGATAATTGGATTTGGCTCTATCGAGGAATGGCACTGGCGACAATTTCTGTTTTTATTGCTAGTTACTGCATGTGGCCTATGTGTGGTTATAGCAGTGGTTATAGCCTCTTACCCATTTCGAGCCAATTGTATGCTCGGTTGCTGTTTGTAGCTCGCTAGCCAATAGCAATCGACCAATAAAACTACCCCCTCGGATGACAAACACGTAGGCCTACATACATGCTGGGCCATCGGATAGGAATTGGACCCCTTTCATCTCGAGAATAAGATGCAGCTAACATGGATTTATGTCTATAGTAATCATGCAGTATGGTTGTTGTTGTTGTCTTTAATGTTGATCAACGACCCCGCCAAAAACTAGGTTATATGCAGAGATGGGTGAAGATGCTCACAAAATGTATCGTATAGATAGATATAAATTACAAGATACTCTCCTGAACCCTGAAAGAAACAAGGTACAAGCTACATTTCCAAACATTTAAAAGATACAAGACAAATGCAAGGTAACGTTTTCTCTTAATATGACTAGGAAAACGCGGGATGCGCGTTGTGAGATGAGCTTAGAAGTATGGCAATCTAGAATGAAAAATAACTTGTCAGCTCAATTTACATCTACAAACCTTGACTTACTTCAAACGTTCAAAAACCTCACCTGCAACTTGTTGATATTTATAGTAACCTGCAACCTGTCGCATAAACACTTTGCAAAACCAATTGATCCAAGATATTCAATAAAATGTACACGTTTATTGCGTTTTCTTCATTATTTCTAATTCGATTGTTGTAAAAATCTCTGAAAAGGTGTATAATAGTATTTCTCATATTCTGTGAGAATTTGAGAGCTTTTGAAAAATTCTTGATTTTCGAGTATTTTTCCTCCGGGTTATTCTTATGAGGATTTTCCAAACTTTCCGATTACTTTACGGAAAAACTTTCCGACCGATTCCTCTGAATAACAATCCCAACCTATTCTGGTATGACACCAACGTTCATAAAAAGTTTCAAGTTGATTGATTCATTTGTCTGACCTGTATGCCGCGTACATAATTACAAAAAAACCAACATAAAAACGAAGCCCATTTTTTTTCAGGGTGTGAAATGGAAAGCTTCGCTACGCTCATCTAATTAACTATGATTTCAAATATGATCTAACTGCTGGTTCTCTCAACTAATAGCAAATCTATTAATGACAATTGGGTGCTGTTCGACTTCGATTCGATATTCTAGGACTTTGGTGGTTTGATATCGAATCGATATATTTAATATCTAAACAATGATTGATGTTGTTCCAATACATTTTTGTTATCTGAAAATAATAATCTGCTGCCCGAAATTCCGCTTCTTTTGTTATAGAATATCTCAGCCTTAGCCATTCGGTCAGATGAATCAAACACAAACCATGAACGTTCTGGTGAACATTCAAATTATTTTCCGATTCATTATTCTTGATAACGAATAATGATTCTCGATTTGAAATCACGGACAATAACCGATATTGAAATTTAGCTTGACTTTTTGAAATTTTGAAGAAAAATTGAGAAATAACGATGTTGAGCGTCGCTCCTGATCTTCATATTAATTAAATTAAATGAAAAATATAATTAAAAGAAATATAATTAAATGAAAAATGCTTATGGGCGCGATTCTCATGTCACATACTTACCAAAAAATGAACATTTTATTCATAAGATTGTATTTGTATCATAAACGATAACAAATATACATACACGTTTCAATTATCATAAAGATGCAAGAGTTACGAGATACATTTCAGAAATTGTAAGCCCATCTATGAGGCAAGTTGCAAAATGTAGTACCGGTGTATCAGTATTCAAAATACATGAAAATAAAAATAAAAAAAATAAAAATAAATAGGCCTAAATAGAAAATAAAAATAGAAATGTGTACCCATGGTATTGTATTGTCCATCTTTGGGCCATGCGGGTACGAAAAACTACGAATGAATACTGAAATGATGAAGTGATGATATAATTAAGAGGACATTTAATAAAAAATATGCCTATAGCGGGACTCGAACCTGCGTCTGCCCGCCTTCGGACTTCAAAGCAATGCCTTAACCATCAACTCTCCGCCATGGTCGACCATCCTGACAGTACCAGGGCTTGAGAGTTTTTCGTGGTTTTCCTCTGTCCTTAAAGTTAATACTGGAATGATTCAAGCAGGCCACGACCGTTCCTTTCCCACAGTCCGAAACATCTGATGAAAAACCTCATCTTCCCACCATCTCATTCATCATTCACCGACGCCAATAGATCTGAGCTATCACTATAAAGAGTATTGGTAAACCTAAAGTAAATAAATACTGTCCGATGGACTGTCCGATGCAAATGGACTGCTGACTGCATTATTGTCATTGAACAATATATAATAATATAATTATATATAATATATAATATAATATATAATGCATGAAGATAATATATAATGCATGGAGATAATAACGTAAGCTCTGTATTTCGAGAACACAACCAGACCTGAATTTCATAGGCACATGCCAACAGGTAGGCATACGTACTAACTACTTCAATCCAACAGGCTCCAATCTTCTTCAAGTAGAAGCCAAATTCCCTTCAATTTAACAATATGCCTATGAAATCAGATTATATTATTTCCATGTTTATTTTAACGTTTGATCAGATTAAATCAATATGATTTAGACAGACACGGTCTATTGCTATTGTTAAATATTGCTAATGCTATTGCTATAATATATTATATTGTTGTAATTAAAATGTTTGTAATTTGTTATTATTATTATTATTATTATTATTATTATTATGTTGTTTGTTTATATTGTATATTGTTGTTGTATTGTATGTTGTTTAATATTGTTAATATGCGATTGTTGCTAAATAATGGATCTCATGACGAAATCTTGAGACACTTATTTATTCACATTTCCTTAGGCTTATAGACCTGTATCCGTGATTGTTGTTAAACACATGATTCATTGTTCACTTAACAAGAATGATGTAAATACAGTTGATTGTTTAAGTAAATGAGATAAAATAGTAGTTGAGCTTAATTTTATATTACTTTGTTTGATATGATCTTCTATTGTTGTCAAACAACTATTACGACAAAACTTTCCTAATTACCATGGACCTGATCAATATCCAATCGCAAAACAAGTTACAATCTAAAAATATGATCTATATATACCATCATCATTTGACTTCTCCATCTATGTATACTATCTTCACCATATATTTCATCTCTTTGATCTTCACCCTGAAAAAGACTTCATTTGCTACCAGCACTGATAGCACAGCGATAACGGGCTTATTCCAGTGACAGGGAGGTAAGTGTACAGTTCGGGCCGAGGTTCGATCCCAGGAAACGATAATCTTTAAACAAGGTTGATGTGTTTTTATTCAGTATGATATAGCCTCTACGTGCATGCCTGGATGGTTTCTTCAGAATTGGCCACTAATCTTCATCTCATCATCCCATCATTTCATTGATCAGTCATCCGACGCCAATAGATCTTACTTGTCAGTATTTTGCTTCACTAAACACGATAAAATGATTACATACATTGATTAATCTTATCGGCGCAAAACGACTTAGATGTCGACGCGACGTAAAACCCAAATGTTCATTCATTAATAGTCAACAGGAGTCGATTCATCGAAATATGAGTTTCTTGATGATAACTGTTGAACGGTATGAGATATCAAAATTCTGGCACACGAGAAACACAGATAATTATAATAGCTTCAAGATGATATAAGTTATGACTATTCAAGTTACGTTGCATAATTGTGAAGCGTCGACAGCTGAAAATTACATTTTTTTAGCTGTCGACGCTTCACAGTTATGCGACATGACTTGAATAGTCATGACGTATATCATCTTGAAGCTATTATAATTATCTGTGTTTTTGGTGTATCAGAATTTTGATATCTCATACCGTTCAAAAGTTATCACCAAGAAACTGATATTTCGCTGAATCGACTCCCGTGGACTCTTAATTTACAAATTAGGTATCCTATAGGGAGTCCGTAGACTGGACTCCGATAATGTGACCCTCAAAAGTGTATCCAAATGGCGTGTGGATATTGTGGACCACAAACTAGATATTCTGTACCCCAAAGTTTGTTAGACATACTGCACCCCGGTATTCTGGCCCCAAATATAGTGGCCCACAAAACTAGAACACGGGGGTCCAGAATATCTTCTCCAATGACTGAATTGGTATTGTGGATCCCAATTAACTGATACACAAAGATTCGTCATTGTTAACCTCGTTAAACTGAACCCCGATATTGTGGCCCACAAAAGTGTATCCAAATGTCGTGTGGATATAGTGGACCACAAACTAGATATTCTGTACCCCAAAGCTGCTTGTTAGACATACTGCACCCCGATATTCTGGCCCCCAATATATTGGCCCACTAAACTAGAACACGGGGGTCCAGAATATCTTTTTGAACGACTGAATTGGTATTGTGGACCCCAATAAACCGATTCACAAAGAGATCGGCATTGTTAGAGCGAAAACTGTACCCCGATAAAGTGATCCACAGAAGAGATACTGGCCGTCAACCCGAGCTAGGCTGCATCCCTGACGCCGTGCAAGGTAGGCAAACCAACAGCCATGTATACAATGTTGGGAAGCCCACTCAGAATAGTATTTCAGTAATTATATATCCATATGATATATATATATATATATATATATATATATATATATATATATATATATATATATATATATTTATATATATATATATATATATATATATATATATATATATATATATATATGTATATATATATATATATATATATATATATATATATATATATATATATATATATATATATATGTATGAATCATTTCCGAAATACTATTCCAAGTGGCTTCCCAACATTGCATACATGGCTGTTGGTTTGCCTACCTTGCACGGCGTCAGGGATGCAGCCTAGCTCGGGTTGAGGGCCAATATATCTCTTCTGTGGATCACTTTATCGGGGTACAGTTTTCGCTCTAACAATGCCGATCTCTTTGTGAATTAGTTCATTGGGGTCCACAATACCAATTCAGTCGTTCAAAAAGATATTCTGGACCCCCGTGTTCTAGTTAAGTGGGCCAATATATTGAGGGCCAGAATATCGGGATGCAGTATGTCTAACAAGCAGCTTTGGGGTACAGAATATCTAGTTTGTGGTCCACTATATCCACACGACATTTGGATACACTTTTGTGGGTCACAATATCGGGGTTCAGTTTATCGAGGTTAACAATGACAAATCTTTGTGTATCAGTTTATTGGGGTCCACAATACCAATTCAGTCGTTGGAAAATATATTCTGGACCCCCGTGTTCTAGTTTTGTGGACCACTATATTAAGGGCTACAAAACCAATGTATTTGTATTATTCTCGGGTTTGATCGTGTGGGCCACAATATTGGGGTCCACTTTATCTTTTTCTTGTAGTGCAGAATATCGGGGCTCAGAATACTGTGGTCCACAAGAGCGGTACCTATGCTATGTATGGTACATGGTGTGTGGTACCATGCATGTGTGGTACACACAGACACGATATCATATTTTGTTGTTTTGGAAACGTAATTCGTACAATCCCCCACTTGAATCTCAAAGTGTACTTTGATTGAAAAAAGGGGTGTGAAACTTCATGGCCATCAGTTGCGTGGCTCTCGTTCTACACTGAAAGTCAGGGTGAATCAGAAATTGGGAACAATTATCATATATAGCAAGCACACACGTTGCTTTCATTATCACTTGAACGAAAGATACAAGATAACGACGGAAGAGAGATATATAGAGACGTAAGTTGGAAGCCATGTGACACAATGTAAAAACAAAACTGGCCCCCACTTTTACCCCCACTATTTTATCACCACTATGTTGTAATCCCCTCTCATGTAACACCCGAAGTTCCAGTGCGGATCACTAGAAAGCACTGCACTTATGCTGGATTGTGCTGCTACCCAGCAGTCACCAGCTGGCAGTTCCTTCAGTGGCGAGCACAGGTACTGATTCCAGACGTTGTCGAGGGAAATGGAAGCGTGTAAGATGATTCGATCCGATCTATTTCTGTTCAGTCCTAGGAATTTAATTGTGATAGTAGTATATCTTTCGTCTATGATCATTGTTATATTGTATGTACCGGTATGTTTATAGGTATATATAAAGGTATGGTCCATACTGAATTATTATCGTGAATTATCAAGGCAAAACAAAAATGAAATTGAAGTCCAGTCTGACTGAAGTTCAAAATTAAGTTCGGCGTGCGCGGGATCGAGTCCAGCCCAAGGCATGGATTTTCATTCACCCTCCATCACTTCATTGGGGGCCTCACCCACTCATTTGTTCAGCCCCAAATAACCTGGCTGTTGGTGGAGATGGAGACGTTTGAAACAGAAAAAGGAAACAAAGTGCACGATTTTTATCGTTCAGTAAATATTCCGTTCATGCTTTTTATAGATACCAAACACTTGGCATGAGGAATAAATCTTAATTTAGTAACAGGATTTCTTTTTTTCATAAGCAGTATTTCTGAAAATTAGTGTAATTTTCTTTTTTTTATCATTTGCATTTAATAATTGTCAGCTGACAAAATGTAGAATATATTGTAATTATTTATTGTTCACCTATTGTCGTTTGTGTTTTTTTAATTCGGGTGTTCATGTATTTTTTATTCTTTTCTGAAAATAAATAATTAAAAATTAGCTCAGTGGTATCGCGCTCGCTCCATGTGACGAGGGAGATGAGAGGCATAACGGACCTCGGTTCGATCCCGGCCACCGTCCATCCTTACATGTTTTTTCGAAGTTTTCCACTGTATAGTCTAGACTATAATGCTGAGATGGTTAAAGAATATATACCACGGCCACTTTCCTCACTATTACCTGTACGATACCTTCATCTCATTAATCATTCATCCGACGCCAATATATCTTAGCTATCATTACAGTGCGTCATTAAACCCAATATGAATAAGATGAATGAATAATTCAGCATGGTAAATTGACTAAATTCAGTCAACTCAAGAAATTGTTATACATTTTCCAAAATTTCTGGAAATGAATGTATATGTCCTATATTGAATAAGACTGTCAAAATATTCCGTTTTCATACAAGCCAATGATTTTTTTTATATTTTATTTTTTCAATTAGTGTTCGAGATAATTTAGATTGTTGAGGAAATTGTATTTCAATTGACGACTCGAAATAGGCGTGGCTTTACCAGTCGGCCAGTTGGATCATATCATTTGTATAGTCATTTCAAGTTACCCCAATTGAATATTTGAATTTGACTACAGTTCTAACAGCCCTGTTGATTGGACGGTATGATTTCTGACGTCATGGGGGCGGAGACTGCGAGTCGTCAATTCGGAAAATAGTTGTAAGTCTTGAATCCTTATGATCAAATAGACTGCTGTGGGGCTTGGAAATTAAGAAAAATTCCTATGACAGATTTTAGAAGGCTGAATAGTATTTCACAGTATACAAAATGACAACAATGTGTCTAGGGTCTTTCAAATTATTCTTCATTGCGTTCGAAAACTATTCGATTATTAGATGGCAACAATGTATTGAAATTACACAACGGCTCATTCACCATTGTTGAATGCAGTGCGTTTGCAAGCAGTCGTTCATTTTGTGTTTCCGTGAAAACAGTTCAGATTAGTTCAATAAGATAAATTGTCATCGAAAAGTATTGTGAATATAAATCTCTGAACATCAACGATTACACTAGATTGACTCAGCATCATGCCGAAGAACGTATCGCCTGTGAAGTCGAAAGCTTCTCGTATTGTGTATTACCCCGATTTGAGTGCGCCACCGGATCTAGGCTTGCTAAGAAACATCTTGAGGTTCATTTGGAATCGCAAAAAGGGTACTTTTCTAGGTCGTACTCCCTTCCATTGGGGTAAGTGTAGCCAACGGCTTCTACCACAAAACTAAACGCCTAGATTAGGGACTTTTTTATTCCAGGGCTAGAGGAATATCTATTACCATTCCTAGGGTGGACCGTGGGGTAGGCCTAGGCCCATCTTGAACATGGTACGGCCACTATAACATCCGGACCCATTGAAGACGCCCTAGATCGATTCATCTTCGTGATTCTATAAGCTATAATATGAATGTGTTCTCGATTTACGTGTCCACAATTTGGTCACAAGCCGGGATAGCAGTAATTCAATATGGAATAGGCTTTTGCTTCCTTGAAAGACATGGGACAATAGAATATTTTTCATTCTAGCCAAGGCTAGGCTTGGGCTATGTGGGCCGTCATAAGGCTATAAATAGGCCGTCATAAGGACTCATATTCTTCAACTTCTTTATTTCTGTGTGTGTGTAATAATGTGGTCATGTTAGGGGGCCTACATTCTTCTAATGGCTATAGGACCTGGATCAATGCAAGTTAACTTCACTATTGCTTTGCAAGTATGTTTCTAATCTTGGGTCTAATCACATTTAACTCAGTAGTAACGCGCTCGCTTCATGTGATCAGGGAGGTTAGTGGCATAACGGACCACGGTTCGATCCCCGCCACCATCCATCTTCACATGTGTTTGTTCGTGGTTTTCCTCTGTAGTCTAGACTAAATACCGGGATGGTTCCAACAATATATGCCACGACCGCTTTATTCCCACTTGCCTCATATCACTAACTACGAGACCTTCATCTCATTATCCCATCATCTCATTATCCATCATCTCATTAACCATTCATCCGACGACAATAGATGTTGGTTATCATTAGGCCTACAGTGCGTGGTTCAACCAAAAATAAATCAAGTCAATAAATAATTCAGCATGACTAATTGGGTTGACTGACGAAATTATTACCGGTATGACAGGGATGGTTTTTTCTCCCAGATATCATACCCCCCGGAAAAACCATCACTATAGGGACCACGTACCCCCCGGTAATCGATCACTAGGAATGGTTTACCTACCCGGTAATCCATCCCCGGTATACAAATACCTACCCAGTGATCTGATACCCCCTAAGCTGACCATTGAGAGCGAGAGGGGGTATCTCAGCCCTAGGGATGGTTCACCCCATAGCTTTTATTCGTGATTTGAGTTAAATGAGGGTATCTCAGCCCTAGGGATGGTTTACCCCATAGATATTATCCGTGATTTAAGATGAATGAGGGTATCTCAGCCGGTCAGCCCTGGGGATGGTTCACCCTGTGGGTACTATTCGTGATTTGAGTTGGATGGGGTTATATCAGCTCTGGAGATGGGTTACCCCACAGCTATTATTCGTGATTCGAGTTGAATGAGGGTATCTCAGCCCTGGGGATGGTACACGCTATAGCTATTATACGTGATTTGAGATGAAGGAGGGTATCTGAGCAATAGGGATGGTTTACCCTACAGCTATTATTCGTGATTTGAGTTGAATGGGGGTCTCAGCCCTAGGGATGGTTTATCCTATAGCTATTGTTCATGATTTGAAATGAATGAGTGTATCTCAGCCCTAAGGGTTGGTTTACCCTACAGCTATTATTCGTGATTTGAGTTGAATGGGGGTATCTCAGCCCTGGGGATGGTTCACCCTGTAGCTATTATTCGTGATTTGAGATGGAGGGGTTATCTGAGCCCTAGGGATGGTTTACCCTATACCTGAAATTCGTGATTTGAAATGAAGAAGGGTATCTCAGCCCCAGGGATACCTTACAGCTATTATTCGTGATTTGAGGTGAATGGGGAGCCCTGGGGATGATTCCCCCATAGCTGAAATTCGTGATTTAAGTTGAATGGGGGTATCTCAGCCCTAGAGATGGTTTAGCCTACCCCATAGCCATTATTAGTAATTTGAGTTGAATGGGGGTATCTAAGCCCTAGACATGGTTTAACCTATAGCTATTATTCGTGATTTGAGATGAAGGAGGGTATCTCAGCCATAGCCCTTGTCAAACTCAAATCACGAATAATACTTATAGGGTAAACCATCCCTAGGGCTGAGATACCCTCCTCCAACTAAAATCACGAATGACTTATTAGCTATAGGATAAACCATCCCTAGCGCTCAGATACTCTTATTTGACTCAAATTACGAATGATAGGTATAGGGTAAACCATCCCTAGAGCCTAGATACCCTCCTCCAACTCAAATCACGAATAACAGCTATAGGGTAGACCATCCCCAGTGCTCAGATACCCTCATTTAACTCAAATCACGAATGATTGGTATAGGGTAAACCATCTCTAGGGCTGAGATACCCTCTTTCAACTCAAATCACGGATAAAACCTATAGGGTAAACCATCCCCAGGACTCAGATACCCTCCTTCAACTAAAATTACGAAAAATAGCTATAGAGTAAATCATCCCTAGGGCTCATGCAGATACCCTCTTCAATGCAAATCACAAATAATTGCTATAGGGTAGACCATCCCTAAAGCTCAGATACTCTCATTTAACTCAAATCACGAATACTGTATAGGGTAAACCATCTCTAAGGCTCAGATACCCTCCTCCAACTAGAACACGAATGATACTTATGGGGTAAACCATCCCTAGTTCTCAGATACCCTTATTTAACTAAAATCACGAATGATAGGTATAGAGTAAACCATCACCAGGCTTCTACCGCCCGTTACAGAAAACAGGTCTTGAGTATATAGGCCTATAGGGGGTACAGGATCCCTGTAGTGAGTAGTCGTACACTAGGGATCTATTACCGGGGGAGGGGGGGGGGGGGGGTATCATCAGAACACGGGAGTACACGATCCCTGCGACACCGCGGTACACATTTAATCATTTAAATCTTCAAAGATGATTCTCTGTTATTTATTTTTCATCTTGCTTAACGACCCCACCAACAGCTAGGTTATATTGGAGTATGAATAAGCGAATGATAATGAAACGATGCAGCTATGATGGTTGAAACGACGTTCACAAAAACTCATGCCTTATGCGAGACTCGAACCCACGTCCAACGTGACTTTAGTTTCCAACACAGTGCGTGCGTTAGTTGAATAAGCCACGGGGACGGCTTTTGAAAATGAATATATAGGTTCTAAATTGGATGAGACCGAAAATATGTTGGTTTTCTTACAAGTGCTTGAGTTTCTCTATGGGTTCCTACTTTCAAATAGTGTTCAAGATGGTTCAGATGTCGAGGAAATTTGAATTTCAAGTCGGAAGTTGGTTATCCTAAGTCTTGTAACATTATGATCGAATAGACGCTTGTGGGGCTTCGAATTTCAAATAGTATTTCGCAGTATACAAAATGACAACAATGTATCCACGGTCTTCTGAATACATTTTGATCGCGTTCGAAAACAATTCGATTATTCGATGGCAACAGTGTATCGAGATTTTGTAACAGCTCATTTGTCATTGTTGGTTAGAGTGAGTTTGCAAGAAGTCGTCCATTTTGTGTCGCCGTAAAAACAATTCACATCATTTGAATAAGTTACGCCTTTATTGTTATTGAATTTAGTATTATACATACAAATCTCTGAAGATCAAAGATTTCACTAGATTGCCTCAGTATAGTCAGTATCACGATGAAGCAAGTACGGCCTATGTCGTCTGGAGATTTTTGTGATGAGTGTATGCCTAACGAAGATTATTGTGATGAGTGTAACGCTGAATTGAGTAGGCCTCCGCCGCCCGATCTAGGCTTGCTAAGAAACATCTTGAGGTCCATTTGGAATTTCCTAATCGGTACGTCGTCAGATCGCACTTCCATCCAGTGGGGTAAGTGTAGCCCCCATCATAAAAATGAAAGCCTAGATTAGGGACTGATATAATCCAGGGCTATATAGAGGAATATCTATTAGGCGGGCCTGCCATTTAGAGCTTGGACCTTGAGGATAGGTATAGGCCTATCTTGAACATGTTATGAGCCCGATCACTATTAGGTCTATGGTAGGCGCCGTAGTTTGATTTATGTTCGTGATTCTATATTGGGCCTATGACTATCAATAACGTAACGGGATAAGCAACATGGCGGTTTCCTTTCGCACCATGCGTATATCAAAGGGATGCCGCCTCACAAATGTTATGATGATTTGCTGGTATTATTGTATGTTGATCTATACATGTAATAGATGTAATGCAATCTGTGAATCCAGCTCTTTCTAACTGCATTAAATAATATTGGGATACATTTCATTTGAATTAGCCAATCTAAATTTAAAATACATCTGTAAAAGCATTTAGTCCCCTAGTCAAGAGCCCTACTGCTATATTTACCATTTGATAACTGGATAATTACTCATCATCTACGAGAAAGATTAAAATCAATGCAATTGTACAACTATGTACTATATATTGAAATACGAGCCTAATACGTACGATTTGATTTGAAATTGCAAATCTCACAAATGTACACGAAAGCGCACTGATGCCATCATGATGAAAACGGCCTAATGTTAAAAGGATAGGACTTATGCCGTGTTGCTTATCCCGTTACGTTATCGATAGTCATAGATTAGGCACTATTGTGCATGGCTATGAATGTGTTCTAGACTTTCGCTCTATCGGAAGACGTCAATAGAATATCTTTTGATTTGGTCGAGGCTATGCTTGGACCATGTATGGCCCTCTATAGGGCTAGGCCTACACAACTCTTTATTCGCTCGCTCTGGCTCCTTTATTTGTATGTGTAATAATGTGGGAGAAAGTACCAACTGTACTAAAAACCAACTGTCCCGAAAATTAACTGTACTAAAAATCAACTGACATAAAAACCAACTGCACTAAAAACCAACTGACCTGAGCTTGTACTTTTTGAGCTACATGTACAGAAGTTGAAGTGAGAGGTTTGAAATTTGAATCCTCTCCTTCATAAATTTCGCTCTACACAAACCTTACCCACCTAACCTCAACGATCAATAAATTCAATAAATTAGGCCTACTAACGATCGTCAAAGAAATGTCAATAATATAATTCAAATCAACAATTAAAATGCATCTTCTGAAAAACACTTTCTACTCCGTAGAGGATTTCATGGACACTGGCTTTATTTGAAAAATTAGAATCAATATTTGAATTAATCCTGAAATTATAATGTAATTAAAACTGAAATTATTTCAAAACTGTATGTGGACCTACTTATCTTGAAAAATGAAATTGATTAAAAAAATCTAAATCATTTGATAATCTTGGTTAGAATTGATTCTGAAATAGAATTCAAACTTCAGGGTTAGTTGAGAAGCTAAAATCATCTAAAATTCGGAGTTTAAAATTATTTGAACCCATTTTCATTCGGTATTACCATTTTAAATATTATTATCATTATCATGATCATTATTTTTATTTATCAATAGATTTACTTAATAACATATAATGTTATAAGCCACATTTATGAGTTAGTAAGTTAATAATTGTAAACTGCTAACCATTCCAATTTACTCGGAAGAGGGTTGAAGGAATAATTGAATAAATAAATAAATGGATAAATGAATGAATATATATAGCCTAGAATAGATAACATTTGATGGGTGATGACAATTTGTGATAGGGAGGAGTCAAACCGCTTAATTTCACTCCTGTGCAGGTTGCTCAAGAGATAGAAGTTTAGGTCAGTTGGTTTTCAGGTCTGTTGGTTTTCGGTAAAGTTGGTTTTTAGTACAGTTGGTCATATTATTAGGTCAGTTGGTTTGTAGTACAGTTAATTTGCATTACAGTTGACCTTTCCACATAATGTGATCATTCTTTCATCTTCTTAATGACTATATAGCACCTAGATGAATGCAAGTTAACTTCACTAAATTGCTTTGGAAAGTCTTTTCTAATCTTAGGCCATAGGCTATAGAGAGCATTATGTTGTAAGGAGGCGATATACGGAATACCACAATTTAATATTTATCCTTTTTGCTAAGCCTATTCTTGAGTTAAAAAATCATGAAATATGAGAGGAAATTTTTTGTATCGTAGGAGGGATTACCTTCACGAGGCTAGCAAATTCTATGCGATGGCAGCCCGTAGATATGAGAACAAAATACATATCACACTGCCTTTCCAAGTTGATTATTTTTTTTGGCAGTGATGCAAGGCCACAATATTTCACAACTTATTTTCTGAATTGCAATGGATTGTTGGTTTGGCAAGTGATAGGTAGAATGAAATGAAATTTAAATGCGCACTGTAAATTGTAAATTGATCCGTTGGGATTAATTTCTTCTATACATGGTATAAATACGTCACTCCAATAGTATAAGTAAACACCAAGGGAAAAATAACTATCCATGCTGAAATAAATTCCTTCTTAATTTATATTGGGTTTAACGACACACTGTACTGATGACTACGATCTATTGGCGTCGGTGAATGATAGGCCTATATGAGATAATGGGATGATGAGAGGTTATTTTATTAGGTGTTCTTAGATAGTGGGGAGGAGTCGGTCGTGGCCTGTTGTTACGGAACCATCCCAGTGTTGACCTGAACGGCAGAGGGAAACCACGAAAAACCCCTGTCAGGATGGTCGACCATGGCGGGAATCGAACCCCGTTCTCTTGAATGACAATTCAGTGTGATAATGATAACCACTCGACCACTTGTCTCGGTAGTAGGACAATTTGCCAACGTAAAATTTGCCAGGCACCTGTTGTAGGGGGAGAGGACAATTTGCCAGGCTAGATCATAGGGGGAGCAAAATTTGCCAGTCAAAGTTTGGGGGAGAGCAATTTGCCAGGCTCTGAGGCTCAACTGTGCAATTTGCCAGACAAAGTTTGGGGGGGAGGACAATTTGCCAGGCACAGTTCGATATATTGCAGGGGGAGAACAATTTGCCAGGCGCGTGTTTTTAAACTATTAGTATTTGCTCAGAGTTGTACGAAATAGAAAAATGAAATATTTTTCATCATACTGATGATCAAGAAATGTGATCAAATTGTGCACTCATTCATTTATTTATTTTCGTTTTCATCCAAGTGGATTACAATATAAAATGGAACATTTGTGAGTGAATTGTATATGGATAGTCAAGGATAAAATAAAAGATCATGAAATGCACACAACATACAAACAAGAAAATATACATGAATTGATATGAACATGGTAGATGCTATTTTTATGAATACCCAGCAGTATCAAGTCAAGTATTGGAAAATTGAGAACAAGTTTAACATCGAGTTCTTCTGTTCTGTATTATTTTGTTTTTGTTTTGTATAATGTTATTGATCTGTATGTATCAGTTTATTTACAATATTCATTTATAAATGCTAATTATTGCATGGGTACATTCACCATTTGAATTATTTTTCCATTGCTCATCATTACTGTTACCTTCTTTGTATACTGTTCATTACTTTTAAAATTAATTGCTTCTACATTTAAGTATTGAACTTTAAGTATTTATTTGTATCTGTTTTTTTGGATCTGTTTTTTTGTGCCCTTCAAGAGGCCTATAACAATGCATGAAATTAACAATGTGAATTCTGTAACAGAATGAAATGAATTTTGAAATTTGAAATTTGAGTCAATATGAAAAGTACATCACAATTAATATTACAATCAGAAAGTTATCAACGCTCTTTTGAATCAATTGTAAATATTTGCGGTAGAGTGTATCAACCTAGTGGCAACATTCGGTACAAAAATCAGACTGATCGACTGAACCATCCGACATGTGGAGTGCATTTTGTTGTATTTCCAAAAACATTCAGAATTTTTTTTTTTTTGAAAGTGGTTAAACCGATTAGGCCTACTCCCCAAAATCATGAAGTACTAAGATGGTTGAGTATGTGCGTCCAAAATGGAAATCATATTGATCAAACAAACATTCCGCCCCATGGAGCGCAAACAAACAAAAAACAAACAATCAGAGGAAGATACATCTCTAACCCTCTTCGCTTCGCTCATCCAATGATAAAATCTTTACCCTAATTCCAACAAACATAGTCGGGTTAGGAGGTGGATACCACCAAAGTAGTGGGCAAATTTCATTTTCACATTACATTTTTACAACAAATTCACATTACGTGTGAAATATTAAATAAATATATATATATATATATATATATATATATATATATATATATATATATATATATATACATTTCTCTTTCTCTCTCTCTCTCTCTCTCTCTCTCTCTCTCTATATATATATATATATATATATATATAGACCGGTATATATATATATATATATATATATATATATATATATATATATATATATATATATATATATATATATATGTATATATGTGTGTGTGAAATACGTGATTTACGTGTGAAATATTATATATGTATATATATATATATATATATATATATATATATATATATATATATATATATATATACATATCTCTCTCTCTCTCTCTCTCTCTCTCTCTTCATATATATATATAAATATATATATATATATATATATATATATATATATATATATATATATATATATATATACATATATATATATATATATATATATATATATATATATATATATATATTTTTTTTTAAAAATTTTTTTTTATTGGGTTTTAACGACGCACTGTAATGATTACTAAGATCTATTGGCGTCGGATGGATGATTAATGAGATGATGGGATGATGAGATGAAGGTTTTTATGGGTAGTGGGAAGGAAGCGGTCGTGGCCTATATTATAGGAACCATCCCGGCATTAGCCTAGACTACAGAGGGAAACCACGAAAAACCCCTGTAAAGATGGACGGTGACGGGGATCGAACCGGGTCCGATATGTTCCTTCACCTCCCGGATCACGAAGCGAGTGAGCTACCCACTCAGCTACTGTGCCGGTATATATATATATATATATATATATATATATATATATATATATATATATATATATATATATATATAAATATATATATATATATATATATATATATATATATATATATATATATATATATATATATATATATATATATATATATATATATATATATATATATAGGTCTTTATAATGATAATAATAAAGTTTATTCATTGAATCATTAGTACATTGATATAGAAATTAAAATTAAAAATGTTGAAGTCTTAGTGGAAATAATACACTTTGTCAATGGTATAAAAATTAGAAAAAATTTTTTTTTTGCACCTTTGAAAACTACTAAATGCATTGGGTGGTTTTTATAAATTTAAAATAGTCCCTAACTGTGTAAAAAGCGTTAGATAAGAGAATGCTTTTAACTGTTGATTTGAATAGACTTTTTTTTGGAATACACTCTACACGATTTGGAAGAGAATGATTTGATCTCGGGACCCTTTTCATGATAAGATAGATTATATTGTCCGGCATACAAATTGAAAGAATGATCTCTGGTTCTGTATTTGTGGATTGAACTTAATTCAATAAAATAGCTCTTGTTTTCTTGGACAAAAGTAAGGTAAGCCAATATATATATATATATATATATATATATATATATATATATATTTATATATATATATATATATATATATATATATATATATATATATATATATATATATATATATATATATATATATATATATATATATATATATATATATATATATATATGTATATACATATATATATATATATATATATATATATATATATATATATATATATATATATATATATATATATATATATATATATGTATATATATATATATATGTATATATATATGTATGTGTATATATATATATGAATATATATATATATATATGTATATATATATATATATATATATATATATATATATATATATATATATATATATATATATATATATATATATATATATATATTTAATTTGGTTCAACGACGCACTGTAATGATGACTACAATCTATTGGCGTGAGTGAATTGACACGAAAGATAGGATAAAAGGTTATTCCATTAGATGTTCATGGATAGATGGGAAGGACATTTTCGTGAGCATTCTTAAATAGTCATCCCAGTATTCACCGTAATGACAGATGGAATACAACAAAAAATCTCTGTCAGGAGTAAATCAAACCCCCCCGGTCTCCTGAATAACGGTTCAATCTTCTTTCTCCCCGATTCCGCTCACCTTAGCGAAGAGTTGTCGGAACTGTGCTATTCCTGTTGCATCCACTGATCAGTGGTTGTATCCCTCTGAACTCTCTTGCAGTACTCATGCTTACCTTCTACTTCATCTTCTGGGTATCTCTTCTGGGATTCCTTTGTTTGATGGTATACATCGGTATGTCCAAGTTCGGAGACAAGGATAAGCCATACTTGCATGGTGATACAGGGTGTCTTGGGACGAGTCCTGGTAAGTTTGAATAATAATAATATTAATAGTAATAATATGCATTCACATTATACATATTACATATTATATTTCGTCAATTGTCACTATAATAAGAAGTCATGAGAATCTTACATGAGAGTCTGTTATATGATAAAATTATTTTTCCATAAGACAACATTTTACTTATGATTTGAAAGTATGTATAATAACTCTACACCAAGATGTATCGAGGTTATATGGTGGTTAATCTCTTCTTTCAAAACTGTTCTATTGCATGGCTTCTGGCTTTGAGCTTACCGATATATAGCCGCTCTACTTTTAGGGCCGAATTTAAAACTTACTGCATGCTTTCTGCGACCCTCAAATATGGGTATTTCAGATTGAATTGCTGCTATACAGACAGCTACGCCGACGTAGGCCTGTGTCATTTTGCGTCCATGTTGTAAACAAAGTTAGTTCCTTGTATCACTACTAGATGACTCACGATCGGTAGGTTGATGGATTTGGACGGTAGAATGGTACATATATTTTCAACATTGGTGGGATACGGTCAGGGAGTTGAACCACAATATAGAGATAGGCAAACTAACGCAACCCTCAATACATCTTGCTCTTGGTCATTGCATCGGTCACAAATTCACCATTAGGTCATGGTCTTGGCACCTTGGTCATTTCAAATGTTTGTTTACGCAGTTGATTATAATTTATCAGTACAGAGAGATCAATCAAAAGTATACGCCAATTCATAAATTATCCAGTTAAAGTGTGGCATATGATATTGCCCGTCAGTAACAACCTTGGTTTGGTTGTATGAGGGATTATTAAAATATTATGGAAAAATCCCAACTATCATCAGGTCATGTATTCACAGGTCGATATTTCCATAATGAGAAATGTTTTCAAGAATGTGCTGTGTTTGAAGGTTTGTTTCTCTTTTGTGCCCAGCTCTGGCTTTTCAGCCGAACGTTCGTCTTTCGTCACCACTGGTATGGTACGGCTACCAACCCGGGGACGAGGTCCCGACCACATACTCCGAGCAAGTCACCACGTTCCTCAAAAGTAAGCAGGATGTCATTGGGAACAACCTTGCTAAATTATAGCCCATTTTGGTTTTCTAGTAGGATTTTTCGACCATTGCGTGGGATTCATGGCATTATACCTATACGTATGAATGAGCTGTGAAGTATGACAGTATGCCAGTAAGATCTCATTTTTAAACAAACAAAAAAACGGCAGAAGTCAGTGAACTGTGAAAATTCAAAAACCTAATGGAATTCAATTGTGAAACAAATCTGAAATTTTGTTCTCGAGTTATTCTTTTGAAGTATTTTCGAAATTCCAACTGAATTGAAAAACCCCTCTGTCCATTCACTTTTAATTCTCTGAATGGTTTCCAAATTCACATTCTCAATAATTTGTACTGTGATTTGAAATTGTCTTTACTTTTTCTGCTATTTTGTATATGTATGAATCTGTAAACACTTCACCAATTCAGCCCATACACAAAGTGAACTTGTTTCTCATAAATGAGCTTCTATATTTTCATTCACATAGTATATTGGTGCAGTTTATGATCCCATATATGCCGTATCATCTTTGAAATAGAATGAGATGAAATAAAATACAATGGACGAAATACAAAAAAAAATACATTACAATTTTTCCGAAAACTTCTCAAATATCCCAGAAATATGCAATAATTCATTCAATCTAATATAGGAATATCATTTTGTAAGTTTTGAAACAGCATTGGTTTCTGCTTAATTCAAGTATTTTTTTTTAATCGTATATATCTCCACTTATCGCTTCTCCCATCCAACAATATCCAGTAATCCCACTGTCTCATCCCAGGGATTTTACTTCAGGTTTTGACCCCAGGTGTACCACAGTGTAAGATGAAGACTGACACATTCAATTTCAATTGCTTGTTGAAATGCCGTATCTAGACTGGTGCCACCGTCGAAAGTTTGGTCAGCTGAGGCACTGCTTCAGAAACTGAAGTCACTGTTGGGCGTGGGTTCGAGTCCCGCATAAGGCATGGGTTCTTGTAAGCGTCCTCTCGCAAATCATCACTCCATAAATTCACAATCACCTGTTCATTCTTACCACCGTATTACCTATAGCTGTTGGTGGGGTCGTTAAGCAAACCATAATCATTAATCTAGACCGGTCGTATATTTATATATATATATATATATATATATATATATATATATATATATATATATATATATATATATATATATATATATATATATATATATATATATATATATATATATATATATATATATATATATATATATATATATATATATATATATATATATATGGGCCTATATATAGCAGTCTATCAAAACTTCAAAACTGAAATTGATTGTTGAAATTGTCCAATATTCCATGAGCATTCATATTTGACACTTTTCGAGTTTTTGACAGGCAGGCATTCAGGCATGGATTCGACCTAACCCTGAACTGGGGTTAGTCCAGTACTGTATATACTTGATGTTATTTCTTACCAATTACAGTCCTCAGTTTGAACCACAGACAAACACATAGCGTAAAAACAGCTAATGTCGAGGGGTTAACAACTCCTGAAATCTGGTGTACACTTGACGTGAAATCTTACTGAAATCCCTTGAAATCTTCTTGACATCCCCTGAATTCTCCTTGGAATCTGAAATCAGGTGTAAACCGAATTTACTAGTTGTTTACCACAGGCTAGTGTTTACTCTTTTCTCACTCTCTTCGGTGTCATCAGTAAATCTTGGTGCCTGGCTGTCAAAAATGGTCCAATATTATTATTCACATAAAACAATTGAACCGCTGGATGGATAGACTGCTACATAGAAATAGGAACGTCATCCAAACAAACAATTGAAATTGAATCGTGTCAATTTTTTATTTTTCACCGTAGAACAGACCATGGTCAAAACTTGAAATCAAATCCCTGGGACGAGACCATGGGAATGCAAAATATTATGTAAAAACAGCTATAAGTAATGTTCTGTTTTGTGACATTTTTAGCTTACGCCAAGGACGATGAAAAGAATGAAGAATGTGTCGGTGTCCATGACCCTCAAGCTAACCGTACTAAGCCATGCCAGTTTGATGTAGCGGCTAACTTGGGCCCATGTGCTGAACCTGATTATGGCTATGAGAACAGGACCCCTTGTATCTACTTCAAAATAAATAAGGTAGATGAAAACTCATACTCTGCGTATATACACCCTCTTTCTATTTCTTGCAGATCAAAGTAGATACTCTCTCAGAAAATTATTTCGTTCAAACTGAAAAGTCAGATATAATAACAATTGATATTTATTTCAAGTAGAAATGGGTAGACACATTTATGTTCTGTTTGGGCCCCTAGAATATTTCCTTCTAGCTGAACAAGTTAGATACACTCACAATTTGCATCTTATATTCTAGATAGACCTACTAGGTGTTTGTTGGCGATTGACACGTACGCAATTCAATATACTAACATTGAGTATATCCATTGTTATTAATAATGTAGAGATATATTGTCTCCGTGTCTTCGTCGAATTGGGCAAGGCAGATACACTAAATCTCTATCTCACAACGAATATGACAGAAGACGTGATCTTTACAATATTCATAGAGGTCCAGGTGAGCCAGATAGATAAGCATCCACTCATATCACGCTCTACTTCAAGTGGACCAAGATAGTCACATAGACGAAAGATATGGCACCCAAACACTCCACTCATGGCAGAACGAAAGTATAATATCTGCCAGCACACTTTCAGTTCCCTCGCTTATGTCTGAAATAGTGTGATTACTACTTACGCGAATCAATGAAGGAGCTGGCGTGGTCTGACCCATTGTCAATCAAAATTTACAATCCAGCATGCTTGCAGCGTTTTTTAGTATCCGCGTACTACGGGGTGAAGGGTTAAAAAAGAAGTGACGATAAAGTAGAGGGGGTAAAAGTGGGGATGAGTTTAATTTTGTTTCGTTTGAGTTTAATTTTTCCATTTTGGCATGTATTGGAGTATTATCTTTGGTCTATGTATGCCTATATATAGTCACAATTAGTATATGCACCTTGTCTTGAGTTATGTACCTAAACTTCAAGATACAACAAGGTATTCAATGCCGTCTGTCAATGGTCCCAGTGGTCTGCGGTTTTTGCAGTGTTGTGAGTACAATGTTTCGACAGGTAATGATATTATAGAACTAGAGTTTCGTTTACCAAGGACAAATTTCCTGATTTTTAAAAAATTTCTTTGCTATTTGAATAACTTATTGTTTTGTTTTGAGTCAGTTGAGATGAATGTAGATGTAAATAATCTATGAGCTTAACTCTCGTGTCTCTTTTAGCGTTCGGACTTTGGATAAAAGAAGTAAAATCCCTCCACTCGAGTGAATGGATAAGTTTTTTCACAAATTTATTTTCCGGTCTTAATCCATACGTCAAATTACGTTGTGACAAAACTTCTCCAGTTCAACAAGCAGGTGACAAGTTGAGAAACATTTTTCTTAGTAACTAACTATTCCAATTCTATATGAATTTCAGAAAAGTTTTCCAAGATCTATTGAAATTTTTAATATCATAATCCAGCTCTAGGAGCATCGTTCTGATTCTCTTGGAGAACATTTTTTTTTCGAATGAAAAATATCTTTTCTTTTCATGAATGAATTTGTTAAAGATCTATCACGAATAACATCGGCTCAATTTAATTATCTGGTATACATTTCCACAAATTAATCATTCTCTGGTTCACCTTCCAGTTTTTGGTTTTGAAAGTGTTCATTTTACTGCATTTCCAAATTTCCATATTTATTCATTACTACGGAAACCGTACTATATCTGAAACAGTTCTTCTATTGGTGGTTCTGAATTCAGCAAAGAATGGGGAATTTATCTCTCATAAATTGGTAGACTGTGTGGTTCTCATTGGAAAAGAAGATGGTCACCATTGTTTGCAAATTGCCTTTTTTATATATGGACTTTTAATATTTGCTAGCAATTGTCCATTCTTTTATTCATTTATTCATTCATCATATAATGCACTTACAGTTGCACAAAAGTGCGGTGGCAGGGCCTCAAACTGAATGGGAAAATTCGAAATTGGAACGATTATAATGATGAGTACTAATTACTAGAAAATCAACCAACAAAAACTCTCAAATCCCCTCTCTCAACGCTTCTCTATGCACTACCACATTTTGAAATTCTTCAAGGTCAGGTACCCCTTCACAGTCCACCTTGAGCCATTCCAATCGTCACAAGTTCCAAATAGGAAAGAGTACTTTCCCTAATCTTTTCTTTATCCCGCAACTGTCACGCTTTGATTGTGTGTACATCGATGGTTGTACATCGTGATTCAGGTCTCACGTCCTTATTCGTTCCCCTAAGTTCCTTCACCATTTCAGATGGCCTCTCCACTAGTCTCTCTAACTCTTCCTGATTGTTTCTCACATTTCTCCACCGCTGATCCTTTCCCGTAACCCCCCTTGCCACCAACCTCTGCACTCTTTCCACACTCTTCATCTCACCTGTTCTGAATGGATCCCAAACAGACGATCCCTATTCTAAAATTGGTCTTACTAAACTGAGATAACCTTTATTTCTAATATATATTGCTATTCATTTCAATTACCTCATCACAAAATTCATTCCCTTCCCTGTGACCCTCTGGACCTTCTCCCCCCATCCCGCTAGATTGTGAAATAACACTCCCAAATATTTATGTGTTCAACTATTTCCATCTCTAGGCCACCAAATATGTAATCATGTCCCCCTTATTCCTCCCAAATTTGACCGCTTTTCACTTTGTGACACAACTCCATTCTATTAAAACGCTCCCATTCTACTATCCTATTTAAATCCTGCTGCATTAACTCCTCATCTTCAACCCCATTCACCAATCTATAAACAACACAATGCAAACAGATGCATCCTTGATTGGACATCAGTCGTAATGTTATGTATAAACATATTATCGAGGATTAATGCGCCCAATACCGTTTCCTGTGTAACCCCGGATGTAACATTCACTAACCTCAAACAGTCATCCCCCACATTCACATTTTATGTTATTTTTTTTTCAAAAAGTCACCCAGCCATCCAAATAACTCTGCCCCTCCTCTCATTTTATCCATTCCCTTCCTTAATTTTACCATTAATACTCCATGAAGGACCTTATGAAATGCTTTAGCGAAGTTCAAGAACACAGCATTAATCCTTCCTCCTTCATCTAACATTAGGGACAGATCATCGGCAAACCCTAACAACTACATCTCAAATGAGTAGCCTACCCGAAAACCGTTCTTGTTTTCGGTTAAACAACTTCCATTACAATTTTGTAATCTCTTAATCCGTCCTTCCACCATCTTCTCCATAATTTTACGCACTGATGACGTCAAATTTATTGGTCTATAATTTTCCTTTCTAAATCTATCCCCTTAATATGGCGACCACCACCACTTCATTGTTTCTTTAGCGTGGGTGGAACTCTGGAAGTACTTGGTGATTTCTGAAAGATGTTGTGAAAGTGTGGAAGAATTACTTTTTTCAAAGTCTTAGAAAATTATTCGTCAATTCATCTTGCCCTGGAGCCTTTCTACTTTTGAGTCCTCTGATAATATTCTCAACCTCATTTTCAGAAATGAAATTCACTAACTATTCCCTAACTCCATCGTAGATCACCCCTTCACAGTTCACACCCCTGAAAAACTTGTGCATACTGTGTATTCAATGCTTGTGCGGTATACCTCTACCATCTTTAAATTCATTACCACTCTCATCCACAAGTGTGGGTGATACGCGTCCCTCCCCCTTTTGGTTTACTACAAAGCTATACATATTCCCACAACTTCTTTGTTCATTCTTCTTTGTTCTTTGT
Source organism: Brachyptera risi (assembly GCA_964007535.1). Classification (NCBI taxonomy): domain Eukaryota; kingdom Metazoa; phylum Arthropoda; class Insecta; order Plecoptera; family Taeniopterygidae; genus Brachyptera; species Brachyptera risi. Next base: position 43,179,419 of record OZ023327.1, read on the forward strand.
TCAACATCCCTGGAATCTGAAATTCTTTCCGAAAACACATCTTCAGCTAGCCTTTCAACTTCATCTGATTCTTTTATCAAGTATTTCAGTTTTACTCTATCTTGTCCTGTCCTGGCGTTTGTGGCGAATCCTGGCGAATTGTCCTACAACACAACCACAACCACAAACACAACCTGGCAAATTGTCCTACCCATCTAAAACAGTCTGGCAAATTGTCCTACCCCCTTATTGTAACCTGATCAACACTGGCAAATTGTCTCACCTATCAAACACATCCTGGCAAATGGTCCTACCCCCGGGAAAAGATAGCCTGGCAAATTGTCCACTGGCACATTGTTCGTCTCCCCTTCATTCCGTATCATTTTCTCATTTTCAAATATGAATAAATAAATGCGATATACCTTAAT
>OZ023327.1:43184825-43187325 GCA_964007535.1 Brachyptera risi
AATTCGGTTTGGATTTCGTGCAAGGGAGCCCACCCCTCTGATACTCAACACATGGGACCGATCGAGTTCTTCCCATATCCCGGCTTCCCGAACGGCTATTACCCGTACCTCATGCAGAAGAACTTCCTGTCACCCCTGGCTGCTGGACGATTCATTAAAGTCACACGTAAGACCAATATCATCATATTTACCGTCGATTGATTCAAGATGTTGTCTCGTTATTTTCTTCAGAACAAAATAAATGAGAATTGGAGTTTTAAGTGCGTCAACTGCGAGATTATATTGCGTTCGATTGCTATTAGATTGAGTCGAAAAAAAAACTGGACCCATACATGCTGGCATTCACTTGTATAATTCACTACCTCTTGCACTTAAAACTAATCGAACATATTCATTCAAATGTAGACTTGAAAAACACCTAATTGATAAATGTTATTACAGTGTAAGAGAGTTTCTGGATGATTGAATAATTAATTGCTGTTCACTGTTTTCATGATGTTCAAATGTGTTTTTCATCATTGTTTCTTTAATTGTTCATCATTACTGTATTTTGTATTATCATTACCTTATACTATATTGACAAGGCTAATATCTTCATAAGATCAATTTGGACCAATAAAGCATATTCTATTCTATTCTATAAATGGGAAGATAGAGGTAGCAAAGAAGAAAAGATGGTAGTAAAGGAGTAGAAATAAATCGAAGCAATGCAGTATAATAGAATTCAATTATCTGGAGCAGCAAAATGATCTTGGTCTGGATCCTCATCGTTGACTACATAGTCCGGCAAGGGTTACCCTCTAGTGTGAGCATAGAGCTCCGGCCGACATACATTGAACCACCCAGACCTCATCACCACGTTCAGGTGTTAATTTCAGGTATCATGTTCATTGAAGTAGATTAATATTATTATGCCATACAAACATAGATAGACATAGCTACTAAAAAAATGTATCTATATAGGCTCTACTCAAAGATACACAAGACGTTTTACAGTTCCAGATCCAAGTTGAAAGATCTTGTAACTGAAGATACAAGTTACACGATAGTTTCAAAGACAATTTAGGTAGAAGAATATAATATCTATCAATTTTTTCCTTCAGTTCACGATTAATTATTTCAATTGGGATAAAGTTCACCTTTGTATATCAAATTCATGAAGCATCACTAATACTGAGACCATTTTCCCAGAAATATTATGATTTCAACTTATATATAGTAATAATAAAAGTAGCCATTGGTAGATCGACTTTATGGATATTTTTTTCATAACTGCCTATGAAACGTTTTTGAAATTAATATATAAGACACTTGAATATTTTCGAGCATCCGGATATAACTGAAAGATACAATAGTGAAAATTTATTCGAGATACAAGATACTGCCTGTAACTCAAATACAATCTCATCATGCAGACCTATACCTGTAGGACACTGCCCATCTCTGGCCACATACATTTTCGATATTTCATATATATTTTTAAATATAACCTGACCTCGGTTGCTGAAGAGTACACGGTACTGATTAAATATAGTAAAATATATTTTCATGTCATTGAGGTCAGGAAAAATGTTTAGCAGCTATAGCAACGAAAATTGTTCCATAGAGAATGGTAGCCGTTTTCCTCATTGTTTTGAGGTCTTTGCACTATGAGTTTAACGATGATATCCGAAACACTGATTTCTATTCTCGAAGTCATTGGCCACGAAACAACAAATATGTCGCCAAGTCATGGTCCATGTCATGGACCATCATGTCAAGTCATGGTCATAAACATGTGCACTCTGCAATAATTTAAAAAATAGAATAGAATGGAATCTATGCATTTTGTTCATATTGATCATGAAAAATGATGATAGAAAAGTCATTAGACAAGAGAAAAAATAGAGATAAATAATAATAATAACATAATGAATGTAAAGTATACATGCACAATATATATAGGCCTACGGATAAATTACAGAGACAGCAACAGTGAGGAATATTTCAATTGAAATAGTAATAATACACTATGGAATGTGATTCATGATTACGTCTTTTTTTGTCCATAAAAAAACTATTGTTATCAAATTGTTTAATCTTTCGAAAATTCTCTCACCCTGTATTATCATTCATTGATTAGATTCAACTTTAAATACTCACTTCAAATGAATCCGTTTTCTTTCTTTTTCAGTGTAAGAGGTAATATATTGTAGAATTGAATACCAGCATAAAAAGGCCAAGTTTTGAGAGCTGATAAATTGAAATTAATTCATTTCATACATTGTTTTTCTAGAGTGGCCATTTTTAACGTATAAATCGTCAATTGGATAGTAATTTCTCAAGATCGTATCAAAAATGTAAGTTAGAGGGATGCAATAACGCCACTACTTTCCATAAATCAACTTTATGAGTGAGAAAGATAAAGACAACTTGTCATTCATATATTGATATCTTAATGTCAGTGATGTTTTCAATCTAAAAATGGCGAAAAAATGGAAAAAGTTGTAAAATTAGGCTT
>OZ023327.1:43192325-43194825 GCA_964007535.1 Brachyptera risi
AATCTTCCTGAAATCCCTTGAAATCTTTTTGAAATTCCTTGAAATCTCCCTGAAATCCTTTGAAATCTGAAATCAGGTGCACACCAAATTTACTAGTTGTTCACCCCTCGCCCAGTAGGTAATGAATTACAATGAATAATAAAATGAATTCCACAAAAATAATTGTGCACACTCAAAACTTGTTACAATCAATCTTCATATTATTGGAAACGTTGAATATTGACGTAATAGGCTATCAACGTTTGAATATTCAACATGGAATACGTTATTCATTCATTCATCCATCTATTTTTTGATTCATTCATCCATTAAATATTTTTGGAAGTGGATTCACACCGTTCTTTTCACAAAGTATTGATAAAATTCCATACTAAATTAAATTGCACATTCTGATGTTTTCATTTTCCTGTTTGTCATACCATTTGATTATAGGGTTGGTAAGATGTTATGGTTTGCAAGAAATTTGTTGAAACATTTCATTGGATTTCAGATCAATTTTGAAAATAGAATGGTCACATTTATTCAAATACTGTAATGAAAGTGTGTCCAATATCACGAAGATCATTATGACAAGTATACATTTTTAGATTTTTTTTTGTGTATAATTATACATTAGATTTATCGGGCATTCCTATAGGTTTTCCGGTACACTAAAAAAACGATATACATCATTTCAGTTTCATTTTTCTTTGATTTCGGTATCAAATCACATGGCGATACGTTAATTTTTTTCAAAATTATTTGTCAGAAGTAGCCTAGTATTTCTCATCTCAAGACCGTGTAGATGGCGTTAAAATTGGATTATGGAAAAGTATTCAGAAGATTAAAAATAATCATTTCAGAGCAATATATTCTTCGTTTTTATCTTGTACTAAGTTGACCTATGAAACTTATATTCACCATAACCGTAGGAACGTCTATAGTTTTGTCAACCACAGAATGTACTACACACTCTACGTAAGCCCTCCTTAAAAAATAAATCACCCTAAATTACATCTTGTAGAAGCAATTTTATGTGCGATGGGTTTTATACGAATTATTCAAAACGCCATCTTGGGGTACACCCCTAGTCACCCCTCGAGTCATAAAACGGGAGGTTAACCGAAGTAATACACCGCTCACCAATACCACTCGCCAATAAAACGCAAGTCACGGCGTATTCCATGATTAAAGTTTCCCTTTCAATGTTCATTCATACATGAACCTGTCGGAAATGCAGAGTATTCCCAACCGAAATGTACCATAATTGCAACCCCTCCCTCTCTATACCATTGATCTTAGACATAGCAATCTTTATCAAATATTATACTTGCATGATGGCATCTCATGTTACTGGGAATAGAATCGCCCCTTCTGAGTTTGTCACCCAACTCCCTCCACACATGCGGTAGTTCGGGTCGTGGCCCCCTTCCTGACGTCGTTAAGAGTTTTTGATGGCCTACCAACCAATAGACGGTCAGGATCGACGGCAACCATTCTAGAAAAGGTTGGTCCTGTCACCCATGAATCAAGTGGTCCAGGGATAAGAATACCGTTGCCATGACTACCGCCTATAGGACAGCAAATCGCAGATAAAAAGCTAGTTCCTTATACCATATATAGAAAATAGATCGACTGTTTAGTAGGATAATATTATTATTATCTATTTAAACATTCAGGAAAGAAAATATAGAAGCTAGATAAGATGATTTGTATGGATTTATATTCTTCTCATACTCCATCATTGCATAAATCTCAATTCAAAATGATTTTAAAGAGAATGGAAACACTACAAGTTCTTTTCAAGATTTAAAAATGGAAGGCATGTTTCAAGAAACTGTATATAGATAATAGCCGATTCATTAACCCTGGATTTGCTTAGATGAGCTCAAGTTTTTGAATATGGACAATATACACAGTTTTTCAGTTGAAACCAAATTTTGATCGAAAAATAACAGAAAAGCAGATGAGTTAGTACAGTTATAGAAGGTTTTGTAGTTAGTAATAAATGAGTATGTAATCAACTATTTACAGATACACGCATCAAACGCAAATTTAATACACATTGAGTTTCACTTTTAGACAATTATGTCAATGTCTCTCTTTTTTTTTCATTACTAATTGTAATCGTTTCATATTTCATTTGGTTATTCCTGTTGCTTTTCTCGCTAGGTTTCTTGATAGCTTTATTTGATGTGAAAAAATTACGTTATGATTTTTTCATATAAAAATGTCTGATCCTATCCATTTGGAAGTTTGAGATATTGTATGTCATCATTATGTCTGAATTCCTTGAAAATTTGATTCATTCAAAGAAAATATATTATCACAATGCTCTCTTGTGAGTAATTCTAGTGGGATTTTTGAGAACATCGAAATGTTTTTTCTTGAAAGCGATCCAATCGATTGCGCCTCAAAACTATACAGTAATGTCTGATTATGACACATGTGTATGCTGAGTTTAAAAAAAAACGTGTTTTCGTTTGATCTGTAGAGCGTGAACAGAAGAACAAAAAACAAA
>OZ023327.1:43199825-43207325 GCA_964007535.1 Brachyptera risi
GTCGCAAAAGTCGGTAAATCACTCAATAGAATATATAGAAACCTTGGAGAAACATTTTTTGCACGACCATCAGGATGTCAACGTCAAGAGAGCAATGTAGAAACAAGACCTTTCACTGCGACTCGGTGGCTCTTGCATGCATTTTATCTTAACTATCGAAGTTTCAAAAAAAGAAGAGAATAAGTTTCGAAGCGTGGAAGTGGAATCGTGGAATCGTTATCGATACAAGATCGATTAAAATGTCAAGAAACTCAAACATTTATTCAAGAAAAGAAGAGCAGAAGAGGAGCAATTAAAAGAATGAGAAAAAATGCATTATTGGGGATCAAAATAAACACTTTTTTCATCCATCCTGACATGTTTTTTCGTGGTGTCACACAGTCCTTGAAGCAAATGCTTGGATGAAGTGATAATTGGTCGCGACATCTACTTAGTAGAGTGATCAGCCTAATCATACCAATTTAAGCGTATCACTCATAAATTTTCTCACTGTATAATGATAAAGTTCACATCTTCTGTTGATGGAAAGAAGTGAACACTGCCCAAGAGACTTGGTTCAAAGTGGGAGATATCAACATTCGTGTGTTTGGTACACTCGCAATCCTGATGCTCGTAATGTCCGATATATCACGAAAACAGTTTATGAATATAATGTGGTCCGGACTTTTGTAAACTGAAATGATTTCATCTGCGGCGGCGAGAAAATTTAGTCACAGACAGCGCAGTCCTGGTGTCAAAGTTCACTGTTTTTTATTTGAAATAATTAAAATGGGATGGTAAGATCACCCTTGTGGTGCCCCTTCTGAACGATTCTACTTTCATTCATAGTCTCAATTGAGGAATAACGATTTTGTATCAAGTTTCGACGTTGATTAAACAAATTCTCTATACATTTAGATATAACTGCATTTCTATAAATGACTTTCAGTACCGGCAACCCGAGAAAATAATGTGGTTCAATGATGAAAGTAAGGTATTGAAGGTCATAAAAAGTTCAACTATCAATAGCTAGCTTTTGTCTTCGATCTGACCCGGTCAGTGGCAAAAAATTAAAAAAATTACACAGAGATCAAAGGCATATTTCCACTTTATATTTGCTTTGTCGAACACATTACATCTTACTACTATTTTTACGACAAATAACCATTTTTTTTAAAAACTCAAAACTCAAAACTTGTCAATAATTTTAAATCAAGACCAAACTCGTTTTAGACTGACCAAGAATAGGCTACTGTCACTGATTAGATAACTGCACGATGATGTTGGATAACTTAGATGAATACGCCAGGGACTGGAACACGGAACAGTCATTTAGGAGACCTGGGTTTGATTCCCACCAAGGACGACCATTCTGACCAAGGTTTTTTGTGCTTACCTCCTTGTCATTAAGGCGAAAACTGGGGTTTATCCCTAATATTAGGCCACGACCTCCTTCGAAGCATTCTACAGACTGAAGTAATATACCTATATTCACTATAGCCATACCGCAGGGTCTATAAACTACAATCAAATCTGACAAAATGTTTGATAACTACAATGACGCCACTAATTTTATTTCACTGGACCACTATTTTTTGAATCATGAATATGTGTATCAGTAAACTATGCATGATAGATTATGTACTGTGATTTGATTTGTGATTCCAGTTTTAAAGTTTCGAGACGGTCTTGACACCAATATAGACCCTATATATAATTATGTCTATATAGATTTGTTTTCGTCTGTTAACAGTTGGTGGGAGCAGAAACCAAAGGGAATGAGTGACTTTTTCTGATAACTTGAGATGAGTACAGGGTATGATAGCTAATTTAGCCAAGATTTAGATGCCAGAAGGTATTAGTGATATTTCAAATATGTGTCGACATCTACGTGAATTTCTTTTGACTGATGAAAATATTCACGTTCACGACAAAAGTCAGAGGATGTATAATCATGTAAGTGACGTTATTTCTATGCCAGATGATGCTACAGAATGACAACAGGAAGATTCTGTGGGCATTCATAGTTTGAGGGTTAGTAACGACTATTTACTTACGATAATGTTATGGAATGATGAATATTTTCAGTATTAATGCAGTAGATGAAAAACGATGCTATATTTTCTAGTCTAGAATGGAAAGTTTCAGTGAAAAAATATCAAACTTGACCCAACTTCGGTTAGGAGTGATCAAAAAATAATATAATAATGTGAGTTTTTTGCTGATTTTTCAATTGAATGAAATATTAATATTTTTGAACCTAGTGGCGAACCATTATAACTCAATTCCTTCCCAATAGTTATCTATGAATTATTAGTCACTTCTTATACTGCTTCATTTTCTCAAAATTCATGAATTGTGAAATGAGATGAATATTGGTGAGATATCGTCAGTTTCAATGAAAATTGCTGAAGTCACTTTTCAACATTCCATCTCGACTCACCCAAAATGTTAAATTCTCACGATTCAGGCACATTTTTGGTTCAAATTCAGGGTATATTGCGTGACATTATTTTTTTTCATAGTTGAGGCTTTTTTCGAACGAATTAAATTCTACAAACTCATGAGTAAGGTCACATTTGCTGTTTTTCCTTAATTTTCATCTGTAAATTTTGAAACTTTGATAAATCTATTTCTTATTCATGTTGAATGAATAAATCGGTTCGGTTCAATTATTGTTCCAAATTGACGACGCAAAATCATGCATGATTGGGATTAAATAAGAGACGAGATGGAAGGTTATTTCGTTATGAGTTTTTGGACAGTCAGAAATAAAATGTCGTGATTTTTTCTGGACAGGAATCGTGCCAGTATTCATTTTAACGAATGAGGAAAAATACGAGAACACTTAGTCAGAACGATAGATCATGGTGGAAATTTTTCATATTTGTCTTACAGTTGAGAATACCAGTATTTACTATTTTTTATACTATTTTTAACCATTTTTCACCGTTCAATCTCTGAAATATGGGATACTAAATTTCGACTTTTCATTGTCATTCATATGTTGTGAAATGGATAAACTTTTGTCGAATCATATCTTCAACATATTATGTTCACCTTATTCAGGCTTATATTGAATCGAATTACTTATATGCATATTCATATCGAATATTAATTTGTGCACCCTTTTATAATTCTGCATATTATCTTGATAACTCGGATTAGCACACGTACCATATTATCAGAGTACAGATTTGCATTCATTTTCACTATTTTGTCATCATATCAATAGCCTTTTTACGAAAAGTCGACTGTGAACTGAACGCACAACAGTCAAGTATGAGCCACTAGCAAAAATATCAATTTGCATCATACATTCAAACATTAATTACGATTAACACTCGAGCAGTTCATATCTACATTTTATATCTTCATGAATTAACAATAATAAGTGAGGTATGATTGTTAAAATTGAACTATCAATTGAGCTATGATCTACAAATCAAAATATCAGGTGAACTATTTATTATTACTATTGCTCGAGATGGCTCTTGAAGAGTTTTTTTCTCAAACAATGATAATTTAAAAATTGTGCTCGATTTTAATATGAAATGAAATCACAAATTTCTGGCTAAAATTCGTTCAGAATTGAGAGTTTCAAAAGAGACAAGTAAAATTATATTTTTCACCAAAACATAGTTGTATAATGTATATTTACTATCCAAGGTTCCAGAACAAGGAAAACAAATTTTTACTCTTCATATGTCAGTTATCATGACATTCATGATGGACAATTTTGAGACGCTTTTTTTCTGAATATAATCGATGTAATAACAATGATGTGAATTTTAAAATTTTGTAAAATTACTCATGCTGTCAATCCAAACGTAAGACCCAATTTGGTCTGAAATCCAAGATCCTTAAGTAACTTCCAAAGGACTTACCTGCATGTGTCGATCTCTGCTTGTGTATAGTAATCAACCATCCTAACCACCGAAGCCAACTTGTTCAACTGTCTTCACATAGCTGTATCAGTAAGATGCGCTCATAACTTGTCTTTAACGGCAAAAAAAAAAACAGGACTATACAGAATAACCCTTTCATCTCACCTAACAATACAATACATCTGGACCCCTGTACATCTCTCACGTACAGCTTCTTGAAGACCGTCTCATTCACCGACCTATTTATTGGCTATTTCCACAAAACATGTAGGTAAACAAAACTTCAGATATAACTCTCTCGATGGAAAAAAACATATACATGTGCAAACCAGGACGTTATTTTGACTGATGTAATATCCATTTGCTTCTGTTAGATAAACACTGTATTTATATTTGTAATGTTACTTAAATAATTATTCTGTGACAAGAACTGCCCTCCGTAGCTCGGTGAACTAAGGCACCACTTCAAAAATTGGAATCTCACTTAAGAGTGGGTTCGAGTCCCGCATCAAGATTGAGTGTTTGTAATCGTCTTTTTACTCATCATCACTTCATAGTTTCTTTGTCACCTGCTCATTTGTATCCCAGATAATCTAGCTGTTGTTGAGGACAAAGAACACAATAATCATCCTAATCAGAAAAGCAATTTGAGAAAGTGGAAAGTTGGTATGATCGGGCGAAAAACATTTCATTCTTATGAATAATTATGTATTACCTCAAATCGAAGTTCATTCTCCAAGAATTATTGTATCTCATTTGCCAAGATTACTTACTACAATAAAATATAATGACGAATAATTTATTTTGACATTTGAAAACTATTTTCTATTCGTTATATTTGGAAATGTAAAAAAAAATATTTACACCAGGTAGTATATATTGATTGTATTCAATATAAATTTGATACCATATTATTTTCTTTATATTGGAATTTCACATGTGATGAATATACTAAATTCATCCATCTTTTTGATCTAAGCACGTTTGTGACTTTTGCTTTCCATACTCTAGTCACTGTCACGCTCACTCTTCTCTGTCGTCTTACACCTCCATGTGAGTTATCTCTTCCCCAGGTTCTTGCTTGGTTCTTTTCCAGCAGTGCAGATTCCGACTCAGCAGAAGTTGCATTTTATAATTGTTTTCATTCATTCAAAGTTGATGTTCTGTATAGATGAATATATAAATAAATAAATAATTGAAATAATTAATTCAGGAAAAAATGTATGTATGATTGAATTAATGAATAAATGCAAGAATGAGTTAATAAATGAATGATCGGTTCGATGTTCGAATGGATGAGTGAATGTTTGAATGAATCAATGATGAATTAATGAATTAATTGATATATAAATGAATGAATAAACATATAAATGTATTGATAAATGAATAAATGAGAAAGTTTATGAATGAATGAATGACTGAGGCTCAAATGAATCGATGAATAAAAATTCATGGATGAATGAATGAATTAATTGATAAATTGATGAATGGATGAATAGATGATTGGATGATTGAATGAATGAACAAATAAATAAGTTTATATATAGATGAATGGATGAATAAATGAATACATCAATAACTGAATGTGATGAATAAACAAGCTCATGAAATAAATCTGGAAATAATTAATAACATTGAATTAAATCAAAAGTTGAGGTGCCATCAAATGAGTATTTATTGAAGTAGTACAAATGATTCAGTTGAGGATTGATAAGGTGATATTGAATCATTGAAAACCTTGACTTTCTGAACTTCTAATCACTGCTAAAATCAATTGAACTAACCACTTGTCGTCCACACAATGCTCAAACTTTTTCAAAATATTGTTGTTGTTCATACTCTAAAGTTAGTGAATAATCGTCTTTGATCTGTTGAAATAATAAGAATGAGACGGTAGTGAACCAAATCAACCCAGTAGTAACATGAACGACAGACGGAAACCACGAAAAAGCTGTCAGAATGGCCGAGTATGGCGGGAATCGAACCCAGGTCTACCGAGAGACGGGAGAGTCGCTATCTATACCACATCCCAACCGCCTCAATCAAATCCTTCTATTCTGTACACTCTCCTTTTCTAGTGACAACTTTCTTGAGGTCCAGATCAGGAAGGAAGGAATATTAGGGTTTTAAGGCGCATCGACAGCGAGGTCATTTAGTGCGTCAGAGGTTCTGACCCCTGATACATTATACCAAAGTTGTTGAAAAAACTTTAAGCCCTCTTCAGCCTTGGCTCATACGTGGGACATGTTTGAAAACTGAAAAGAATACAGGTTTTCATCAATATTACTTGAACAGAGTAGATTACAGATGAACGCAATTGATGAATATTCGCCAAGATATATCAACATTCAAGATCATTCAAAGTTATCACATGGTAACCATTCCAGTATGACAACACAGACCTACGAGGCCCGGGCTCAGGTAAGGGTAACAAATATTTTAAGAGGCGACAAATTTTCACCATTGAAATTGAAAAACATATCTCTATTCAAGTGCGTATTCAAGGGTGTTTATTTGAAAATAGAATTATTCTTTATTATTCACATTCGTATTGTCAGATGTCAACTTATATATGAAGAGAGTTTTATGAACAATGATCAAAACGCATTCATTGATGCTGCATATTTGATGATCAATTATAGAAGCTCCAATAATTTTCGGTTCTAGTGACGCAAAATGTCCCAACATGGCCCTGATGGTAGAACTCAAGTCTACAAGAACTCTGGTCCAGGTCGTACTAATACTTGTACGACATGAATTGTATTGGTCATTTTGTAAAATGGCGACAAATCAATTCTATTTTCGGGCCAGTGTTAATCTGTTCATGAAAACCTGGATGGGAAAACATGAATAGACCCTATGCCATGAATTTGGGCTTTTTTTAAATTCATATCCAACCAATCTTGCTACTGTATGTATACTCTTCCGATAAATTGTATTGAAATTGAGTCGATAACAGTTTAACGTCGAATTACTTTACAACTTCCAATATTCACAATAATAATATTCCAATATTCTAATATCTCTAGTACTCATACGAACTTAGCTTACATATACCAAGATTTCAATTATGAATTGAAAACGTATTGTTATTTCTTATTGAATGTTCGATAATATTGAGGTTATAAGATCGCCCTGGTATGCTGCCCCGTCAAAACGATTCCATCTTCCATCCATTGCCATGATAGGGAAACAATGATTTTGAATCAAGTTTCGATATGGATAAAAAATATATATTCTGCCTCAGCAATTATGTCATTTTGCTAATTTATAAATGAAAAACAATCATATACAGCGGTCCATGACTATGCAAGTGATGATGATATATATATACATATATATATATATATATATATATATATATATATATATATATATATATATATATATATATATATATATATATATATATATATATATATATATATATATATATATATATATATATATATATATATATATATATATATATATATATATATATATATATATATATATATATATATATATATATATATATATATATATATATATATATATACGTATGTCGTAGAAAAAACTGAAACTATAATGCAACATCTTATACTCCAAATCCTCAAGAATGTATTCAAATCACTTCTAGTAGTTGACATTA
>OZ023327.1:43212325-43230781 GCA_964007535.1 Brachyptera risi
TATCTCTCAATTGCTTTTTTACTGTTTCCATTAAATTATTGTGAATTTTAATATTATGCAGTCTGCCTAATTAGCAGATTGATACAAAACAAAGTTCAGCTATCTGAGAGTTGAAATAATAACTTGCTCATCAATCAAAAATGCCATCTAAGATAAAGTATTTCTTGATGTATATTGATAGGCATTTAGGTAATGAACCAGCCTCCAAATGGTTGCCATTCCGTGGATGAAGTTTGAATGAATATTTGCGTATCAATGCAATAAAAATGGATGATGATGAAGAGATTAATGATAGGCTGCAAACTAACTTGGGCATCAATAGAATACAGGAACCTAAAAAAAAAAATGGCCATGGCCATCCGGATGACAATTCAACTTCAAGAGTGTTTTGGAGGTACAAGACATTTCATTGCCACTAGAAGGTGTTCTTGCATGTTGTCAACTATCAAGGTTTCAAGAATGAGAAAAGCAGAAGAGAATTCAAAGGAAAATGTAGGATTCAAGACAAATAGAAACTCGTTTCTTTATTCATCTTGACGTTTTTTGTGGTTTCCCACAGTCTGCGCAGCAAATACTTAGATGAAGTACCATAATTTTTCATAACCTTCGATTTGGATAGTGATAGGCCCAATCATACCAACAGGCCTATCACTCGTTGTTTGAGCGTAATGATAAACTTCACATCTGCTATTGAGGGAAAGAAGTGAACATTCCCTAATTAAGACTTACTAAAAGTGGAAGATACCAACATGTATTGAGTTTTCCACCCTCGGTAGCTCGGTCAGCTGAGGCGCAGCTTCAGAAACTAAAGTCACCGTTAGGCGTGGGTTCGAGTTCCGCATAAGGCATGGGTTTTTGTAAACATCATTTCACTCATCACAGTTACATAATCACCTGCTCATTCGTATCCCCGTATAACCTATAGCTGTTGGAGGGTTCGATAAGCAAACTGTAATCCATGTATTGAGTTTAGTTAGTTCATTGTTTAACCATGGAGCTGTATTGTGATGGTTTAACCAAAGCTGATTATGTCTGGATATCACACAAAAAAGGTTTATACATTCTAAGTGTTTCGGATTTTTGGGCAAAAAAGAATGGTCACCGACAGTGCAGTCCTGGTGTCAAAGTGCATTGTTTTTTATTCAAAATAATCTATTGAACGCAGATAATTATTCATTAGTGAGAAGACCGCCTCGAAGTCTTGAAACAAACAAGAGCTTCAAACAACGCTTCTAACACTCGTATTAATTCATAATTTGCCTTTTTGAGTAACTATGATAGTATATGATAATTCCGATATAAATGAAAACAATAAAAGTAATAGACTTATTGTTATAAACTAATAACTATCAATATATACATCAATGGATACGTTTCAAATACAACCTGCTTGTTATTTTTCCATCATGTAGAGTATTGACGGAATTGCGTTTCAAGAAGTTCCCCAGTCAACCAACAAGCAGCGCTCTGCGCGTTTCTATTGAAATCGATGACTGAATACTTGAACATCCGAGTTATGTATCGTAGAAGGTTATGTAGGTGTTGATGCGAATTATTGTCTTCTTGGTTTAACGACTAACCAGAGTAACCGACGTCAGAGAGTTATTTTACTGCATATAGTTTGTTTCATGTATTGGTCTCTATCTTATCCATAACTAACCACTGTTCCGGCGTTTTAATACATTTTTTTAATTCACTTCAATTCTTTCGTGTATAATTGGGCCCAACAAGGAACATGTGCTGGTAGCACTCAGTCATCTCTTCAGAATCAATTGAATCCAAAGACGACATCATGAATTATACATTCAAATGAGTATCAGAAGAAGTAAGATGTCTGTTAATTAACTTTTTTAATTTATTGTTCGATTCATGAATTTGATTCATAGTTTGATGGTTCGATTATGTATTATTCTATTCTTTCATGTATTATACATCAATTATTAATCTGTTCCTTTCTGGAGTCATGCAGTCACTATGAGGGTATACAATGCATATAGGTCCATATATATATAAATGTATATATATATATATATATATATATATATATATATATATATATAAATATATATATATATATATATATATATATATATATATATATATATATATATTTATATATATATATATATATATATATATATATATATTTATATATATATATTTATATATATGTGTATATATATATATATATATATATATATATATATATATATATATATATATATATCCATATATTTATTCAAGTTTATCTGAATATATTCAAATTTGTGTGAATAATAAAAGACACTCACAAAATTCATTGGATTCACTCATTTCCTCAGACACGTTTGCTGACCTTTTATAGATGAATCAAAGTTCGGTCTGAATTAAAAATATTTTTAAGCTACTTTATTCACATAATTATCTTTTGATTATATATTCAAAATTTGAAAGTAAATCTTTTTCCATATTAGGAGATTGTCTGGTTATTTGAGCAACAATGTAGATATATTGGGGGCAAACTTGACTATTACTGAAGTTGTGTTTGAATAACTGATATTGGAGCAAATTGTTGTACACTTCTTATGGCGATGAGTGGTATTGTCCATAAGAAGCTCACTTCTTCATACCATGAAGTCATATATAATCATAAGTATACTCTATGATTGACTCATTGAAATATATCATGACTTATCTGCATTGAAATCAAATCATCTTGACTGACTAGCGCCCAACTTATTCTCTCGAAAAAAAATATCTTGAGACTCACTGTACTGATGATTAAGATCTATTGTCGTCGGTGAGTGGTGATTGGGTTGGTGACAGATAATAATTAATAAATATCGAACACCCGGTTCCAACAAGTCAGGTCGGGGGGGGGGGGGGGGGGGGGGTGTTAATCACCATTCATCAAGGGTTTATTAACTGATAACCGGTTGGCTAGTCCTGTCGCATCATCTTCCTAGTCTTCATCCTCCTCTTCATCCTCTTCCTCCATCTCTTCTAATGTTCGCCAGGCTTTCCGTTCATCTCACAATCTTCCCTTCTCCACATCTTTCTATAAACCTCCTCTTCTCCTCACGCTTCCACTTTATCTGGTCCCTCCATCCTCCTATTGGTCTTCCAGTTATTCTTCTACACTTTTTTCGATTTTTTTTTCCTGGGTATGCCTATTCTTTCCAGTTCCATTCTTCGCATAGGCTATGTCTATGACAAATGATATGAAAGTTCATTTGTATTGGTATTTTAAATTCTGAGAATTGGAAGCATACGTGGACCGTTGTTAAGGAACAATATCAACATTCAACAACAGTGAGAAATCACGAAAAGCCTCTTTGGAATGGTCGACAATGGCGGGTATCGACCCCGATCTCCTGAAGGACGGTTCAGCGTGTTAGCTACTGGTGTACTCGTCTCATTGCCTCACTCAACACGTATTTTTTTCATATATTGGCCCTAATAACGCACTATAGTGATAACTAAGATCTATTGGCGTCGGATCAATAATTAATGAGATGATTGGATGATGAGATGAAGGTTTCTTCGGTATTGGGAAGGACAGTGGGAAAGAAGCGGTCGTGGCCTATATTGTAAGAACTATCCCAGCATTAGCCTAAACTACAGAGGAAAACCACGAAAAAAAACGTGAAGTTAGACGGTGGCTGGGTCCGATATGCCGTTTCACCTTCCGGATCACATGAAGCGAGTGCGTATGCATCATGCGCTGCATATGCCGGTCGTCAATACGTAATAATGTAGTAGAAATGTATATTGGATTCATTATAATGTGATAAATAGATGCAAAAAAAGCAAAGAACATTTGTTTGCTCGAATCGGTGTGCTCATAGCCTTATGGTCTCTGTCGCTATTGCCTGGGCGCATAATGAGTTTTACCTCTCAAAATGTTTTATCTCAGTTTGGTTCCAAGACTTTCTACGGATTAACCAACTGAATAATTCAATACCAGTCGTAAAATGTGTGGCCAAACTTCATTACCACTTCACCTCAAAACGTCTTCGATTTGTTGAACTCTCATTTTGAATTCGGGCTCTGGACTATGCACTGTGAGTCAGACTCTAGTAATATTTTGTTCTGATCGATATAAGAATGTAGAAATAGTACACTGAATTTCAGTGATGAAATACTAGTGAAAAATAAACCTCGAACAAATCTATGTATTGGACCTGAAGCCATTCACGAAAGCTGTCATGCAATGTTAAGATAGAACTGACCCCAATTTTACCTCCACTATTTTATCATCACTCTCTTTTGACTCTCTCACATGTAACATCTGCTGTACATTTGCAGAGCACTAGACATCGCTACAAGCATGCTGGATTGTGCTGCTACCGAGCAGTCACCAGTGCCGTTTCTTCAGTTGCAAGAATAAGTACTAATTGCCCCCCCCCCCCCTGGTGAGAAGAATGGAGGTGTGCACGCGGATATGTTCTTGTTTAGACAAAAGAGTGAACCTCATTGGTAGTATAACTTTTGTTTATGCTGGAACGCTTGGAAATGTACGAATAATATATGTACGATATCGTATATCGTATATATCGTATATGTACGATATACGAACAATCGAATTGATATTTTTCTGATTATATCATTAGATGTAAGATTGAAACTGAAGTAACTCAAGTAAGTAAGTGAGTATTATAGTTTGGCCAGAGATAGAGAGAGAGAGAGAGAGAGAGAGAGAGAGAGAGAGAGAGAGAGAGAGAGAGAGAAAATAGATAATTTGTATATTGGTAGTCATGTATAGGTACATGTAGGTATATGTAGGTACTAAGTACTTGTAGGCACAGTTATATTGGTAGTTACAGGTAGTCAGTCCATCAATTATGAGGGCTCATCCAACTTCAATTCAATATTTTCTTGAAAATGTTATAAATATGAGAGACTTAAGATTTCACTCTAATTTCCACAGAATCTCATTAAAAAAACTGGAAGCACAATTTATATTCAGTAACCTTTCCAATTGCTCGAGGTTCAACTTCCATCAGTATTTATTATTCCATCATGGTTTTATGAAAAATATAGTAGCTCAATGATGATTTGAAATTGCTGAAAATTTGAATTATGGATTATGAAAAAATCATATTTCTCTTGAACGAATCATATTATAGAACACAACGTTCAAGATACAATATATATATATATATATATATATATATATATATATATATATATATATATATATATATGAATATATATATATATATATATATATACATATATATATATATAAATATATATATATATATATATATATATATATATATATATACATATATATATATATATATATATATATATATATATATATATATATATATATATATATATATATATATATATATATATATATATATATATAGATATAGATATATATACTGCACTACTAGCTACAAGTTCGAACATTATTTTCTTCAAGATTGATCCATATGTTGATCTCAAGTTGTACCACAATGTATAGAGAGACAAATATTCATTCATCATATTCAGCCTCTTTCGAGGATCTCTTCAATTATTATTCCAAGCAGCAGACTATACACAATTGGTTCCAACACAAACATGTATACTAATGATAATTGTTTTTGACAACCCCACCAATAGCTAGTTTATTCGAGAGAACGATTGAGTAGGTGATGTTGGTTCTACGAAGTGATGATAAGTGAAAGAGCATTCACAAAAACCAATGCCTTACGCGGAGCTCGACAAACGCCCGACGGTGACTCCAGGTTCTGAAGCGATGCCTTAGCTGACTGAGCTGCGGAGAGTGGCACACATATACTATCACATTGTATACTATGAAAGATTTCCGAAATAACTCCAAACAGAATTGCAGACTATAATTTTCGACTCGTACGCTGTAGTTAACAATATTAATTCCATATTACTACATAAATGTAGCTTTCAGTTTTACGGTAGCTAGTTAAATGTTATGATAGTGATGAGTGCTGTTGCCTAGCGGCTGGCTGGCTTACTACTCCAGCTTCATAATTCATTCTTAATTAACTTTTCAGTTGCTCATTAAATGATTTAATAACTCTGTTTATTTCCCAGTTTATTTGTATAAGATTAACCATGATAAAACAGTCCTAGAGAGTCGACTAATACTTGTAGATTTCATGATTGATAGGCTTTTACTGTGACAGAACGCATATGTGTGTGTGTATGCGTATTTGTGTGTGTGTGTGTGTGTGAGAGAGAGAGAGAGAGAGAGAGAGAGAGAGAGAGAGAGAGAGAAGTACTCTGCCACTGAGCCCACTGGGGTGGCAACCTGATTCTACGTATTTGTTTATCTATATAAACTATAGGATTGTGCTTTTTGCGGTTTTTTATTATCTCTATTGACTCATTATTGACCCTACTAACGCGACTCATTTTATAATGTGTTATGCAAGTTTAATAGTTCGTTATTATGCCCTGTAAACTAATTATTTATAGACTCAAGCATTTGCAAGCTGAAAAACACTTTCGAATAAGCTTTATTGACATATTATCATCATAAGAGGAATGTTTTCTAAGACTGTAAACACCGAGCATTAATAAAACGTAGCCGAGTCAAAGATTTAGAATGAAAGAGAACACAATTACATAGTAATGCCGTCAATTGATTCAATACGGAGAATTAAAACGTGAAATATGTGTGATATTCTTAAAGTCAATATTATTTCAGCATCTCCAACTCTATTAGTGAAGCAGTTAATATGATTTCATTTCACGTTTCATGAAAAATCTTCTAAGGAAAATGGATGCACGCGAAGGCTAAGGGTTATAACAGTTTTATATCTGCTGAACTCAGAAGAAAGATTACCAAAGAAAATGAAAGGAACAGTATTACTAATGAAGAGACAATCGAACCTGTGATAAGAGATATTCAGCTGCGTGGAGACGATGCTTTGCTTGGAAACGCCCTGAACACTACAATAATGATGTTGGTTTCAGATTATCGAATGGGTATAGTTAACAGTATTGGCAACATATCAAAATTGAGAACAAGCTGAAACTTCCAATAATATCGTTGGAGAAGCGACAAAGTCAAGTCTCGATCTCGCAACAATATTAAATCTTTCGTAATTCATAATTTGATCTAAGAACTTCAAGAAAGAAAGGTGGGTAGGTTTCAAGATCCTGCAAGAACAGGAACAAAGAAGTAAAGTTATGCTTAATTAAAACTTAATTGAGCTCAATTGAATAACTTGAACGTCAGTGCATGATATGGATTTCCTATAACATGTTTCCTCATGGAAATATTATAAACTGGAAAACTGAAATTATCCATCTCATCCCAAATCATTAATCTTGGAACGTGAAATCAAAACCATGAATAAATGGATATATATATATATATATATATATATATATATATATATATATATATATATATATATTCATATATTCATATATTTATATCATTAAATTATATGATATATGTATATGTATATATATATATATATATATATATATATATATATATATATATATATATATATATATATATATATATATACATATATATATATATATATATATATATATATATATATATACATATATATATATATATATATATATATATATATATATATATATATACATATATATTTACATATATATATATATATATATATATATATATATATATATATATATATATATATATATATATATGAATATATATATATATATATATATATATATATATATATATATATATATATATATATATATATATATATTTATATTTATATATATATATTTTTTTTTTATACATAAATATATATATATATTCATATTTATATATATATATATATATATATATACATATATATATATATATATATATATATATATATATATATATATATATATATATATATATATGCTTGTAGATGTGAAGGTACATGATTATATCGATATTGCCCTCAACCTATAACAGTATACATAAGATGCCTATGTTCAGTCAATGAATGTGGGCATGACAAGCATTATATAAATGTCAACATTATCATTCACGCCAACTATTCAATGTTATACATTATGAGGAAGAGATCAAGCACATTTTTCGACTTTCATAGAATCACACGAAATATTGTAGCTATTCTGAAATACTCATGAACTTACCTTCGATTTTACCGTCGAAAGCTTCCGAACAAGAACGGGATGAGGACTGAAGTAAGATATTTGTTCAACTAATAGCCGCTGAAATATTCAATATTCTTTGTTAACCTTTCAACAAAGAATAAGGAATACAGTCTCTGGGAGGAGCTTACGTGCTATCTGAATAGTATGACATTGTATTATTGGCTACTGGAAGGAATAGATAATGAAGGAAGACGCGAACAAAAACTGAAATGTTTATAGACGGGAAAAAATTGTTTTAGGTGAATGCTTCGGGTGTTACCTGTCCGTATGGATGGAGTCACATGTTTGACATATAATACTCTCGTTAAACGAAGATCAACCAATCTTTTTCTGAGATAGCTGGTATAACATCATTCTTAAAAAAATTCTGCATTTGATATCATATACCTTGACTTGAGGTTTTAAATATTCACATGTGGAATGAAATAACGTCATTATACCAATGAATAGAATGTAGGCCTATCATTTTCTAATGTGTTTGAGAAATAGAAAGAGCATAGAATTGATAATTGAAATAACGATGAAATGATATCCATTTTGAAATTTCATAACGACATATTAATCCTGTAGTATTTTTTCACATTTTATCTTGTGCTGGATAGTTGATGCAGGTGTGAGGTAAGTACTTTTGTACAACTTTCACGCATCGGACAATTTTTATCTGTAGATAATAGAACCCAAGAGAATTTGGTGGAGCCTTAACCAAGCTCTATATCCATTCAATTGTTCTCATCTTTGCAAGACCTTCATATATATTCTACCCTGAAGAATTTTCTAGTCACAAATGAACAATTCATCACAGTCGAATGGAAAATATTCAATCCACATAAGATCACAGAGCCCACATATTGGAAAATGCATTTTGAATTTGTGTCTGACAATTCCTGACTGGTCTATATAAGTCACGTAGGCCTTATGACTGCTTGCGTCAAACTCATGATAATTAATTAATACACAGTAAGATTGTGCAATGTATTACTCAAATAACAATGGGTAGTGTTGGTACTATCGATGGTTTAAGTGCACAATAGTCATACTCTGGATGCGTTCATTAACAGCCTCAAATATCAATTAAAATCATACGCCAATTAATGTTATCTTCATTTGAATCATAATTGCATATTCTTTTCAAGTCAATAATTGCACTGATATGAAATATATATTCATAGATCTACGACATTACATTGACGTATTGCAGGAGAAAATACTGAATATATATGATCTCCAAACTGTATGATTGGATAATCCTTAATATCTTTTTCATCAACATCGAAACTTAATAGAAAATCATCGCTACCTGAATAGGGATAAGCATGACAAGATGAGATCATTTGGAAGGATTCTTATACCACCTCAACAGAAATGATTGAGTAAAATGTAATAACTCAATGACAAATTGTGAAATGTATCAATGTAATGAGATGAAGGTCAATGAACAATTCAAACATTCAATAACATGGCATCGTTTTCATGATTCAATTACTACCATTTGATATATATTTTCTCAAAAAAGTAACAAGACAAACTTGAGTAGAACAAATACAGAAGAAGAACAAAGTATCACTTTCAGATAATAACGAATAATTCATATTATGAGAATTAAACACAATTCACATGTAACTTATAATATGTAAGCATTGACGAGAATCAAGATTCATTTTATTCACCCTCCCTTCTCACTTCTCACAGGATTTATATATGATTATTTTGAAACTTGATAACAAATCATAAATGTCTGTATAATTTTCATTTGAACACTGCTCATACATTCAGGTCCTGATAATCACATATCGAAATAAATATGATACTTTAATTCCCAAATATGTCAAGATTAGAAGTAGAAAACCAAGATACTCATTCAATATACTACTCGAAATTGTATAATCACGTAAGCTGTGTCTTGACTATCTAGATGCTATTATATAGATAATTGACGACACTCGAAATGGGCGTGGCTTTACCAGTCGACCAGTTGGATCCATGTCATTTGTAGTGATTTGGAGATACCCCGATTGGATATTCAAATTTCACCTCGATCAGTTCTAAAAGCCCCGTCGATTGGATGTTATATGATTTGTGAAGTCAATGGGGCGGAGAATGCGAGTCGTCAAGTCAATTGAGTTGATTTTTGTAGGCCTACTCATTATCACTATCTCTATCCAGAGAGTAGAAAACAATTTTTTCACCCAATACCCCTCATCTGGATACGTATTTTTCAATTTTAAACGATAATTTTCAAACAAATTTTCCGGAAAACAAAAATTTCCAAGTTTAGGATTGGAATCTAGAAAACATTTGAAATGATTATCAACAAAAAATATGTGTGATGAATGCGATGAAATATGATGAATACATTATTTTTCCCTTGTAATAAATTATCCAGATAATTACTTTTCATCTTCATCTTTCATCTATTTATCACATTCTTCAATCATGTCCATATAAAAAACTTGGTTATTATAGATATGAGAATTGCCTAGTCCCAACAAGTCGCTGAATGTGTTGGAATCTTGTTGTAAATGTTGCACGACGCCGTTGTGTGATGTAGATCGTAAGAGAGTTGACGATCTGCGAATAGCGGCCAATGGGTCTCCTACTTGCGCCATAGCAGTTCCAACTTCATCCGTGGTAGACACTCAGTTACAACATTCTCATATCGCCAAGCGTGCACTCTAGAACAGCAATTGGAAAAGCAAATTAAAAATCTTAAATCTATATGATAATGAGACTTGAAAAGTTGTCCACCAAATAGGTAATTGCATAAAATTTAATTATAGTAGGTCAAAGAGTGATATTATGTTTTATTGTTGATTGTATGACAAAGAGATAATATGTCATAGGCCTATGTAATAATTGTTCACCTAACAATCACAAATATGTATTACCAATATCGATTAAGATGACGCTGTATATATTTTCTCGTTGAAAGATGAAAATAATCAGAAATATAGGCTGGTGTGACATAGATTGCTCCATTTCTCGAAATAATACTTTTCTCATAATAATCTGAAATATTAATCACTTGGGTCATTCGGAAAAACGTGGAACGTTTTCTCATGGAAACTATGCATACGCGTATTTTCGGATTATAATAGAGTATATTCTACACGAATATTTTCCTTGGATTCTTTGCGTGGATTCTACATATTTGATAATATGACGAATAAATAATGCCCTTATCAAATTTTCTATAAGAAATATGTTGTTCAAGTTTGAGTGCAGACACAATCTTACAATCACACAATGAATAATATGGAAAAAATTAAACCCCTGAGTAAGCCATTGTGATTATTATTGGTTCACCATTGAGTCGAATATCACATTGAATTGACCACATGCTATGAGTAGAACATTTCAATATTCGAATTTTGTTGTGCACATATTTTTTATCACCACACAAAATTGCATTAAATAGGACTTTTCAGCTCATGCTCTTATACTTATACATTTTAACATGAATAGGGTTGAGGGAATTATAGGGGAAAACCAACTTTTCACTTATTTTAGCAGACGCTCAACTCGGACGCCTATAATGTATCTGTGTTAATTATTCAATTTATTATCCATTGAATTGAATCTATATCCAATTATTTCAGTACACACTATTTCACTGAACTGATATTTTCAATATATTGATCGGTTCAAGAGTTTACCACTAAAAAAACTCATGAATGGATTCAATTCTTGTAATTTTGTTTTTTATCCCCACAAAATAGTAGTCCCACGCAGATTCATCAAACACATGTATAAATATTTTTCAAATGTAAGGCAATAGGATATCGGCAACAAATGATAGCACTCTATAATATTATAATTCAATTGATATATTATTACGTTTTTTCAACATACCGTACCTGATTTTGAATCATATATTTCACTATAAATCAATGCAAAAATGAGAAGATTTAAAATTGTTCGTAATTGAATTCTAATGCAGTTGTATTTGCATTCACATTTGTGGATGCATTGAGCTGAAAATATGTGTGAAATATCTACAATACGTTTCAAATATTCGCCTTTCATTCTCAACTTCAGAAAAACTCTCACTCTACAAAATTTGAATCATGATATTCAATACCGTATTCAAAACTTGTACTGAAAAAATATATTTTTGGTTCACTGATTATTGTTTCCGTACAACGGTCATCAAAAGCAGACATATTTTCGGGGGTACGAAAAAGAGAAGGACATGAATAATATATTTGGCCATAGCTCACAATCACGACTTTACAGTTTCTAAAACAGTGAATTAGCTGACTGTATATGCCGAAAGGATGGCCAACTCATGTTTCGAAGTGAAAGAGATTGGAATGTGGGTTGCAAAAGACTTCAGCTGCAGCTCGACGGAAATGGATGCATTTCAAACGTCTTTGACTAATATTCATAAGACATGTGCTCAGCTGTTACTTGACATAATTATATGAGACGTGACTTGAGTCAATACTCACGGAAAACATGTACAAATAGTTCAAACTTGAACGCGATTATATATAATTGTAGAAGTCTCTATGCCTATAGTATTGAATGTTCCTCGCAAATTGTGCAATATACACTGTTAATTAATTGAATTGATGTCTATTGCATTAAGACTCATTGATACTGGTGCCGTATCCTATAATGTATCAGTGCTAGTGCCGTGTCTTATATTGTATCAGTTCTAGCGCCGTATTTCTCATTGTATTAGTGCTGGCGTCATATTTTATATTGGATCAGGGCTAGTGCCCTATCTCATATTGTATCATTGCTAGCGCCGTATTTCCTATTGTATACGTGCTAGCGCCGTATTCTATATTGTATCAGAGCTAGCGCCGTATTTCCCATTATATTAGTGCTGGCACAGTATTTTATAATGTATCAGCGCTGGTGCCATGTCTTATATTGTATCATTGCTAGCGCCGTATTTCCCATTGTATAAGTGCTAGCGCAGTATTTTATAATGTGTCAGTGCTGGTGCCATGTCTTATATTGTATCATTGCTAGCGCCGTATTTCCTATTGCATAAGTGCTAGCAACGTATTTTATAATGTATCAGTGCTGGTGCCATGTCTCATATTGTATCAGAGCTAGCGCAGTATTTCCCATTGTATAAGTGCTAGCACAGTATTTTATAATGTATCAGCGCTGGTGCCATGTCTTATATTGTATCATTGCTAGCGCCGTATTTCCCATTGTATAAGTGCTAGCGCAGTATTTTATAATGTATCAGCGCTGGTGCCATGTCTTATATTGTATCATTGCTAGCGCCGTATTTCCCATTGTATAAGTGCTAGCGCAGTATTTTATAATGTGTCAGTGCTGGTGCTATGTCTCATATTGTATCATTGCTAGCGCCGTATTTCCCATTGTATAAGTGCTAGCGCAGTATTTTATAATGTATCAGCGCTGGTGCCATGTCTTATATTGTATCATTGCTAGCGCCGTATTTCCCATTGTATAAGTGCTAGTGCAGTATTTTATAATGTGTCAGTGCTGGTGCCATGTCTTATATTGTATCATTGCTAGCGCCGTATTTCCTATTACATAAGTGCTAGCACCGTATTTTATAATGTATCAGTGCTGGTGCCATGTCTCATATTGTATCAGTGCTAGCGCCGTATTTTCTATTGTATTGGTGCTGAAGCCGTATTTATTTTATATTGTATCAGTTCTAGCACCATATTTTTTACTGTATCAGAGCTAGCGCCGTATTTTATACTGTATCAGAGCTAGCGCCGTATTTTATACTGTATCAGAGCTAGCGCCGTATTTTATACTGTATCAGAGCTAGCGCCGTATTTTATATTGTATCAGTGCTAGTGTCGTGTCTTATATTGTATCAGAGCTGAGGCCGTATTTCATATTGTATTGGTGCTAACGCCGTATTTATTTTATATTGTATAAATGCTAGCACCGTATTTTATCAGAGCTAGCGCCGTATTTTATATTCATATTATATTCTATATATATATATATATATATATATATATATATATATATATATATATTATATTTTATATTCTACTTTTCATCCTTAGCCTTAATTGGGAAACAATGATTTTGTATCAAGTTTCGATGTTATTAAAAAAAAAAAAAATTATATTGTATCAATGCTAATGCCGTATTTTGAAATGTATCAGTGCTAGTGCCGTATTCTATAATGTATCATAGCTAGCGCCGTATTTTGTATTGTAGCAGTGCCAACACCATATTTTGTATTGTAATATTGCTAGCGCCGTATTTTATATTGTAGCAGTGCTAGTGCCGTATTTCAAATTGTATCAGTGCTAGCACTGTAATGTATGAAGTGATAGTGCTAGCACCGTATGTGGTATTGGTATTGCATGAATGCTGGCAACATGTTTCATATTGTATCAGTGTTAGCGCCGTGTTTTATATTGTATCAGTACTAGTGCCGCATTTGATATTGTAACGGTGCCAGCATCGTATTTGTATTGTAATGGATAATATGCCTACTGGTGCCTTATTTTGTATTGTAACAGTGCTAGCACCGTATTTTGTATTGTATAGTACCAGCACCGTATTATGATGTTGTAAATAGTGTTGGATGGCATATTTCGTATTGTTATAGTGTTGGTGACACACTCTGTATTCTATGATAGTGCTTTTGCCGTATTCTATATTGTGAAAGTGCTAGCGCCGTATACGATATTGGATCATTGCTGATACCGTATTTTATATTGTTACAGTGCTAGCATCACATTCTGTATTGTAACAGTGCTAGCACCGCATTCTGTATAGTGACAGTGCTAGCACCGCATTCTGTTTTGTAACAGTGCTAGCACCGCATTCTGTATATTAACAGTGCTAGCACCGCATTCTGTATTGTAACAGTAGCACCACATTCTGTATTGTAAGAGTGCTAGCATCACATTCTGTATTGTAACAGTGCTAGCACCACATTCTGTATTGTATCAGTGCTAGCACCACACTCTGTATTGTAACAGTAGGGCCTACTAGCACCACATTCTGTATTGTAACAGTGCTAGCACCGCATTCTGTATAGTAACAGTGCTAGCACCGCATTCTGTATTGTAATAGTGCTAGCACCGCATTCTGTATGGTAACAGTGCTACACCGTATTGTATACTGTAACGAAGCTAGTGCAGTTTCTTATATTGTATCGGTGCTACTACCACATTTTATATCCATATAGTGTTTGTGCCGTATATCATATTTTAATAGTGCAAGCGCCGTTGCCTATGATTCATTAGTCCCAGCATGCACCGTATTCCATTTCATAGCAGTGCTAGTGCCGTATTTCATATTGTAAAAGTGTGAGCATCATATATTTTATCAAGATTCAGAGCCCAAGAGTGATATTTCTAGCAGTAGTGCAGTGCCTCAATTACAATCTTAAATATGCAAGCACTAGAATTATTTTCTCTATATATTGGCATCTCTAGCGCTGTGTTCATTTTATCACAGAGATTGCTATTTGTTCAGTGCTATATCTGCGTCCACGAAAGATAAAGGTCGCTTATCAACTAATTGATTGCATGAATTTCGTTAAATACAAAATGTCACCGAAACTGTAAGAAATTTCGAACATGTAATAGGACATCTACCAAAAATGTATAGTACGGACATCTTCTATTCACACAATATTATATTTAGAAAAAAAAATATGTTTCCGATATTCTCTTCGAAATATGAACAGTCGAAGAAAAACAGATGTTATGTCTATATTATATGCAAGGTTGCTATAGGAGAACCTTCGATTCTTTTCATGGAATTGAGATTTCAATACATTTTATAATACATCTTTGAATTTGTCTCATGTTACATTATCAAACATATGATACCTATATATTGACTCAATTCCATCATTTTTCATTAAAAAATATTCAGTATCAGTTCATATATATCTACTGATTATGTTATCACTTCAAAGATGTATATTTTCTGAATTCTTTTGAAAGTTATCAACATATTATTATAAATATGTAAAAATGTAAAATTTTTCGTGACCTTGTTGAGAAACGTTACTCAAAACAGCAATCAGTTCATTGGAGTGTCATTTCATGCATCTAATATATGTTGAAACTCTGTGGCAAACTAAGATATTTAAAAATGATTAGACAAACTATTTAAAAAAAATGAAATTATATCCTACCAACTCGATGTACTCGATGGACTCAGGGTGGTGACTACACTTACGGGGCCTCATATCTGGAATCTGCATGATTCCTACTGGATACGTTATCACGTCCCCGAATTCTGACTGCATATTTTTGCCGCTTTCCGTACCACCGTCAGGTGAAGCACCTCTGTAGAAACTGAAGTCACCACTGCGAGTCAGTTCGAGCCCTCATAAGGGATGACTTTTTGTGGACGTCTTTTCACTTATCATCACCTCATATTTTCATTATCACCTACTCATTCAAACATCCACATAACCTAGCTGTTGGTGGGGTCATCACGCAAACAATGATCAATGTTGATTTCTAATGTTCTCTCACGAAGACTAGCTACATGCATATGCCATGCCACAACTCCGCCGGTAAAACTTGTCAGTTATGATTTAAATCACTTTAAAGATCAAAGGTGAAGCTCTAGATGTATAGAACCGCGGCCACCTTCACTCCGCAGCCCTCTTTCTCCACCTGTTTCTTAGCTCACCTCCCCCTGTCCGATGTCGTGGAAATATACGGTCCAATCCGGAGCTGGGTTCATCTCGACGGGAAGCAAGACTATTACATACCAAGAAATTCGATCATTTTATACGACTCGCCTATAAGTTACGGCTAAATCACACCAAGACGGCTGACGGGAATCTTGAATAATGATACGTATATATTATGCCACAGCCAGCTAAATTTATCACTTGGAAATTGTTAGTTATGACGAATAAACAATTTTTTTATAGTCTGCTGGGTGGTTTGTACAAGGATCAATCTTTCCATTGTGATTTTAATTGAAGAAGATATTATTATTATTATTATTATCTAATTTCGAAAAGAAACCGGTTGAATTTGATGTGCTATTTTCATAAAATCAATGAGAATGAGGTCGATTCCTGATTATCATTCAATATGAGTAATAATATCGGACGGAAAACCACACAATAGTTTCATTTGATTGATTATTCGAAAGTCACATTACTGCGTCCCAATTGTTATGAATATGTGTCATAGTTTATCTCATATAATATATATATATATATATATATATATATATATATATATATATATATATATATATATATATATATATATATATATGTATTTAGGGTCCATATATATATATATATATATATATATATATATATATATATATAAGAATATATATATATGTATATATATATATATATATATATATATATATATATATATATATATATATATATATATATATGTGTGTGTGTGAACGCGGAGATTTTCGCGGCTGGTGTTATGTCTATATATATATATATATATATATATATATATATATATATATATATATATATATATATATATATATTCATATATATATATATATATAAATATATATATATATATATATATATATATATATATATATATATATATATAAAAGCATATATATATATATATATATATATATATATATATATATATATATATATATATATTTATACCCGCTAAGGAACGGCATACACATGTTATATGCCAGTGTCTTATTATTAGTAGGGGTATAAAATATCCATGAGTAACTCATTGTTCAAGGCAAAAAATAAGTATATAATTAATTAGTCCAAAACATTCTTGTAGCACAAGGCAATGTAACAACTGAAAAGATAAAACTAACCGGTAATTTCATATTTTGTATAGATTATATACTTGTTTATTTTGTACATGTATTCATTTCTTTTTCTTCTACACAGTCATAATTCTTAGTTGTTCAAGAGAGTAGCTACGAAATGCTATTATATTCATCTGTGGAACAGTAAACCACTAATTGTATATATCTACGCCGTATAGATATAAATATAACAACGTCTTGGTTGAGCAATAGATCTCACAGCAGGCAAGTTGTGCTAATGGCCCAAAACGCACCCTTCCGAGTATAATGAGAAGCAAAAATGAAAGGGATCGTTTTTATTATGGGAGAGTATTTTCAGCAAAATACACTTTACCGTGTGAAACGTATAGCCTTCTTACCATGCAATCTTCGTCTTCCTCTATAGCCTCGATGATAACTTTTTCTTATAGTTCTCTGTTTCTTTTCCCCCTAACTCTGTGTTTCTCTTTTTTATGTTTATTTGCCTTTATCCTGGATGCGCGTTTCGTTTCGTTATTTTTTCCTGTTCTCTATACGCTAGCGTATTTTAATGACTTTTTCTCCCGCATCCACTCTTTTCTC
>OZ023327.1:43230981-43250981 GCA_964007535.1 Brachyptera risi
CTGTCCTCCCATACTCGCCGTATCTCATGTGGTTGCTATGACGACGGTATCCCGACCCATTGGTTGGTTCTCCCTCCTCCAGTCTCTATATAGCAAGACAGATCGTATGTATTTCTCACCCACAAAACCAGCCGGTTAGACAAGAAAAAAAAGATATGATTTTTATATCAACAGAATATACTTCTCTAAATTAGAAAAATGTGTATTTTTTAAGTTGTTTCAAGTGA
The DNA here is from genome assembly GCA_964007535.1 of Brachyptera risi. Classification (NCBI taxonomy): domain Eukaryota; kingdom Metazoa; phylum Arthropoda; class Insecta; order Plecoptera; family Taeniopterygidae; genus Brachyptera; species Brachyptera risi. The sequence goes on from OZ023327.1 coordinate 43,231,209, forward strand.
TCCGATGATGATGATGGTCGGGTAAGTTGTATTGGGAGTAGCCGGTTTCAATCGTTGACACCATATCACAGAAGTGGTTCTATACGCCATCACTGCGACTATCCAAGCTGAGGCTGAAGCTCCAATATGTTTTATTTGTTGCCGGTAGAGCGTTGAATCGTTTGCCTGCAGTTGTGGCTGCTATTGCCGCCATTGACGTACAAGAAAATCCCTTCATATTATCGCATTCTCATCTCACACGATTTCGGTTATTTCTTCTGAAATATCTTATTTAATATTTCGTTCAATTTCAAATTCACTGTAGAGTAATATTAGGCAGCTAAATATCAATGTATATGTGAGTGATAACTATAAATATATGATGAATAATCTGTTCGTAAGAATAATCATGAGATTCAATTGATTAGCTTCGTATATTTCAATATGACATGTTCTAATAATTTTAAAGCTTGGCATTACTCTGAAATACGATTCGATTAATAAGTTAATCATTTGTTTTCTTTGAAACAGGATGGTTTGATGGAAAGACCGAGTCACGTGTAATGGCGTAGGTGCGCTTATATTGACGTCATTGAATATTATAATTAGGTTCAAATCTGTACATTCATTGATGCCATAAAAAATCAGATTTTTAGCGCAATCAAAAGAATTGAAAGAATGGAACATGTAAAGATAGATTTGTCTCCGAGGAAGAATTATAACATATTAACATGCATCAATGTTCGTAAATATTATATTTTATTGCCTATGCATGTTATTTTAGAGAAATGGGTACATTAACTTTTTTATTGCATGGCGTTTAAATATAACGCCAAAGTAAGACTGTATATACATAAATAAACACATGCACTCAACACATAATAGATATAGGCAGACTACACGGAGATAACCAGTAAGAAGGAAAAAAAACAGAAACACAAAATATGAGTTCGGTAGCCAATAAATACAAATATACTCGACTCAAATTAGCCAGAATCGTCTGAAATCGTTCTGTATGACCAAATAAAAATCAATTCGTACATTTCCTTGCCTTTCCTTCATCTGAATGCACCCCTTAAGCAAATCTACGCCAGCCTTTTGGTCTAGACCTTTCTGTGGTAACTTTGTTTATCTCGAAAACCAGACAAACAAAGCGACTGCAGAACCATTCCAGTTTTATACATTTGCCTCTGTGTGACAAGTAGCTATAAAAAAGCGTAAATCTACTCTCAAGTGTAACTTATATATATATACAGGCATTCAAGTATAAATACAGATAGCCTATACTATATATGACACATTACATTAGCAAAACATTTTACCTAATACATCACTTTGATCCGTAATCATGCTATAATAACAGGTCTTGGACATTTCTCATTGTTATGTAATTCAAAGAAAGTTCATAATCCGTATAATCAACGTTAAAATTAAAACTATGATTTGTGATGAAAAAAAAGTCGAGAATGTCTGTGGGCTTCATGTTTTATGGTATAGTGGTTCTCTCTCATTCTGCAGTGTACAGTCAAGCAGGTAAAGGGAGGTGCATGATGACACTGACAGGAATCAAGCTGGTTTTGCTCGATAATTACAATATCAGCTAATTAAAAACTTGAGCTTGTAAAATACATTTAATTATATATCCGTGTGAACTGCACGCAACGTTCAGAACCTAGGCTCGAGCGTTAGTATATATACGTGCTCATGAGTTAGTTAACATTGCCCATCTAGCGGTGGGAAAGTATTGCTGATTATTGTTTGATGAACGACCCCGCCAACGGCTAGGTTATTTGGGTGCACGAATGAGCAGGTGCTAGCAAGGGTGGACTGGGAGAAAAGGGATGAGGTGTAGATTGAAAAATTAAATTTGCCCGGGCTAAGTAATAGAATAATATGATGAAAATAAATCCACAGAGAGTGATCTCTGGAGGTGCACAGTATTAATTAGTGTAGGTGTGATGTTGCAATCGCTAACATTGAACGAATTGTATCATGTTTTCTGAATAATATAAAATTAAAATTTAGTACACCCGACCTACTTTTAGGGGGACCCAAAACCAAGCCAGTTGGTTCCCATGGGTGCTATTTAAATGATGAAGTGAAGATAAGTGAATGGGCGTTCATAAAAATCCACGCTACATGCGGGTCTCGAACGCACTCCCAACGTTGACTTCAGTTTCTCAGTTTCTGAAGCGGTGTTTTACTTGAATGAGCTACAGAGGGCGGCAGGAACGACTCAACTGATACTCCATTGCGTTCGAGTTGAATAATGAAAACTTGAAAAATTCTGGTTTTGCGACGTTAGTTGAACGATTCAAACTTCTGAGGTGATTTACAGACCAATCTCACTTGAGGAACGGAAAAAAATTGAATTCAGGATGATAACTTCATTATTTCACAAACACATATCAATATTATTGGAATATTTCAAGGAATTAAAAACATTCCAATCATGTTATTTTCATGTTCTATTGTTGACAAAAGTGTTCTTGCTAATGAAATCAATTCGCTTGACCATTCGAGGCGTGAACTCAACAAATTCATGAGGCAAATTCCATCCATTCCCAGTCTGATGAAGTGTTCATTTACGCTCATCTCATATCAAAAGACAGTTTAACCGCGCTCTAATTCATATGAAAGTACATGCATTTACTTATTAATTCATGTGAGTACTTGAGTTTACTGTTTAATTCCGTTACAAACTAAACTACATTCTTGATGCAAGTCAATTAATAGCCCCATCAATAATCTATTATATGAATTGTTAATATTGACTCGGTCTATTGATTCAAATAAAATTAATATGTTCCGTCTAATGTATATACACAACACTATAAAACCAACATATGATTATTTATAACTCAAATCATGCTTATATATGATTGATAGGCTCACCGTAAAAAGTAAAAATATGAGAATGATTTTAATACCGACAAATTGAATGTATTTATGTTTTCTATAATTACTGTAATGGGTATGATTTGTCTTATCAATGCTAGAATGTACATTGCTCATTATCGCTATTATCTATGTATTACGACTAAGGTAAACATACCTATAATGTCATTTACTTCTCTCGTTAAAGCTAATTGTGTGATTTTTTTACCATCCTAATATGATACACGAGTGAAATGGTAAACATATGTGGGTCTACTTTGAGTCTAGTATGGTTATACAAGTTGACGCGGCGGGCAGCGAACGTGCTCCAGCAATATGTAGAGTGGATGGACCTGCTAGTGAATTAACATATTTATGCTGAAATTACGTCCATGTAAATACGACCCTTATGACCGGGCCTAAGAGTAACCCTCGGGCCCGGTTATAGTTCAAAGATTTTTTCTTTTAATTTCAACTGGAATATAATATTCATCTTCCAGCCGAAGGCTCTAAATTTATGGTATAGGTGCATAGAACTGAACGATGAATTGAATCTTCAAGTTGATCCTGGAGAGGCTTTCATGATGAAACCGGGTATTGTTAAGACTGTACGCTCTACAGCTGTTATAGTTGAAACAGAATCTCCGATGAAACTGTGCCTATTGATTAGGCCTATATGAGATTGACGGTGTATCCTACAGGCTCCGTATATATATATATAGGATTCATAATATGTGATATTATTTTATATGAAGATATTAATATAATTCTCAATATCATATTATTGAATTAGAAAATGTTCAATAATGCATAACGTTATGAGTTGTATGAAAATGTATCATTCCATTTTTTTTTCGTTCCACTACAGAAACATTTTCAGCACGGGTTAAAAGAAATTTTAAGTTACATCACTGTGAGCTCACCTGTAAGATAGCTCATATATTTTGTATAGTTGATGCATCAATTGGAAAAATATAGTTCTCATTTAGCGATGTGACACAACAGAGTTCTTTTTTATAGATTATTACTGACACTATTAATAGTAAACAGAATAGAATAAAATACTCATGATGGTCCATGTGTTGTTACTGAATGGACAATTTGAGGTATAATTTGCCATGTTACTATTTCAATTTCACACCTGCTATTTCAAAATTCAATCTCGAGAGTTGGGAGTCACATTATTTCTAACTGAAATTGAAGACATATCTTCAATGTGAATTGCTACTCACTCACCATCTGATGAGTACGAAAACGACCAATATAATTCCAGAGATAAATAATGATTATCTTATAAACTCTTGCGAATGTATTTTGAAAAAAAGTTGACTGGTACATATTTATATTCATGAACGTTTGGATATTTATGTAGGCCTCTCTTTATATATATTTTACTTCATATACATATATATATATATATATATATATATATATATATATATATATATATATATATATATATATACATATTCATATATTCAAAATATATATATATATATATATATATATATATATATATATATATGAATATATTTTTATATATTTATATTCACATATATATATTCATATATAGGCCTATATATATATATATATATATATATATATATATATATATATATATATATATATATATATATATATATATATATATATATATATATATGCATACATATATGTGTGTGTGTGTGTGTGTATTTATTATTCACTTCAATAAAAACTTCTTTTTTAGTTATAAGCCCACAATATTGCATTTGTTCTTATCGCTTATAGATGAATTCCAAGGTTTGATATTATTCAATAGAAAGACTTGGGGGTAGCCCAAACGGATCAAAAGCGATCACTAGTCGATGACACTTCACCATCATCAAGGTAAAAAAACCACCAGAGGACAAAAGCATTCGATCTTCGTTCTGAGTTATGAATCGTATTCGCAGGTCACCGTAAATTATATAAAATCTTCGTGCAATTATATCCAATAGATCTACATTTGAATAGAAAATATTAACGCTTTTAAATCACTATATTCTTGGAATGTCATTTAACAGGCGGAGGAGAAGCGGACGGGTATCACCGTCGATGTAAAATCATATTTTACTGGTTAGGCTATAAATAAAACAATCTATTAGTTACCGCTATCTGGAATGACTTGTTCTCTTTCAAATGAAGATAAAACAAACAATTAAAATAGGTTAGTGCAGTGTGATTGACCAATGCGAATTGTTTCATTATTATTGTCGATTGTCAACTGGCAAATCGTTCCAGCAAGCGCTAGTTGTTCGCTATATATATATATATATATATATATATATATATATATATATATATATATATATATATATATATATATATATATAAATATATACATATATAAATATATACATATATATATATATATATATATATATATATATATATATATATATATATATATATATATATATATAAATATGTATATATATATTTATATATATATTTATATATATATATATATATATATATATATATAAATATATATATATATTTATATATATATATATATATATATATATATATATATATATATATATATATATATATATATATATATATATATATATATATGAAGATGTTATTATTATTATTATTGTTATGTGTGTGTGTGTGTGTGTGTGTATGTATAGGTGACTTTGGTAGCAGCACAGTTACTCAACTATTCACTTCGCCCGTGTAGCCCATGGAGCTGCACGCTAGTGCAGCCTGTAAAGAGATGCTTGTATATTGTGTATGTGCTGCTATATTACATGTGATGGGAAATAAAAGTTGAAATCGCTTTCAAATGGACATTTTTAACGGATGCTAAAATTTATGGAAAGGAATAAAATCGCCATTGCGAGAATTAACGTGATAGTTATTTTATATCAATTAAATAAACAATTGACTCGATAGAAATGAATTTTAGTGAATAAATAGAGTGACTGATGATATTCATGGTAGGCTGGTGAAGCACAAAGAAAAATCCATGTATGCTCCAAACGAACCATAACAATTCCAAAATCCAGAAGTAAACCCTAATTTCATATTTAATTGCACATTTAATTCATAATTATTGTCGATTATTGTCAAATGCGAGATCTTCTTCCAATATTTTATGTGTGCTTCAAACAAGTCATATTTCCGTGCATATCAACAGTGTTACTTCACTGGGAATGAAGACTGACCCATTCCATCTTCCCAAGTTATCGTTGCATATAGGTCTATTCAATGGATTTTTGGAAGAGCTGTTTTAAGATTGTAAGAAACAAATTGATAATGATTGACCATAGTTTCCTAAATATTTACCAACATAGCATTTTTCGACATCTATATTCATTTTTGAGAGTAGAGTCGATTCGATAACAGCCTTCATGCATATTTTTACTGAAGGAAAAAACGATGACTGTCGTTGTTTGATGAGTGAAGTGGAATGGAAACTACAAATACTGAAACATATCAACACACATAGTAGTGCATTTTATAATAATGCAAGCAATTCCAGTCCGATTCTTACTATGGTAATTTATGCACTGTTTAATCTTCAATTTTGGTAGAATTGGAGTTGTAGTTCTGTTTTCTCCGCTGAGAACAAAAAACTTCTATTCTCGTTTTATTTTGATTTGAAGTTTATATTCCGAAAGGTACAGTTTCACTGATTTGGGCCCAAAAGTATTCTATATTCTATGCTGGTGTTGAGCAAATGTGGATACAAAAACAAACCTCAGAGTTTCTGGTGAGTGGAATCCAGTCTTCATATCACACATATGAAATGCTTCATACAAACCCTAGAAAATAAATAAAAATTGCATTTCTGTATATATTCTGTGATTTGTTATACAACAGAGCGTAAACAGGAGCGTATCTTGATTATCCAACGTCAATGATCTCATCTATTGTACTCCATGAAGTTATAGTTTTTGAAATATTATTCAAAATTGTCTTGATCAACTTTTTTCAAAAAAAGTTTGTTAAAGTATAAGTAATATGATTATGAATATAAATATATATATATATATATGTATATATATATATATATATATATATATATATATATATATATATATATATATATATATATATATATATATATATATATATATATGTATATATATATATATATATATATATATATATATATATATATATATATATATATATATATATATATATATATATATATACATATTTCTTTTTCAATCAAGTAGTACATTAAAATTATCATTTATAAATATGACATACAGTTTAATGAACACATATATCGGAAAATCATTTATAATATTCAATAGTGAATCACGTAAGTCGAGATTGGTCCGTGAAATAGTTATCTTCTTCCATCTTGACATATCTTGTATTCAGACCGTGTTTTCAAGTCTAATTTCGTCCTTGCCTGGAAACTCGAGTTCGATAGGCCAAGCAAGTTATGTGACGCTTGGTATTTGAATCGTTGTAACCACGTCTAAAGGTAGACGCATAAGGACCTTGATTTGTGCATTTGGTCTCAACTCTCAAGGATGCAAATCTCGTCTGCAACAATGGACCGTTGATTACGAAACTAGAGAGATTCATTGTTGCGTTTGTAAGTCGGTGTAGCCTACTGTCAATATTTTTCATCATATCGAAAAGCTTTTAATTTCCGTGATAATGTCTGAACGTGTTATATTATAAAGAAATAGTATTGTTTTTTTCTAGTAATTAGTAGAATCGATAAACCTTCATGATTGATTTTGTTCAACGAGTCATGAAACTGACAGAAACAGGATGAAAAATGGTTTTGCCTTTGATATTATGGTGAAAAACTTCCGCTATATATGGTGTAATTTTCCTTGGTTATAGGGTCCTGGAATAACTTTGTGTCAACCAATGACTTCATTTAATAGGTATGTCCAATATTTAGATTTTTGTGACATTCAACAGAAGCTCATCCTCAGAAAATCAAGTCAAGTCTGGCATTTATGTGTGCGTGTGTGTGTGTGTGTTCGAATCCCGTGTAATGCGTGGATTTTATAAAATATCCGTCATCGTTCAACTCTCCATTGTTTCTTTATCACCTGTTCAGTCTTACCCCCATATAACCTGGCTGATGGTGGAGTCTCTTCACGCACGAAAAACACGCTCGCTTTTTAAGTTCTATTACTTGCATCAGATCTAATATCAACCTATTCCTATTTTCTCATCTTCATGTATAAAATGGTGGTCACAAAGTAGACCAGATTTTGAAGAAGGATTTCTTTTTCAAAAGTGTCAGTATTGGTTTTAATTCTGGTGAAAATATGTTCACACCCATGTGACCGAGAGATGAGGGTATAGATAGGGTATCAGTTCGATTTCCGCCATCCGTCCATCTTCACTGAGGTTTGTCGTGGTTTCCCTCGCTATAGCCTAGGTAAATGCCGCAATGGTTCCTATAACACAACATAGGCCAGGGCCGTTCCTCCCACTAGCTCTCATTAATTATGAGAAAACTTGATCTTCTCATATCATACTCTCATCATCCCATCTCTCATTATTCATTCTCTCGACACCAATAGATCGTAGCTATTTTACAGTATTCGCTCGACCCCAATAGAGAAAATAAAAATGAACATAGTCGAACTGAGATAAATATTTTATTATCTATACCACGACAAAATCATGTGTTTATCAGACAAAGCTTCGTATATATGAAATATTTTTTTGAAACTGCACGTTGTGAAACTATACTGTAAATTATTTATGTAGGCGTACTTTTTGTCAATGGTTATTGTTTGAATGTTATTTTAGGCATCTATTTATCTTTAGTTAATATTGACTTCGAGTTGGTATTTGCCTAGAGTTATGCTTGCTGGCCGCGTTTGCTTGGGCCGTGGAGACGGCCGATGTAAACACAGAAGTGGCAACGGCTTGGCCGCGATACACTATGGCTGGCTTGCCCCGCGCGTTCGTTCTCTAGTGCAAACAAAGGACAGAATAGCACGCGCTTTTCAACAGATAGCAGTCAAATTCACCACTTTTCTCGTGCAATTCGTACATTTTCCTTCGATTTGTAATAAATATATTGAATAATGGTTTGCTCATCACCAATTTATACAAAACAGTGCAAACCTCAAGTACAAAACTCGCCATTGTGCTCAAAGACTAAAATAAGTCTGTGTGTGCATCGTTAAAATTGGAAAAAGTTTCTGTCTAAGATTTTTGGCTCAGTCTGCAAAAAATATATATTGAACGTTTGTTTTAATAGTCACATTCTTATTCACTATTTAGTGATCAAAATATGGGAAAACAAGAACGAACCATTACTTTTTCGATAAAAATCTGTGGAAAACGCAAACATAATAATACCGAATGTAAACAGCACTCCAGAAACACACTCAGTTCATCTATTCAAAATGTATTCAATTTTATGAAATTCATTCGAGTTGACGAACTGAATAAATATTTCCATGTCATATTTGTATCCGTGAGTTAAGTTTCTATCTGCCTCGCCTCTCATTGTATCCATCCGTTTCAGACCTATCCTGTCGCAAATTGAATGAATTCACCTTGTAATATGCCACTAGATTTCGCAGATAAGTTATTCAGAATGTTCCAAGTTTACATATAAACGTACCTTAGAGAAAAGCAAGTATGGATGTAGCTATAATAATAATATACAAATATATCGCAAAAAACATTGTTCAAACATAGAATGTCATTTCTACGAAAGATCAAACTCCCCTTAGATCTCTTAATATTATTAGTAGGCCCTAATCTATCGAGTAACACGCATTTTTAAGATACACGTTTATCGTTAATTAATAACTCATATAAATCAATAATCATGTCGGTTCTATACATACTTTTAAGTGCCACACTCACGCAACAAGATATGTGTGCTTGAACACGAAAGCAAAATATGTTCAATGAATAAGGCATCTCACGTATAAGCAAGAAGAGGATAAGCCGTCGGCGGAACCAATATAGTCTCAGCTTTATTCTATGGTATCAGGCTTTAACAGGTATAATATCACGTTAGTTGTACACAAGGATTGATTGGTTGTACGTGTAACTTCGTGAGCAAAGGCAGGGGAGGGCAAAAACAGGGTTAGAGTTAATTACACCAATATGTATCAATTTCAACACATTTTTATTATTTGAGATGATATTAAACAATATATTATGCAATAATAAAAATATACCTGTTCAAAAATTGTGTCAGTATTTCATTGAAATAATGATATATTGGATGATATCATGGTGATACTATAATCAATTTGAAAGTGACCAGGACATTATAGTATATTATATATTTTATATTATTAGTATATTATAGTATATTGTATTATGAGTAACTTTACAAAACATCGAAAAAACATCGTATAAGCTAAACTTTTCAGTACAGAAAACGAACGATATTTTCTAATTCTAGGCTGATGAACTATTTCCACTATTTGTTGTGTTACTAAAAATGTGGAGGAGCAATAGTTTTTTTCTCGAATTTTTTCATACACGTGTTCTTGTATAATTATATAAGTTAAGTTGGATAAAAATATACTGTTGCTGTCGATCATTGAGAGAATTTCCACAATATTGCGAATGCTAAATGAGATCAAGCAAACAGTCGGGAAACGCTGTTACATAATCTGAGTGTAGAGAGATTGCATCGCACACTATGGGTATGTACTCTGTGATGATGGAATTTAAATAATGTTCACCTTTCATTGATAATACTCATTTTGGAACAAATTACAAAACCCGTATTTAAAGCACAAACAATTTATTGATTGATTGAATATAGAGATATAATAAACTCAGTCATTATTACTTCTATTCTGCAGACACCAAGACGTTATGCATATCACCAGAATTTGTATATATATATATATATATATATATATATATATATATATATATATATATATATATATATATATTGAGTATATATATATATATATCCTTCGTATGACATTGGGCATGTGAATCAACACATAGCCAACATAATATCATTGATGTTATTTTTTTATTTTGGAAAATAATTTACTTACTTCATTGATAACTAACTTATAAGACCTTTTTTTAATATCGCCAATTGAATTGTCTCAAATAATTGTTAACGACTGGGAACATAAATCCGATAGCTATAGTCAAGTAGCACAATACTATATATTTTATGAACACTTACCAACCACAGTTTTTAGAGGCGAAATATTACTCATGCGGGTTAATCACCATGTACTTAGTTATCAATACAAGTGTTCTATACTCACCGTCAAGTTACGTGATGAGTTTTCAGGGCTGTGATGTAGTTAATAAGCCTGCGTACTACTATAGAGTGCATGCTATAAACGGACCGCGGTATATAGTTATACTACATACCACCCAGCATTTCGACACAGTTTTTAACTTGGTTTTTGGTGACCCATGCACGTATCTTGAAGTAACTCGTGTTTTATTACTCGTAATTGGCATTTATCATTTTCATTCGCGACTATTAGTAATAATAGTAATGTATACACAAGTTTCAAAATAGAACGTCGAGTTGGTAAAAGATGAACCAAACGGGGTGAGGATTGATGCAATTTCTCTAATTTTGTATCTCAGTTGAAATACTTGTGTTATAATTACTGTTCTTCTTCTTCTTCTTCTTCTTCTTCTTCTTCTTCTTCTTCTTCTTCTTCTTCTTCTTCTTCTTCTTCTTCTTCTTCTTCTTCTTCTTCGTCTTCTTCTTCTTCTTCTTCTTCTTCTTCTTCTTCTTCTTCTTCTTCTTCTTCTTCTTCTTCTTTTCCTTTTTCTTCTAAAGATGAGCATCACTTGGGTGAATATTTCACAAAGTATCTGTCAGTTTCATTACAGTGAGCCTATAGAAAAATGATGACCATTTTGGATTTCTTAGTTTACGCTTAACATTTTTGAAACTATCCGATCAATGAATTGAATCAATATTGACGATGTTTTTATTCGTGAAGTGAACCTTGAATGTGAGGATTAACTTGAGTGTATTCAGATGGTTGTTCATCATCATAATTATCTGCATTTTATTCGAAATTTATTTTCAACTGATGGACAAAATAAATGAATGATATTTGTTTTGTGGAGTGATACTCAATCAGTTGATTATTTTATTATTGTATCCATAATTCTTTCCAATTATTTTGGAAAATATGTGTCACTTAAATCTATCAATAACGAATATATATATATATATATATTTATATATATATATATATATATATATATATATATATATATATATATATATATATTCGTTATTGATACATTTGAAGTAATTGAAGTATATATATATATATATATAAATATATATATATATATATATATATATATATATATATATATATATAAATATATATATATTTATATATCAAATATATATATATATATATATATATATATATATATATATATATATATATATATATATAAGTATATATGTATATATATATATATATATATATATATATAAGTATATATGTATATATATATATATATATATATATATATATATATATATATATATATATTAATATATATATATATATATATATATATATATATATATATATATATATTTACATATATATGTGTATATTCATAGTCCGTATGGTCCGAGACTTGACCAATTGATGTGATACAACTAATTTATATTAATTCAATATTATTCATGGGCCTATAGTGATTCATACTTATCCAAAACATTCAGGTTGGAAAATATCATCATCCATATACCAAGTGCAGACCTTAATTCAAGTGTGCCTCACATTCTAATAAGTTGGTCCTCGACTCTGAGACCATGCACCCGAAAATATAATCAAAATAACTGACTTTATAGGCCTAGACAGTCAATGACCATGAAATATACTTATACATCGTACTCGTACCAATTCCCGCCATGGTGGACCATCTTGACAGTTGTAATTCGAGTTTTCTCTCAGTCGTTTATTTGATTACGTGGATTCTCAATAGCATGCCATGAAATTTTCCTTCGTACTATCCCAAAATAAGTCTAATTAAATATTTTTCCATTTCATTTCTCCATCATCTCATTTAGGTCTATCATTCATCGACGCCATTGAAACTGAGTCATCATTGCAGTGCGTTGTTGAATTCAATATAAATAAATATGAAACTGACAGTCAACATATAACTTGGGGATGCCAGTCTTGATGCATTTAGTAATCAATCAAAGCAGTATACTGGTGTAGTTTACTAAATCAATACCAAAGATTTTGGCAATACTGAATTTTGTAATATAATATGGAATAAGTTAGCAGTCACCATCGGGTGATCTAATCTGAAGTATTTCATCTTGAGCAAATCCTTGCATGGACCTCATAATTCTGCAACAAAATTAACCCTATCAGCAAGGCATGAGGACATGATGCCCATTAGCCGTAGAAATGTGTAAAAGTGCTCAAATGTGAAAGGCATATACTGGCACTTGTGTGTAGGTCTATATATATATATATATATATATATATATATATATATATATATATGTATAAATATATATATATATATATATATATATATATATAAATATATATATATATATATATATATATATATATATATATATATATATATATATATATATATATATATATATATATATATATATATATATATATATATATATATATATATATATATATATATATATATATATATATATATATATATATATATATATATATATATATATATATATATATATATATATATATATATATATATATATATATAATCATATATGTATATATATATATATATATTTGTATATATGTAAATATGAATATATATATATATATATATATATATATATATATATATATATATATATATATATATATATATATATTTATATATATTTATATATATATGTATATAATATATCGAATATATATATATATATATATATATATATATATATATATATATAAATATATATATATATATATATATATATATATATATGTATATATATATATATATATATATATATATATATATATATATATATATATATATATATATATATATATATATATATACATATATGTGTATATAATATATTGAATGGGCCTATATATATGAATATATATATATATATATATATATATATATATATATATATATATATTTATATATATATATATATATATATATATATATATATATATATATATAGATTTATATATATATATATATATATATATATATATATATATATATATATTCATATATATTTATTTATGTATATATATATATATATATATATATATATATATATATATATATATATATATATATATATATATATATATATATTCACACAAAAAAGAAGAAAAAGTTCAAATTGCCGGTTTTTGTCTTACACGCAGGTCTATTTACTATAGGCATTGTAACTTCTACAAACACAAATTGAAATAATATGAATCGTACTCGGATTGTAATATATGTATACTAAAGATAATTATCTACAGAGAAACATTTACATAAAAATGTGACATCATAAAAGTTTTTATCAATTTTCCTTATTGGACATTGACTTTTATTTTTCTCCCTAGTATATATTATTTTCAACCTAATTCAATTCAAAACGTGGAAAATGCACGTGTGCGTGAAATCATTCTCCAGTACATGGACTAAGACGTAGTGATAAAAATAATTACTGGCATAACATTGAATATTTACATGCTAGAAAAGCATATGGAAATTTTGTTTGTTTTTTCGAATAACTGATCACATGATAGGCCTATACAAACGAAATTGAGAACAAATCCTTCGGTTTCATTATCAACTGGGTATAACGTCGCAGAGTGTACTGATTAATAACATTAATTGGCGCCGGTGAATGATGAATGAGGTGTTGGGAAGATGATACTAGAAGTCATTTCAATATATGTTTCAGATAATGTAAAGGAAACGTTCGTGATTTATTGTACATACACAATTCAAGTATGCACATGAACAACGGAAGGAAAAAACAAGAAAACCTGTGTGAAGATGGCCGACCAGGACAGGAATCGAGCTCCAGTCCCCTGCATAATTGTTCAGCGTTTTGGCCACTGGTCCACCCGTTTCAAAACCCATCGTACATCGTTAAATTGAATAGAAAAATTATAATTAAATAAAAAACAAGATTGTATCCGTGTTTTTTCAAGATTATAGAACGTTTTACAATTTTGATATATGAAAACTAAAGAAAAGTATGTGCAGTCTCAGTTTGGTTAGGTGAGGCGCTCGAGCTATAGTTCAGTAAATGGGCCTTGAAAGTACAGTCACGTTGAGCGAGTATAGAAATAAACAAATCACAATATATCCCAGCGCGAAGAAGCCAACGTAGTAAAATCCATGAGAGTCTGTACATATTTTGTCCTAGAAAGTTACAAATTTGACCTGAAATTTGAATGCACAGTTCACATCTATTCAAACCTTGATCATAAATTATTACATTATTTGAAAGGTTTCGTATCATATATTTATAATTTATATACAAAAAAAAAAAATATAATATTCAATATGAGTCATCACTGAATATGGGAATGACATAGAGATCAATACATCATTAATAATAGGTTCTACCTGAAAACGAGATAGAATCAGTTGTCTCTCAAATTAATTATTACCTTCATTTTTCTATTCTATCCTAACAATCTGTTAACACATTGACCGACGTCGGGAAGTGACTATTTCCGTACACTTTTCAACCCTTTTATTCGCTTCAATTTATTGCCAACGTTTTACGTGTTTTATCACAATTAGTTGTATAATAATAATAAGTAGAATATTATTAATGAACGGGAAACTGCATCCCTGCTATTCGACGTCATGCACTTTCCGTGACCAGTTGCATGTGCGCACGAATCTATCTCAAAGTATAGCTGCTATAGAAGAATTGGCTGCCTGCTAAAGCTTAACTCGCTTTTCCATGTTAGATGTATAAGGATGAGTCCGTACTAGATGTTGCTTGGATTGCATTAAAGATATGAACAAACCAACAAAGTACATTCACACTGATCCATAGACCTATACCATCCATACCTTCTTCTAACCTATAGGCAAACGCTGCAATGCGTTTGGAAGTTAAGAGTCCACGGGAGTCGATTTAGCGAAATATCAGTTTTTTGGTGATAACTTTTGAACGGTATGAGATATCGAAATTCTAATAAGCGATAAACACATATAATTGAAATAACTTCAATATAATATAAGATTTAACTATTCAAGCCATGTCGCGTAACTGTCAAGAGTCGACAGCTAAAAAATACGTTTTTTTAGCTGTATACTCTTGACAGTCACGCGACATGGCTTGAATAGTTATATCTTATATCATCTTGAAGCTATTATAATTATCTGTGTTTATCGCTTATTAGAATTTCGATACCTCATACCGTTCAAAAGTTATCACCAAAAACTGATATTTCACTAGAACGACTCCCGTGGACTCTTAAGCGCGATATTCGTACGAAGTCTACTCGAAAATTCTAATCGAGAAATCGACAAATTTTGGTAGAAACAATCGTCTACAAAGCATTGATTACTGTACGCGAGATACACAATTGAACACAATCAATAACTTGGGCCTATTTCTAGATTTTTGATAAAAATTCCTTCAGTTGATAATAATAATTTTTTTCCGAACGGCTAGACCGATCCGAATGAAAAAAATCTTCGATATATATATATATATATATATATATATATATATATATATATATATATATATATTGATTTAAACGACGCACTATACTGATGGCTACGATCTATTGGCGTCGGTGGATGATGGGATGATGAGATGATAGGTTATTTTATTAGGTGTTTTGGATGGTGGGAAGGAGTCGGTCGTGGCCTGTTGTTAAGAAACCATCCCAGTATTAACCTGAACGACAGAGGGAAACCACGAAAAACCCCTGTCAGGATGGTCGACTACGGCGGGAATCGAACCCCGGTCTCCCGAAATGACGGTTCAGTGTGTTACCACTCAGCCACGCGTCTCGGTAAAATCTTTAATATAATGTGTATCATATATGTATTCATGCTCAGTAAAAGTGTCAATATTTTCGAAGAGATTTCCTGCTATTTTTTTTTGTACAACCTAATCTTATGGGAGTTTTCGAAAATTTGTGATGGATTTTCTCAGAAGTGACCCAACCGACTTGGCCCCAAATCTCTACTGCAGTTCCAAGTCGAATGAGTTCGCATGTCTGCAGAGTACCATGTTGATCAGTCAAACCTTGCGACCTGTGCAGTGCGCATAAACAATTGAACAAATATTCAAACGAAAACAAAAATAATCACATGTAGACAAAGATACATAAGAGTGGGATGGAAGTCTTCGCTATATTTCTCATATCCAACTAGGCAAACGAAGTATACCCTGCGACCTGTGCAGTGCGCATAAACAATTGAACAAAGATTCAAACGAAAACAAAAATAATCACATGTAGACAAAGATACATAAGAGTGGGATGGAAGTCTTCGCTATATTGCTCATATCCAACTAGGCAAACGAAGTATATAGGCCTACGTTGTGAGATGAGCGAGATATTAGTATGAAGTCTACTCGAAAACTCTACACACATCGGTTGAAACTGTAAAGTCTTCAAAGCCGTGGATCACATCGTACGCATGATACTGAGTGAAGAATAACCATTATTTCAAGTCTTTTTATGAAAATGCATTCACTTCAGAACACCAGGTCCGATTTCAGTGAAAATCCGTGATACTGTGTATCATGATCGT
The DNA here is from genome assembly GCA_964007535.1 of Brachyptera risi. NCBI lineage: Eukaryota > Metazoa > Arthropoda > Insecta > Plecoptera > Taeniopterygidae > Brachyptera > Brachyptera risi. The sequence continues at coordinate 43,248,795 of OZ023327.1, forward strand.
ATTCACGTTGGATAAATATTTGACTATTTTTGAAAAAAAATTGTTCTCAAACATTTTCATTCAAGCCTATCCCATGGAGTTTTTCGAAACTGTATGATGGTGTTTTTCCAAAGTGGTCAACCGAATTGACTAAAGAACTATACACTTTCAAGTTGGATGAATCCGCGTGTCTGGATGAAGTTTCATGATGATCAGGCAAAACGTGTAACCTCTGCAGTGCGTACAGGAAAATAAAAGAGGAAGCACCAAAAGAGGAGGGTGGAAGTCATCGCTATATCGTTGATCCAATTAGGTACGGTTTTGATCCCAACAAATGCAAATGGAAGGTTTACCATGCGGAAGGACTCAATTACCCCAAACCGCTGTCGCCAAGAGCAACACTGATTTCTTAGAATTGTGTAACGGAACTGGGAATATATCACAAATGCATCAGATGTTTCAATCACTTGCACAATTGGGTATTTGATTGCATATATTTCCTATTGTGATGATCAATTTCTAGAATATATTCTAAGAAATTGTTTAAACTCTCAGTGTCAATCTGAATATTAGGTTTGATTAGATGACTTCTGTTATGTGTTCTAGACAGCTTTTGAGAATTCACCATAATCACATTTCATAATTCAGTGAATAACCTTGGAGAGTGGAATAATATTTCGAATAGTTGAGCCACTGTATTCAAAATCTGAAACTATACTCTCAATATAGATGCTTAGATTATATATTCCTTCATAATTAAACATAGGTGTGGCTAATTTAACTAACTCGATTGTTCATTTGAGTATACATATATATATATATATATATATATATATATATATATATATATATATATATATATATATATATATATATATATATATATATATATATATATATAAATATATATATATATATATAAAAAAATATATATATATATATATATATTAAATCACTATCTCCTTCTCTGTCTCTCTTCATTTATATATGTATATATATATTTTTTTTATTGGGTTTTAACGACGCACTGTGATGATGACTGAGATCTATTGGCGTCGGATGAATGATTAATGAGATGATGGGATGATGATATGAAGGTTTTATGGGTAATATGGGAAGGATAGTGGGAAAGAAGCGGTCGTGGCCTATATTGTGGGAACCATCCTGGCATTAGCCTAGACTACAGAGGAAAACCACGAAAAACCCCTGTAAAGATGGACGGTGGCGAGGATCGAACCGGGTCCGATATGTCCCTAGGGTCACACGAAGCAAGTGCGCTAACCACTCAGCTACTGTGCTGGTATGTAAATATATATATATATATATATATATATATATATATATATATATATATATATATATATATATATATATATATATATATATATATATACATATATATATATATATATATATATATATATATATATATATATATATATATATATATATATATATATATATATATATATATATGTGTGTGTGTGTGTGTGTAGAGAAAGCGGCATTTTCAACTCGCAAATGGAAGGAGCCGATCTGGTACATTTCTCGCAATGAATATACCTGTATAGGGATAAATTACCAGTAGAATATGTTCTGGGTTATTTTATCCGGCTATTTCCTTAGCTTTGTCGTACTTCAGTTTATAACTTGATGTTCTCCTTGCATGTTACTGGGCTGTTTCAAGACTTTCGTGCCACATATTTCCACGAGCTACCATAGAGCTCATATCACGGCCATGGTAAAAGAGAAAACAAAAAATGAGCTGGATCTAGTCAAAACTGCATTGCTCTCATTTGTCAAACTGTGGAATCAGACAGGAGTTATGCCACATGCATTCACGAAATACTCATCCATACGTGAGTGGAGACAAGTATCATATTATGAGAAAATTTGGTTTTTTCATCATAAATAATTTGGAAGAGAGAGATAAATGGAGATGGTGAAAGGTCGTATATAGCCTCAAGCGAAGAAAGAATGAATTGATATGAATAAAATAATCAATTGAATTATATGATTATTTTCAAAGACATCCTCCATTATTCGGATTCGAATGATTTGATCTAGTGTGGAAAGCCTATATATGTGTTTCACGAATCTTCAACATTTGGGTGGACACGAGTCACGACTTCTCTTTTTTTTGTTGCCCCTTGGGGTGGCGTAAATCGAACCTTAGTAAAGAAAAAAGAGATTTTTCATAAGGTGGCA
>OZ023327.1:43253481-43279793 GCA_964007535.1 Brachyptera risi
GATTTCTTTCGTTATATGGCAATAGGCCTAATCTCAATTCGTCCATTCCATATATTCGTGACATGACCGGCATTGTCAGTAACATCGCGACATATTTTTCTTGAATCACAAACATTTGTAACACTTCAAGATATTCTAATGTGACCAATAGTTCAAAATAACAGTAATTCTTGCCTAAAGTTTCTTGGATTCATGAACAAGTATAATAAATTGATTTACTATATTTTCAAGTTCTCATTTAGTTTTAGTTTTTTGTTTTCGTTCGAATATTCTGACGTTTTCGCTACAACAGCTTGATGGATCGTCATTCAAGTCAGGCCTACCAGATTGCTTCAGATGTAAATGGTCGTGTGAAATAAATTGAATGATTGAAATAATGAAAATCAGTCCGGAAATTCCGGTTGAATATAACTATCTTACACACACAATTATTTTCAAATGTTTGTACAAACTTGCCTTGAAAATCTCAGCGAAATCAGTTCAAGAACGATTAAAAAAATAAAATCATAAAAAATGAGTGTTAAATTATCGACATTACTTCCGATTTGAAAACGTCACTCCTTGATGAAATATACAGGAAGTGCTTATCCTTTTTTGCTCAAATATCCTGAAAAAAATACAGATCGGACTGGTCTTTCGGGATCGTTTGGACTGCAGCCGACTTTTTTGTTGACGGCGGATGGATAAGAATTAAGGAGAGAGAAGAACACGAATAAAGCACAATGCTCCAACGTCCAAATGTCTGGTCCGATACAACTTGGGCCTATATTTGATATGTCGTGTTGTTTGTGTCGACTTACCATATTACAACAAACCCGAATAATCTGATAAGCTTTTCAGTTTTTTAGGTATACAGTGTGGTCAAAACCTCTTGTAAATACTCCGTGTAATTGTAGCTGGTTGCGCACGGGTTTTGGCTTTCGTCGAGCCACCACTCGACCAGATCATTGGGTACATGAGTGCCATGAGCGCGATGAATTTTCAATAATTTATGTAGACCTATATATGCCATGATATAGAGTTTTGTTCAAAGTCAAATTCATAATTTAATTCACTCTTATGGCATGACTTTCCAATACACTCGTAAGCAGTCATCGTTAAATCATTATTAACGTGGCAAACATTTTTGATATAACTAGTTTTGTACGGCAACATGGTTCAAGAAAGTTGTTCTTGGCTCCTTATTTTTACAACGTTTCTCTGATTTATATTGAATGAAAATTTAATGCCAAGCCTTGCTTACTATATAGGCTTGGATGTCGTGTTAGGAAGATTATTGCTGGATGCCCTAAGACTAACAGCTAAGCTGTTCAGAGATGCGAATTTATCTACAACTGATAGACCTTCACAAAACCCCATGATTTATACGGGATGTGAACCCACGCTATATTGTTCTCAGATTCCAAGGTTTCACTTGTCTAACCTAAGACAAGGAATAATTATTTTATTATGATCAACGATGACTGTGTTATGTATATTCATTGCCATGTCAGAACTTATAATCAAAAAAATAAATGAACAAGGAACACAAAAATGTTGATGGACTTCGAATATAATCTTGATCAATAAATTTTCAGCCCACTTTTCGTTGGTGAGTTACATGTGTAAAAAGCAATTCAATTTGTGAAATAGATTAAACAAGTATTGACAATTGTCAGTAATGGTGGGCACTCAAGTATACGATGCTATTTGCGTTGTTTCTTCTGTAATGTTCAATTGAATAATGAACAGGAATTGATTCATAAGATAATCCATGTTTGCAGATTACAGTATAATATTCATCAAAATATCCATACCATTCTATTAATATTCATAATATATTCTAGGACTGTATTCATAGTCCTATTCTAAGCTTACTAGTTAACTCGAATTTTAAATAAGCCCAACTACAAATCTTGCGACATTTGAAAATGATTAATTCGGTCGTGAAAAATGTAACTATATCATTTCTTGTCAGTGCAATCATGGGCATCGTACGTTTACTTGAACATTCTTCGAAGAGCGTCGAACTTCGCCGTGCAACCGCATATACGATATTGGCAGATAGCATCATTACCAATTTATAGATATATTTCTCGAGTCATTTTCATAACTTTTGGATTTCTTTTTTCTTACAAGTATTATTGTTTTGTGTATAAAACGGCACCTTTTGAGAATTACTCATTATCGTGGATCAGTAACAGTATAATAACTTCCAAGCGTCTATACATTTCCAGAAGAAAAATCACAGCACCGCTTCAATATGAGAATCGCGATAGTCGAGGTCTGCTGTAAGCTCGGCATCACTTAAAATGCTTCTAACTAGACACGGTATTCTTTATCAGCCATCAGTTGTTGGACTGTTAGGCTCATTCGTTAAAGTTCTGATATTTCTCAAGTCTTCTTGGTCTATGATCACACTTCCAAGTCTCTCAAGTCGGTAGTCTATGTCGCACTGAGCAGAACGTACTGTACGTAATCTCTACACCAGAATCCAGAGTCTCCATTTAGACGCACCAATGATTTCATAAGTTCTAGTCATAACAAGGATCGAGTCGCTCTTGAGCATATCGAAGTCACTGCAATCTATGTGTAACAGCCGACGGGTAGGATGGCGTATATCCCACATAGGATTTAGTTTATGTTGAGAGGAAATATGTTTGTTTTTGCTTTAAATTTTATACGCCGTTTTGGGAAAAGGTTTTTTGGGTTGACGGTTTATTTTTCTATTTTGGTTTCGAATGATTTTTTCTCTGGTGTTGTTTTACCGTTGGTTTATGACCTTACGGCTGGTCGGTTTTGCGTGCGAGCTCTGCCTGTTGTTCTTCTGAGTTGCCGAGTGCTTTGAGCCGTACACGCAATTGAACAATCTGGGTGAAGGTATGCGATGGTAAAGCTGAACGCAATCTAAAAATGGCACCGTAAAATTTAGCTTAGGTCATGGTTAGTGCAATATACACAATTTCTATAGACTTTATCGGCATTTGTTGGGAAAATATGTAAAATAGGGTAAAAGTGAATGAGGAAGCGAAAGAGTAAAGACTTGAATAGCCCAGTCGTAATTTTGTTCGTGCATAATTTTTTGTTTGCCCACCACTTAGCATATCAATTCTATATACCAGCTCTACCCATCATAAAAGTCAACTGATTTTAATGAATACTTATGTAACATAAGCATGTCTTTTGTAACGAATTTAATAATTTTCAGATTTTTAAATGAAAAATTGTCAGGTCGTCAAATTATTACGATACCGAAAAAAAAGGTAACGACTATTGTTAATCTTCAATTTCATTCATCAAGACTTGCAAATATGCACGTGGTCTATAATCGTTTCTGTTGAAAATCGAAGAGCGACCGATTGGACTCTTACTTATATCTATTGTAGTACATTCATGACCCAATTAAATTGTTGCCACCACAGACGGATTGTATTGCGAGTCATTTTATTTGCATAACATACACAATTTGTTTTAACTGCCATGTGGATGTTGGTTCCAAAATGCATTTTAGAATGTACAGGAAACAAGGATATCGGGTAAAAACTCTGCGTGCAAAGGCAAGAATGGAAGACATTTCCTTATAGAGAAAAAGTGACTATTTCTTTATATTTTTACTCTCATTTGAATAGAAACTATGGTGTTAATACTACCTTCAGTCTAGACATTGTACAATATCTTTGAGGGTGGATGGAAAAAGTTTATGACTGAACACGATTTTGTTGAAGGGTTGAAAATAACAGCGACGTTTGCCCGATAGTATAAGAATTTAGGCAAAAAATCTTGGAAGATCGAAAGAGGTTGTAATTTCAAGTATTACATATTATTGTTTGAGTTTTTATCGATAACTAAAGGAAGTGAGATGAAGGTGGTCGAAGTCCCCACGCCATGCTGGCAGGATGGCAAAGGCAAACCGGCGGCTGTCCGGCGTTACGTCATGCATCTACCAGCTGCTTCTTGTTGCATCTTCCGCGGTGCAATCATAAACCTAATGGCTGGATATTCTTTTGATCACGAGTTAGCTGACTAGTAAATAGCGAATAAAATACACTAGTGAATTACAGAAGGAGAGCTATTCACATTTTCAAAGAGTCATCCTTCATTACAGATCTATTATATAGATCGTTTAATAGAACTAATCATTAAAAATATTGTTCGAGATGCAACAGCTTTTATAATATTTCGATTATGATTTCACAAAGTTATATGTGAATCGTGATTGATATTTGAGAGGAACCCTTAGCTATGTCACCCACGGCTAAGTCTAGCTGACTTCTATGGCTAATTCATGCTAACAATCGCTTCAAAATAACATGATAATTAAACAAAAGGAATCTGAGATTTACGTTATTTGTTTTCAGGTGGCAATACAATGAAATCTGAAAAGATAGTTTCATGCGTTATTAAGTATACGAATTTCTTATTATTATATATATTCCAGTAGCCTATATGAACGTTATATTCGAGTTATATTATCAACTATTTTTATCAAGACGTGTATATATATATATATATATATATATATATATATATATATATATATATATATATATATATATATATATATATATATATATATACAAATATAATGCTCACGAACTCCTATGTATTGTTTGGGACTCAAATCCACGGGCTTCATTTTGTTAATCAGAGTTACAGCTGACTCTTGGCGAGACGGGTGGTCAAACTCTCAGACGAGAGTAGAGAGATGTTTGTTAAATGATATGCTGGCGGGACCAGCGGACGAGACTTGCTCGAACCGTAGCTTTGGATGGCGGTGGAATTTGGCGCGCAGCGTCTAATTGGTCAAGTCTACATAATACAGTAAAACCACACACAACTTGATATCTTCTTCTATAACTTGACATTACTAGAAATAATCTTCATAACAAAGACGTTTCAGAATCAAGTAAAATGGTGATATGTGAGTCATACAGAATAATACGCATTTTACCCCAGAATTACTTAAAAATAAAAGATTCAAATAAAATTGTACAAATATCAGAAACAGGACAACTCTTTAACAATATTTGAAATATTCCAATTGAAGACATATTTTGCCTAGTAGTGATTTTACAGGCGATAATTTTAATGAAATGGCTATCAAAAAAAATAAACCTGGAAAATAAGTGTATTTATGTGTGTAGGGCACGCAATTTATGAAATAAATACAACATTTTTCACTATGACAGCAATATTTTGATTCAAAATAACAGGAAGAAAGATGTAGGAAGTATGATAACACTTATAGTGTGATGAATACCGGTACCTTAAATTATAAGTAGGCCTATACCAATTGAATGAGTTGGTTAATGTATCATGTTTAATTCAGTGTTGAGTATCATAGTTGAGTATTGGATAAATAATCAGGATACAAGTATATTACAATGAGTTTTGATGAAAACAAGAATTGTGGTGGGTCATTGATTGATGAAATTCCAAATATAAGAATTGTATATTAACTGGAAATCTGTTGTATACAACAGATTTCTCTATTTTACCAGTAAGCAGAAATGATAGCTATACTGATATTTATTTATTTTGTTCTTGAAATTACTAAGAATTTCGACGAAAAGGAGAATATACTTCTGTAAAATATAAGCTTCAGGCCGATAGTCACGTGATACTCTGACAATCATCGTAAACTGCATGTCAACATACAGCCTGATGACTGATGAGTTTAGCAACAGTATGACAATAGCATAGCAAAAGTTCGACAAAAGTATGGCAACAATATGAGAACAGGTGGGACGGCAACAGTTCCAAATGTTTCCAATGTTAACTATAGAAAGATAACATCGCAAAATGGATAGATCAAATTCAATTCATTATCACTGATTTATTTCAACGTCGATGAGAATTACATTGTATTTGTGTAGTAAAATAATCATCTCGTCTTGTTGATTTGTAGTTGCATAGCATTATGAAGAAACATCCTATAGTATAACATGCATTCATGGACTCGAGTTCGAAGAGCTGACATGCATCCAATCTTTGGCAAACATTCGAAAATTGATAAATAGGCCCTACTTGTGAATAATTCGAATTGATTATTCTGAATACATGCTTGATTATTTTATAAATTATTTTAATCAGTGTATTAGTTGAGAATTCATTATTTAGAGTCTAGAGAGAACAGGTTGGAACAGAGAACAGAATATATATATATATATATATATATATATATAGCATGTATTTCCAAATAAGATAGAATAATACGAAAGCTATTTTTTGAGTTCATGTTTTAGAATAGTTGGGGAAAATATTCGTATGAATCAAGGTTTCCGAGTTCTCTTCATATTGAACCGTTTCATTTGATGCATATTCTCGAGTATTTCTTTTGTGAGATTTCACCAACACAGCTAACGGAGGAATGTAATACTTGCCAAACAGATTCGAACCAGGTACCAAACCAAGAAACTCAACACATTCGGGAAACAGTATGATATCAAATATCAAATATTTCTATCTCAACAGAACTCAGATATATACTTTTACGTTTTCTTATATTCTGTGAGTTATCATAATGAAATTGGATGATCGTAAAAGATGGAAACAGACCGTCATGTAACTTATTAAATATGTTCGCATCGAGAAATAAATCTCTCTTCCTCTCTTCAATTCTAACTTTCTCCGGTCCCTCACTACATCTCTCTCTCTCTTTCTCGCCTCTCTCTCTCTCTCGCCCCTCTCTCTCTCTCTCTCTCTCTCTCTCTCTCTCTCTCTCTCTCTTTCTTTCTCTTTGTGACTGTCATGCACTTATGAATGCTGTATTCTGATAAGGAAGATAACAGAAGCCTGTGTCTGCACTCTGCCATATGATATATAAAAATCTCCTAAAGCTAGGATGTGAACTTTAAAATATTTATTGTTCAATTTTATGAACCTTTTGGTTCCCCGAGACCCGTTGTGTTTACTGGTTATATATATATATATATATATATATATATATATATATATATATATATATATATATATATATATATATATATATATATATATATATATATATATACATACATACTTATATATATATATACACACACACACACACACACACATATATATATATATATATATATATATATATATATATATATATATATATATATATATATACTGGTATGTCATATATAAATATAATGTGAATATCCATTGATGAATGAAATCTACATTATTATTTATTTCAGAGTTGATGGACACAGTTTTAAGCACATGCCAAAAAGTGAAGTTGATCTATAATAAAACAGGCTCGTACGCTTCTCACACATTACTTCACATAAAGGCAGCTAGTTTTCAGATTATTGTCCCAGTAAACAGAACGTTAATTGATATGTGTGCTTTGATAATTGATCGAGTGGAATTCTTTTGATTATTCGTATCTTTTTCAAATCAATGAACTGAACTGTATTTGAACTAGTGAACGGTGGATTGATAAAATGCCAATACCTTATGCCAACGTCGCAAGTAGGGCCTATTTGCTAAGTATAGGTCTGAAAACCAAGGTAGTTGCAGCCCGTTCATCATTATTATGATATTTTTGTATTTCATACTTTTGTCTCATACATTATAATTGATTGGCTATTCGAATTTCATCCAATCTTCGAACTTTTTGAGAAAATTATACTTTTTCAAAATCCGCACTTTTTCAGTATTGATATTTATAAATTTCGAATTGGAAATTTTTGAATTTTGAATCTTCATACTTCGATTTTCGATTTTTCATTTTAAATATTCAAAATTCTATCCATGAATATAACATGTTCAATTACTAATTTACGAGATTTCTCACTTCACTCTGAAACATTTGAATCTTGTATTTTCGAATTTTCGAATTTGTAAATTTTGATACTTGTATTTTATAATTTCAAATGTTTACATTTTTTGTTTTCCGCCTTTCGACTTCGCATATTGTATTTTCAAAGTAAAGAATTTTGATCTTCAGAACAAAAACTTGTGCTTCGTTAGTTTGCACGTGGATATGCTCATCCAAGTGGATAAAGTAGACGTTGTAAATAGAGATATCATCCTCGCATGGCATGGTTAACGAAGAATGCTTCCAGTTGGGTTAATCGGATACTCTGCCTGGCTTACTACTGAAGTCCCATAACTCTTCTTGGTTGTTATATCAGTCAAGCAACTAGCTACCTTACCGTCTCTAGTATCATCTGTATCAGCCCTGTTGCAGGGCTTAACATCAACCTAGCCTATACAGAGAATATAAAGGGAATATGCTCATGCCGCTTTACGACGTAGAAAACGACCTTATTCAAGAGGAAAGACATACGTCTTGAACCCACAAATAATAGATTATTATATTAAGGCATATATGAGAAAACTTTCTGAATTTCAAGTAACAATTTTGGCTGTTTTCGTTCCTTGTGGATGCTGTCATGTATAATGGATCACAATCTCGCGAGGCGGTCGGATGTAAAAGATTGAAAAAGATGAGTTTTCATAACAGAAAAGTTTACAACTTTCGGTGAAATTGCTTGTTTTAGGCTAGCCTTGGCAAGAGTTATAGTGTATGACGTCTATAGGCTTACCTGTTGTCAATTATAGGCTATACTGGGGTTCAGTTATTTGTCAGGTGTAATAAAAGTATATATCATTATCAAGTGCAGGTTCAGAAAATGAAGCAGATATTATTTGTTTTATTATTTCCCATATAGGCAACGAAGAACAAAAGAATTACATTTTCATAATGGGTCATCTGTATATACTTAGGGCCCTTTATTATATGGTGGTATAGCTTGGCCACCCAAATATCATTTTCTTTGAATCAATGTGATGCTTGTTCGAATTGAAATATCACTTATATCCATTATATAATATGAACTATGAACCATCACTGTGCGCGAGTCACATGATATTTTTAGTAAGAGATGTATTTTAACAAAAAAAATGGTGTAGTATAGATTATTATACTGGTCGCCATCCACGAGCACGAAAAATCACTGACTACACGAAACACCTGAATAACGATCTGGAGAAATATTAATTGATGTTACGATACAAATAAAACACATATATCAGTTCAAATGTGTATTTTATATCGTAGGACATATAACTTGGATCAATAATAATATATGACCTCGTGTAATAGGCCTACTCACGGTATACGACTTACGACTAAAGCAATGAACTGCAATTTGTTTTATTCGGACGCAATTACTGATTCAATTTTTCATCTATTCTTCAAGACTTTAGTCGCCCTAATACGACAATAGTTATTCTATTTGATATTAAATGAATTTGGAATCTATAATCAGTTGAGAATGAGCGTCCATTGATCAGAGCCAAATATCTGTTCGGATGGGAGCCTAACTGGTGATATGCCTCACTCTTGAAGTAGACTCACTGAAGTTTCTGCCTGAAAAGAGCTGCAAACTCATTTATCATCGAAACTGAATATCAGAAAGGTGCTTCACAAGGTATTCGTATATTAGCGTCAGATATTCTCTACTATAAAAGAAATTTCATCATAATTTGGCATAAAAAGTGTCATCTGAAAGGAAATAATATATCGTTTGGGGTTGACTGTTTGTGTGAAATAAAATGTTGAAAAGAATTTCAGGTAAATCGAAACGATCGCTTGAACATTGCCCTCTTCTTATAACTTGTCGGCGAATCCATTCGCCTCATATTAATAAAAAGAACAAATTGTCAGTGATGAATTAAAACTGAAGTGTAAACCATCTCCAATTAGACCTTTCTCTAACCCTACCATCTTTTATCAAGTTTGTTCGCTATATAAAGGCAATAAATATAGTATTCTGTGAAGATTGGCAGCCATTTTAACGTAGTGTTGAATAGAGTTGAAATGACGTAGATGATGGGCTATTTCAGTTAGGGAGGTTATATGTTTGTAGGGGGTAAGGGAGGGGGTAGCACGAGCAGATAGGGTGGCGCTGACAAGGTTTCATAGGCTTTTGCCACAAGAGTTTCCACTTCTCTAAATGAGTCTTTGTTATTTCGAAGAGCTTTCTTATCATCGACGACAAATACTTCGACTTTCATACAGGACGTTACGAAATTAAACAGCACATTTTCGAAACATGAAGAGGAACGCTCTTCAACTCAATCCCAGAGATATAATACATCATTATAACCATTACTAAAATTAATACTTAATTGTTTATTAACTAATAAATATCGTTTTATTTTAGTGAGAAATAATTATTTATAAAATGCCCGAGTGCCAGCATGTCACTGCTGTTTTGATAAATTAATTCTTGTAAGTTGTATGGGTCTCTGTCCCCTATCTCCCCTCCCTCTCCCTCTTCATCCCCCAGAACCATCTCCTCTTATCACTTACAGCCATGCCTCATGCAGTATCACATAGCGGCAACATCTTGACTAGAGACGGCTCTACACATTACCGCTTTTTTTCTAATCCAGGCATGTTTAAAACGTCCATACACTCACAGTGTACTGATATATAATCTCTCGAAGATCATAGTGTAGTTTGAAGACCATCGTTAATTGGTTTTCGGGATGATATTTTTAGGTTTCTATCTGACCTTTCAGGCTGGTACTGGCCAGATTAATTGACGTGCTTGCTCTGTTGGTGAGCTGACTGTACTAGATGAGTCAGTTTGCGAGGGTGGAGCTCTGCGGAGCCTTGCATTGACATTCACGTCTCAATCCAGTCAAATAATCATCACCCAAGACACGAAACGTGGCTCCCCAGCTCGACTAGTGAGCCAGCATAGAACTGCATAATGGTTATTGCACAAAAAGTAGTATGCTTTCAAATGCAACTGGGAATTATGGCTATTAGTGAGTCCTCAAGTTAATGAAAAGTGAATACTATGATGATGAAACCTTGTAAAATCTACCATATATTGTTCGTCAAAAGAATACAATATAAATGTATATTACAAAATTATATGCATTTCCATAAATCTATTGAATAATGATGATAACAATAATAATATAGGCCTATATGTATATAAATATATATATATATATATATATATATATATATATATATATATATATATATATATATATATATATATATAAATATATATATATATTTTTTTAGGTTTCTTATTATTGAATTAGAAACATATATGCTCACATTTTATAGACCCACCTATAGTCCCAAAATACCCACAAACAATAATAATGATAATAATAAGAATGATAATGATGATTTTTTCATTCGTAGTTTTTCATCCACACATTATAATTTCAATTTACATATTTCACATCTTCAATTCCAACCATGCCAACAATAAAATTGAAGTTTGACTGTGGGATTGCTCAATAAAAAAGAATAATATATTGCAAATTGTACGTATCACAAATAATAATGATGATAATTTTTTAAAATTTATTCACACATTTTTAGTACAAATTATAAAATCAGGAACTCTGCTACTAAATATCCTACAAAGCCTCTGATGAAACTTGTCTGTAGGCAAGTATTAACATACTACATAGAGTGAACATGATGTAACTTCATGTGTCATTGTACCACTTATTACACAAACTTAAACACATTAAATCTACTATATTCTATATTCTATATATTCTATATATATCTACCATATAATTATAATAATAATTATAATTTTCAATATTTTAATTGACATGTTCATTATTATAACATCTTATGTCCTAATTCAATGGAATTAGTATTAGTTAGGCCTACTATATTTCCGAAGAGAAAAATACAGATGTTTATAAAATTCACTTGCGTACATTGAAGGTAAATATGCAATGAAGAGCCTATTCTTCTAGGGCTTCAAACTGGTCGATTATTTTAGGCCTAAAAGTGATTTCTTGGAAGTCTTGAATCAAATAACAAATCATTTCAATATTTCATGAGCACAAAACATTCTTTGTTCGTAAATAAGTATTCGAATGAATGATGAATAATTATATGGACTTATTGGTTCAATATTTACATATTTACAATGATAAAATTACCTGTGGTTAGGGGGAGTGGGAAGGGACTGATATAAATATGGGTGGTGTGTTAAGGATTCCATTCTTCGCCAATGATGTTCCCGTATTTCACCGCAAACAATTTGATGAAGGTAAGGACGTACAAGGCAGAAAAAGAGACGAGAAGGAAACAGGTTTTCAGGCAAAGAACTTTTCTCAAGAAATACTCTATAATCTACAGCAACTTTAATTTACTAAAACGTATTAGTATTGAAAATAAACTCCATATGACCGTAGTTCTATTCCACACTAGAATCGTCTAATGTGTAGCTTTCAAAATTTGGTAGTTAAAAAAACATCATCATCTGATAATGAAAAATCATTTAGGTTTAGATATCACATAATAGCTTGTATATTGCAACATTTTTCTGAGAGTATCATGATTTTAAGAAAAATAAGGGTTCTTATGAGATTACACATATAAGCCCATATGTATCTCTCTCTCTCTCTTTCTCTCTCTCTCTCTCTCTCTCTCTCTCTCTCTCTCTCTCTCTCTCTCTCTCTCTCTCTCTCTCTCTCTCTCTCTCTCTCTCTCTCTCTCTCTATATATATATATATATTTATATATTTATATATATATATTCATATATATATATATATATATATATATATATATATATATATATATATATATATATATATATTCATCAAAGTTTCAATAATATCCCCCGCCATTCATCCATTTGCTTGTAATGACATGTGAACAAATGCATTTATCTCATCATTTCTAAATAATGACCAGATGATTGTGCACACCATGTAATTGAAAATAACTCATTGATGTATCGGTAACTAAGTTATGGTGTAATTGATAATAACTGATAACGTTGAACAGAAGTCATTTCCAGTTCCTGAAAAACTCACACTACGCCTCCCGATATATTCATGACACCTGGTGGTGTACAAGTTGGATATGTCTGGTAACTCAAGCAGGTCTACCTATACATAGAGCGGTTGGCATGCATAAATACATATCTTGGGAACTGAAAAAGTGTTTTCATGTCCACGGTATTTGATATGAAATGCTAAAATAATGTGAAAGCTGGATGGTTAATTCATAATGTTAGTTCAGAATTGATGGATTTCAGCCTTTTCTGTATATGATTGAGGATTTCTTGAGTTGATTTAGAATATTTCACAATCAGTTTTTAGAAGAAATTGAAATTGATGATCAAAACGGAAACGTTCTCTTGGATAGAGATATGTTTAATTAGCCCGTTCTGGGACCACTACCTTATCGGGGTGAACGGATTTGCGTGCTCTCAAATGATTCCGAGAGTTATGCCGGCGGAAGTGTAAACTTCTGGTAGGGTCAGCCATGCCGGACAGGTCGGAGGGGAGAAGCCAGACGCATGGAAGTACAACCCGACTCTGTTGTACGTGTGAAGACCTCAACGGTAGCCTTGGCGGAGAACGTGTGCATGGTTCGGTACGGCAAAGTTTGCGGAAGAGGCATCCATGTCGGGGCTAATACCCACCGCCCTGTAGGTATAGGGGAGGGATCCCCAAGGACTAAGGGAACAACCCTAACAGAAATGGGCAGCTACCTGAGAGATGCAAGGGGCAGCCCCCTATCAGGTTGGACGTAGGGCTAACAACTCTACTTCGGAAAAAACGTTGGCTACGAAACAATCACCACGGATAAAAAGCCAGACTGATCGAAGGGAACGACTCAAGCGAGAAAATGAATATGATTTTTGTATAGGAACATGGAATGTGTTAAGCCTGTATAAGGTGAGGGCTCTTGCAGGTTGGTGGTCTGGTGGAAGAGCTGGACAGATACAAGGTGAGAATCGTAGTGCTTCAGGAAGTCAGGGGGAAGGGGTTGGACATGTCCCGCCAGAAGCAGTATACGATATTCTTCGGTGGTCACAACAGAAACACACTTGGCACAGGATTCACCGTAGCTGAGCGATAAGAAAGCGCAGTAATTGGGTTCAAGGCAATGAATCAGAGGCTGGAAAGACATTTTTTCAACACTACATTCATCAATGCCCCTACAGAAGACTCTGACGATGAAGCTAAAGATAATTTATGAAGAGAATTAGAGAGGGCGTATGATGTTGCACCTCGCCACGACATCAAGATCATTCTTGGAGACATGAACGTCATGGTTGGGAGGGAGACAATCTTCAGACGTATCATAGGGGCAGAGAGTCCACATGAAGATTACAAAAACAACGGGATGCGGCTGGTGGAGTTGCGATAAGTAACGATTTGCCTGTTAGCAGCACCAAGTTTCCGCACAAGAACTTGCACAAAGCCACATTGCGCTCCCCAGATGGGAAGATCCAGAACCAGATCGACCATGTTCTCATTGACATTAGACACGGATCCGATATCCCGGATATACGGAGCTATCGAGGCGAGGATATGGACTCGGATCACTTCATAGTTTGAGCGAGATGCCGGCAGCGAATATCGGTGGCAAGGATGGAGAGAGGCGTCAAACGCCAGAGGTTTGACGGCCAGAAGCTTGTTCGAGATGGAGAGGGTGGAAAGAGGGTACAACACAAGTTTCCATGCCATCTGAATGAGCAGCTTGTGGTGGAAGAAGACAAAATGCAGGGAACAACAAACAAACAAACAAAATTATTGGAAAACTCTTGAAGCCGCAGTTATAGTCACAGCAGAGAAAGTAGAGGGACTTCAGGCCAGAGGAACCTTTGGTTCAATGCGGAATGCAAATATGTCATAGAGAATAGAAATAATACCAGGAAGAAAATGCTGCAGAGAGAAACAAGAACAAACTGCAGGGAATTCTCAACGCTGCGAGCAGTTGCTGAGAAAGCATGTGGTAGGGAGAAGAGGAAGTGGGAGAGGCAGAAAGTGGAGAAAATTGAGGAGTTGGCCAGTCGGAAGGAGACTAGGAAATGTAAGCCAAAATGAAGGATGAGAAGAAGAATCGATTTCAGACGCGGACGAGCATGTGCAATGACAACGAGGGGAACCTGATAGCGGATGGGAGGAGGGTTGTTGAGCGGTGGGTGGAACATTTTAAGGAACTGCTGAACGGCGCCGGTGGGAACGGGGATCAAACAACAAAATTTCAGGAGCAGAAGAAGCGGGCCCAAACGTTCCCGACCCCCGCTACGCAAGACGAAGAGGCCATCCGCAGTATGAAGAACCAAAGGCACCTGGCGAGGACATAATCCCGGCGAAACGTCTGAACGTACGGCGGAGATGAACTGAAACGCAAATTGCATGGCATCATTGCGAAGATCTGGCAAGAGGAGAAGATACCGAGCCCGAGCGAGTGGGGAGGAGCCCTGATATGTCCCATACACAAGAAGGGCTCAAAGCTGGTGTGTGACAACAACCGTGGCATATCACTACTCAACATCAGATACAAGATCCTGACAAAGATTAGTGCC
Organism: Brachyptera risi; assembly: GCA_964007535.1. Lineage (NCBI taxonomy): Eukaryota > Metazoa > Arthropoda > Insecta > Plecoptera > Taeniopterygidae > Brachyptera > Brachyptera risi. The sequence continues at coordinate 43,268,790 of OZ023327.1, forward strand.
AGATAAATGTAGCCGTACGCCGAACAAGTGCTGAGAGACCACCAATGTGGGTTACGTCACAACAGATCCACAACTGACAAGATTTTCACCATTTGTATCATTCTAGAAAAGTGTTATTAGCATAATGTCACCTTGCACCAGCTGTTTATTGATTATGAACAGGCATACGATAGTGTTGACCGCGAGTCTTTGAATGAGACTCTGGACGTTTTGAAAGTACCAAAAATGCTGACACAGTTAGTGCGCATGACTCTGACCAACTCAACATGCCAAGTGAACGTACAGAACAACATATCACGAGAGTTCCGAGTGAGCAGAGGTTTGCTTTGCGGCAAGGAGATTCGCTGTCGTGTTTTCTGTTCAACATGACGTCAGAAATAGTTGTTTAAATATCGACATCAATAGAGGCGGAACGCTGCTGACCCGGACAGTCCAATACCTGACATATGCTGACGATGTTGACCTCTTGAGCAGAAATGCAAGGTTGTTGAAGAAGAGCTCATCCAGCTGGAGGAGGTGTCAGAGCGCGCTGGACTGTTGTTAATGGAGTCAAAACAAAATACATGATCGTGCAGCACAAAGACAGCAGTCAAAGAAAACCAATGTACATAAGTTAACATGAGTTTGAGAGAGTAAAAACCTTCGAATGACAAATACCTCGGCTCTCTTGACACTGAAAACAACGAGACGAATATGGAAATCATGGCAAGAATTTGCGCGGGAAACAGAAGCTACTTCAGCACGCAGCTTCTGCTGAAATCAAATCTACTCTCCAGGAAAATAAAGAAGGCAATCTACAGAGTAGTAATTTGGTCTGTGGTGACGTATGGGAGTGATACCTGGGTGTTGACAAAGAGGGATTAGGACGCTCTGGATGCCTGGGAACGCAAGATCCTCCGCCGGATCTACGGGGCTATCCAGGGTAACGGGGATTGGAGGATGCGCAGAAAAGATGAGGTCCATGCCATGTACGAGATCTTTTCATCTCGAAAAAAGTAATGAGGGGAAGATTACGTTGGGCCGGCCACATGGAGCGAATGCCTGGAAAGTGGGGACTTCAGAGGGTGTATCGACAAAAACCGGAAGGCGACTTCCCGGAAGACCACGCAAGAGGTTGCTGGAGGACGTAGAGGAGGATGCACGTAGGCTTGGTGCACGAAGATGGAGGAGGCGTGTGCTGGATCGGGATGTGTGGAGAGGAGTATTGGAAGAGGCCAGGGCTCTACAACGTATTGCCATAGGGTAAGGTATAAGTTGACTAGAATCACTGACGTCGGAAAGGGGGGGAGAGGGGCATGGAGGTACTACCACCCCCAACTTCAGGCCATTGTGGGGAGGGGGGGGGGAAGAGGAGGGGGCAAAGAGAAGCATGAGAAAGTATTGTATAGACAATTTTTTTCGTTAGTTCTCTTTGAAATACAATATGTATGAAATGAAAATTCGTCATAATTTTGTTTTTGATGCACCATAACTAGTGATGTGGCTATGAAACTTCTAAGTGGATTTCCATTTAAATATAACCTGATTGTGAAATTTCAGTTTTCCGTGAAAAATACATTCACTCGGGAATAGCATAAGCACATGTATTTCTAGCGAATTTTCATCAATCTGGACTGAATTATCGTTGGGCACGCTTTTGAAAGCCAATTGTGTCTCCAATGTTTGTTATTGCCGAGATTGCAATTACATGCATATATATATATATATATATATATATATATATATATATATATATATATATATATATATATATATATATATATATATATGTATATATATATATATATATATATATATATATATATATATATATATATATATATATATATATATATATGTGTGTGTGTGTGTGTGTATGTTGTACATCTCAGTATAAAATAAATTACAATGTGTGAGATTTGCCAATCGAGGAACTAACCCGGTCCATTATGATAGGTTTACTCACCTGAAAAGCGTGGTTCTATATCTAATACTTCCTATTGTTTTGTATGCTTAACTGAAATTGCAGAATACTAGAAAAATACACATAGGCCTATGCGTTGTAAGAAGATACGCGTTAGAATGTAATGGAAAGCAATACACACACCTTGATTCTGAACTTTTACACCATTGCTTTCGTATTTCAACTGTTTATTATTTTAATCATTCTATGATCCGATTCGTTTTACCTGTTGATCTTCTTAAGGTAGGACCCACCTCCAATCGATTCAAAAAAATACATTTCGATTTTTTCCTTCCAAATGACTGATCCGATTCAGATAAAAAATGAGTATCATTCGTGTGCTTGAATTAATTGAAATGTAATTCATTCTAAGAATTTTTTTTTCTCAACTTCCCCCTCTGGGTTATTCTTATGAGGGGTTTCAAAATTTCGAAATGGTTTATCACTCAAGTGGGTCAACCGATTGCGCATTGAAAGTATACAGTATCGAGTGGGATGATGACACAAATGTGCATGCCATTTCCATCGAAATGTGTAACTTCGTTTGACCTGTTGAGCGCAAGCAAAATCACAGAATAATACAAGTCCGTTTTCACAAGTGCGGGAGAATGGGAGAATGCTATATGGGATAATTGAAACCCTGACAACTTGTAGTTTTCTCTACAACGATTTTTTTTTGTATTCCATAATATTACTTAATTTTTTTTTTGGACTCTCTTATGACGATAGCAATATCATGTATATGATCAATCTGTATGAATAAATATTATCATTATTATTAATATTATTATTATTATTATTAGTATACTTCAGCGGCGTGCGGTGATTATTTTGCTGGGTATGCTACTCTTAAGAAGAACGATCAGCACAGACAGGGTAGTATGTGCGAAGCCGGTGACCCGCGGGGGGTTTGGGGGGCAAGGCCCCCCATTTTAGCCCCGCAGGGAATTTTTTTCAAACCATAATTTTTGGTGTATTTTGTTGACCTTTGATGGAACGTATGAATGGATTCAGATGGAAAAACAAAGGGAAAAAAATTATTTTTTCCATGGTAGACTTTTGCTCAGAGTGTTTTAATTTTTTTAAATGCAATATCACTGACAACAGATCAATTTGCCCTGGAAGTAGGTAAAGAAAAGTACATATTTCTCCACTCTTCCTGAAATAATCGACATTCATTATTGCATGGTTGTTTTGCGCTTCGACATAATGTTAATTTCGCTACGAAACACATCTTTATATAATTGCCGTCATGATAAAATTAAGAGTGACCAAGGGACTCACTCACTCACTCACTGTGAATGTGATTCTGTGCTTCTATTTCCAATCTCACCGGTAGCGTATATTGGTAGGCCTAGCGAGCTAGCCTTTTGCGCGTGTTCGGTCTCGCATGTGTTACTGTTTTTGATACACTGTTTTGTTTTGATTTACACGTCATAACGTTGATTATTATTTTCATCAATGTAGTAGTGGCTAGCTAGAGATTAGCCACAGTGACTGGGGTCACTTCTATGTGGTCGACGGTTACTTCCATACTAATAGGAGAATTGAAAAACACTGAATTTTATGATGATTAATTTATTACAATCTGTTCTGTGTTCAATATGAACTTAGCTCACTTGTTAATAAATCACCAAACTTCATACGTTCACAATTATGATTACTCTCATTTATAACCTACAAATACAATACCTAAACACTTGCTCAAGTTCACACGTGACTATAGGCCTGGCCTAAGACTGCTGTACGTGATGTGTCCTAGAGAAAAATCCACGGCATGCGATCATTTCATCGCATACCAAGCCTACCTTTTCGCGATGTCTCCCCCGCTTGATGAGTCTGGGCTAGAACGGTAAATCTGCGCATGTAATCCACTCCTTCGCTACCCTGGCGATGCGATGTTTTCACGGCATACCCAACACGAGTTACTCTTATTCTTGCGCTTGCAGTTAGCAAAACTATACTCTTAACCGAAAATATTGACCCGCAATTTCGAAAACAATTCACTAGATAATCTCAGAGAACACAATTCAATTAGATGTGTAATGTATAATTATGATTGGGTATGCGCCGCATACCCCGCATACCTGGAATGCACGGCCCTGGTATACTTATAGATTAATTCTTTTATATTATTTCAAAGAGGATTATCAAATAATGAATGTTCGCCCTGTTAACACAAGATTAGCCTTAATCGATACATTTCAGATTCCTTCTTGGATTAACAAGTATGGTAAGAGAAGATTGGAATACTTAGTCCCATTCAACCTCAATCAACTTCCCATTAATTTGAAAAATGTCAACAATTATATCGAGCTAAAAGTATGTGTCAAAAAGTGGTTACTTTCGATTATGGTATGAGCAATATCTCAACTTCAAATGTTCAATATAAGGTTTATTTAGGTTTATTTCGTTATACTGATTTTCTTTCGACTTGGCAAGTTGCTCTTTTATTATTATACATATGTAAATGGCTTCATTGATTGAATTATCAATTTAAAATTATCTGATAATTGTATATTTTTATTAATCTATCTTCATCATTTTCATCAAAATAAGTTTCTCTCATTTCTTGTTACTATTTGACCTAATTCAACCGGCTTATATCTTTCTTTATACTTTTAAACTCGTGAATGTGTCATATGAATTGTTTATTTCTACTATGTATTATTGTATAATTGGGTATTTTTTTCACTTCCTCGAGTTCTCTCTTCCTATGTTGTTTGCATTTTCCTCTACTCACCACAACTGCAATTCGAATATAATTTTGTTGATTTATCCTATTTTGTTCATTCTTACAGGTTCTCGTCAATGTGCTTCATTGTATTGTTATTATATTTTATTATCAGGAAGGTACTTTATTTTTTTATTGCATTATATTTAAGTGAATTGTTATCATATATCTCCACAGATAAACCCCATGAGGGTTTCGTGGAACCTCACAAGAGTACCCTTTATTGTTGTAACGCCTTTATTTGGAATCAATAAAAAAAAAAAAATTATTATTATTATTATTATTATTCATTATTATTGGATTATTGCAAATATAATACCTCATCATTCAATAGCAATTCCTTATCCGGATAGCGAGAGTTTATATCAAATTTTGAATATTCTGCCAATTAAAAAATTATTTAATTACCGGTTCATACTCAAGTATTACTACAATAACTCATGTAAAATACCCAACGAATGTAATCGTAACACAAGACTCGGAACGTTAGAGTTATACAAAATTCCTGCCTATAATAACAAACATGGGAAAGGGCGTTTAGAGTATGCGACACCTATATTATTCAACGAAATACCTATCAGTCTGAGAAAGTTAGAAAAATATCAACATGTTAAAACAGAAATTAGAAAATGGTTAATTAATCATACTAATTCTGAAAATGATTGATCCAATTGTGCAGTGGGATACACTTATTACTTATTGAATTATTCTTGTGCATCAACTTTTTATGTCTTTAGCTGTGTGGATATGATTTGTATTCTTGATGTATAATGATATAATAATTTTTCAATTTCATGTCTACATATATATAGGATATACATATATTCGATTTTGTATTCCTTAACTATTGAAAAGTTTTCATCTATTTTTTCCTTGTCCAAGCTATTAATTTCATTCATCATCCCACAGATAAGCCTTTTGGCTTCGTGGAAGAGCGTATTGATTAATCTTGTATGTATGTATTATTCGAATCTAATCAAAAAAAAATATATATTATTATAGTGTATTATTAAACTCTATTCCACTGGCAAACCCTCAATGAAGGTTTTGTGCACACTCAAAAGGGTGAGAAATATCGTAATAATGTACATTCATCGGATGAAAATGAAAAAAAAATGAAAAATTGAAAAAATATATATATTATTATTATTGATGAGCGTAGCGAAGTCTCCATCCCACTCTTATAGGGCTTTGTCTGTGTTTTTTTTTGTTTTTTGTAAGCACTCCACAGGTCGCAAGGGTTGACTGATCAACATGAAACTTCTTTGTACACGCAAACTCATCCAACTCAGAACTTATAGAATTATTGACTTATTTAACTTATTAACTTATATATTATTAACTTAGAATGTATAGTTTTTGGAATGAATCAGTCAGACCGATTTTGAGAAAAATCATCTCAAAGTTTCTAAAAACCACATAAGAATTTGCTGGGCGGAAAATGTTGAAAAATAAAATCTCTCCAAATGGGATGGAATTTTCTCTAAATGTGTATACATAGATTTTACACATTTTCACGATTTTGTATGCAATTCCAATCAGACGTTTTGAAGAAAAAAAAATAACTGATAATATTCATCAAATATATCATACAAATTGCGACATAATTGAGTTGTCGAGATTCACTGCTTTCTAGATTCAAGAGTTGACCAACAATGAAGTATTTTTTATATACATCAAGGTGTGTAGAATACCAGAGTCAATGAAGTGGCAAGAGTAGAACTACTTTAACGACTTTTATAGCATATTCAGATATCAAGATGTGTAGAATACCAGAGTCGATAAAGTAGCAAGGGTAGAACTACTTCAAGGACTTTTATACCTTATTCGGATATCTCGCTCATCTTACAACGCATACTTTGCGTTTTACCAGTTAGATGAGAGTAGCGAAGTCTCCATCCCACTATTATAGGGGTTTGTCTGTGTTATTATTATTTTTTTTTGTAAGCACTCCACAGGTTGCATGGTTTGACAGATTAACATGAAACTTTTTTTGTATACGGAAACTCATCCAACTTGGAACTGTAAAGTTTTTGGAATGAATCGGTCGGACCGATTTTGAGAAAAATCATCTCAAAGTTCCTAAAAACCCCATAAGATTTGGCTGGGCGGAAAATGTTAAAAAATGAAATCTCTCCAAACGAGATGAAGTTTTCTCTGAATGTGTACAGATAGATTTTACACATTATCACAATTATCGTGTATGCAATTCCAATCAGCTTTTTCGGAGAAAAGAATCAAATGACACAAAAATTCAATTTTATCAAAAAATATCTGTCTATCACCACACGATTCTCCAATCACATTATTGATGAAATTTTCAATCATTTAAACATGACAATATGTGAATGATCAATTATATTTGATACCGGTGAAAATCACTTTGTACAACACTAATAACTAGTTCACACACATACACGAACTTGATCAATACTCAGAATTAAATATTCAAAATCAATATTTTCACTTTTGAAATTCATACTTTTGAATTAAAAGATGAAATACTGGAAGAAAAAGATGAAATAAAGGTACATAAGAAAGTCTGGTTGTATAAGAAGGCGGATACCAACAAAATTAGGGCAGAATTAAATTATTGGAGAAATAACTGGATTGCGGAGAATCCGATAGCAAAAAAAGGTTAGGTTAGGTTAGGTTAGGTTAGGTTGGGTGAGGTTGGGTTGAGTGAGGTTAGGTTAGGTTAGGTTGGGTTGGGTTGGGTTGGGTTAGGTTAGGTTAGGTTAGATCAAGTTGAGTTGGGGTAGGTTAGGTTAGGTTAGGTTAAGTTAAGTTAAGTTAGGTTAGGTTAGGTTGGGTTAGGTTATGTAAGTTTGGGTCAGGTCAGCTCAGGTCAGCTCAGGTCAGGTCAGGTCAGCTCAGGTCAGGTCAGGTCAGGTCAAGTCAGGTCAGGTGAGGTTAGGTTAGGTGAGGTTAGGTAGGGTTGGGTTGAGTTGGGTTGGGTTGAATAGAATTGGGTTGGGTTAGGTTGAGTTGTGTTTGGTTGGGTTGGGGTGGGTTGGGTTGGGTTGGCTTGAGTTGAGTTGGGTTGGGTTGGGTTGAGTTGGGTTGGGTTGGGTTGGGTTGGGATTGGTTTGGTTGGGTTGAGTTAGGTTGGGTTGGGTTGGGTTGGGTGGGTTGGGTTGGGTGGTTTGGGTTGGGTTGGGTTGGGTTGGGTCAAGTTGGGTCGGGTTGGGTTGGGTTGGGTTGAGTTAGGTTGGGATGGGTTGGGTTGGGTTGGGTTGGGTTGGGTTGGGTTGGGTTGAGTTGAGTTGGGTTGGGTTGGGTTGAGTCGGGTTGGGTTGGGTTGGGTTAGGTTAGGTTGGGTTGCGTTCGGTTGGTTTGGGTTAGGTTGGGTTCGGTTAGGTCAGGTTGGGTTGGATTACGTTGGGTTGGGTTAGGTTAGGTTGAGTTAGGTTGGGTTAGAGTAGGATAGGTTAGGTTAGGTTAGGTTGGGTTAGGTTAAGTTGAGTTAGGTGGGGTTAGGTTAGGTTATGTTAGGTTAGGTTGGGTTGGGTTAGGTTAGGTCAGGTTAGGTTAGGTTGGGTTGGGTTAGGTGAGAGTAGGATAGGGTAGGTTAGGTTGGGTTAGGTTGGGTTGGGTTAGGTTAGGTTAGGTTAGGTTAGGTTAGGTTAGGTTAGGTTAGGTTAGGTTAGGTTAGGTTAGGTTAGGTTAGGTTAGGTTAGGTTACGTTACGTTACGTTACGTTAGGTTAGGTTACGATACGTTACGTTACGTTACGTTACGTTACGTTACGTTACGTTACATTACGTTACGTTACGTTAGGTGAGGTTAGGTTAGGTTAGGTTGGGTTAGGTTAGGTTAGGTTAGGTTAGGTTGGGTTAGGTTAGGTTAGAGTAGATAGGTTAGGTTGGGTTAGGTTAGGTTGGGATAGGTTGGGTTAGGTTAGGTTGGGTTAGATTAGGTTAGGTTAGGTTAGGTTAGGTTCTGTTAGGTTGTGTTAGGTTGGGTTGGGTTGGGTTGGGTTGGGTTAGGTTAGGTTAGGTTAGGTTAGGTTAGGTTGGGCTAGGTTGTGTTAGGTCAGGTTAGGTTAGGTTAGGTTAGGTGTGGTTAGGTTAGGTTAGGTTAGGTTAGGTTAGGTTAGGTTAGGTTAGGTTAGGTTACGTTACGTTACGTTACGTTACGTTAGGTTAGGTTAGGTTACGTTACGTCACGTTACGTTACGTTACGTTACGTTACGTTACGTTACGTTACGTTACGTTACGTTACGTTACGTTACGTTACGTTACGTTACGTTACGTTACGTTACGTTACGTTACGTTACGTTACGTTACGTTAGGTTAGGTTAGGTTAGGTTAGGTGTGGTGAGGTGAGGTGAGTTTAGGTTAGGTTAGTTTAGGTTAGGTTAGGTTAGGTTTTGTTAGGTTAGGTTAGGTTAGGTTGGGTTGAGTTGGGTTGGGTTGGGTTAGGTTAGGTTCCCCCGGTGGAGATCGCCTTGTCGCGGTGGGGGGCACACTCTGTGCACAACATAATTCCCAGATGCCAAACGATCTCCGAACTGACAATGGACTCTGCAAAAATTCTGGATTTTTCCCAGGGGGGTAGCGCCGAATCGGCGAAATCCTCTCTTCTTATCAGGAGGCCAAGTCTTGAACCGGGTGATTTAAACGCAAATGATGGTGATCGAACCCAGGTTCAATTCTAAGTGAACTCTTTGCTATGAGTAGACTGTTGTTATCACAAGTTCACTGTCTGTATTTTGTTATAGACTTGGAAAGACATGGAGAGAACCGTAAATACATAGTTGGCTGCTGCAACGCTCGCTCGGCTTATGACCGGCAAACGACATGACGTAGAAGATAATGTTCACACTGATCCAACTGCAGGAAGATACTTCTTCAGATTATTGTTTCTTCACTTCCGGGTTGTCATACATACCGTCGAAAATATAATTAGTTGTTCTCTAGTTTTTTCGTTATGAACACAGCATAAAAAATTATGCTTGCAAATTGTGGTCACATGTCAATTGCGTTGTCTACATAGCCAAGTGGTTAATGCGTTCGCTTTTGGTTCACAAGGTCGCAAGGTCGAATCTCGCTGCTGGCAATATATTACGTTTTCATATATTCATCAAATATATCATAAAAATGATGACAAAATTAGCTTGCCGAGATTCACTGTCTTCTAGATTCAATATTTGCCCAACAATGAAGTATTTGTATATGCATCAAGGTGTGTAGAATACCAGAGTCGATAAAGTAGCAAGGGTGGAACTACTTCAACGACTTTTATACGTTATTCGGATATCTCGCTCATCTTATAACGCATATTTTGCGTTTGACTAGTTATCTTTATCATTATAGTGTTCGCTCACGCATATCTAATTATTCTCTCCGAAATTTCGAAATTTGGTGAAATAGGTTTCACATAGATTTCATTCTTTTCATATTATGCTTCATGAAATCTTCAATGGAATGTTTCGAGAGAATACATTTTATGAAAACAAACGTCACTCACTGTAACCTGCAGGCCCTCAACTGTTTAATGGATTGATGATTAACACTTCTCAGTGAAAGTAATAACAGCTAATACACCAACTTTTATATTGATGAAGTATTTAAAAATACGACTGTATTATTTCAGAATCACCAATAAACCCCTCAAACAACACAAATTGAAAATAAGTGTGGCACTTGTGAAGAGCAACTCCGCAACTCATACCCCCCCCCCCCCTCCCACCCCACACCCACCACAAACGTGCGACTTAGTTGGGAATTGGATTGGCCTCACCACACCATCTTTTAGAACGTTTTGACTTTCATGATTAGAATACATTATAATTTATTAATCAAATGATACGATTTCGAGAGGTCACCCTCAAAAACCTGCAGAATACCAAACCAAGATTTCTTCATAAACTGCGCGTTCTTAAAATATATGATCATGCGGTATCATATAATTATTCAGTTTTCTCGATATAGTGAGTAGCTGAATGTATATTATTATCTATCGAGCACTTTTCCCAGAATTAGTTGGAACAAATATAGACATTGAAGTATTTCGTATATTATAAAAGTTGCTCTTCTTAAAAAGCCATAGTTTATATTGATTAACCTCGAGTTGACTCCCCCCTTACTGTTCACCTTATGATTATTGAATTGAATTGAATTGAATTGATACACTATATCCATGCTTTCATTTCATCAATCTCATTCACATTCCATTTGATGTAATCATTTGTTCTGTTGTTTACAGTTATATCATCGATTGTGATTATAACTTATTCGAATAATAATCTATTACCTTATTTCAACTTTGAACTCCTTCATTTTGATCAATTAATTGATTATTTGTATTATATCATTCCTTGTCC
>OZ023327.1:43279993-43282493 GCA_964007535.1 Brachyptera risi
AAGGTTGTTCTTATATTGAGTTTTGATGTAAATATATCTGGTTGTAGCATAGGCATAGGCCTACGCCTTTTCTCAGTGAACGATTGTGATGCAGGCTGGTCTAAATGTATTAACTAACGATTTATGTTATAAGTAACATGTTGTGAATTATCACTCCTTTCAATGATATGTTATAAAGACTGAAGCTCTATGAAATTATGAACATTTGATCGGTGAAAACTTTGGCTTCAAATATTCTTCTTCCACCTTGAGAATTGATCAAGTTGTTTAGTTGATTTAACATCGATAGGCGTTTTGAATACGCATCAAATATTGAAATTGACAAACCACAACACATTTCCCGGTTTCTGGTTATAATTTTTCGTGGTGGTTATTCAAATGATAAATATCTGGTATACATAATGGATGAGATTGAAAAACAGATGGGAAAATCTTTTCAAAATACGAACACAATAGGCCTATAGGGAAGAATTACAGAATTTATGAGACAATGTATAGGTATATATATATATATATATATATATACTATATATATATATATATATATATATATATATATATATATTATATATCATATATATATATATATAATATATATATATATACATAGTATCGAGTTGGGTGTTTATATCTGAAATTGATGCTCATACTGTTATAATTGTGATAAGGTATATATTATCGTGAGATGATAGGCCTATGATACTTCCTGATTGAATGGCTGATAAAAACTGGCATCAGTGCATTTAAAAAAAAAAGTTCTGTTGCCACATTAATGCAAGACACACAAAGATATTCTATATTATTAATCATAGGGCATTAAGATGTTGAAATCATGTGATGTATGACCATGATATGATCATAGTTACCCAAAACTGTGAAAGGAGTAAGATTTATTCGTTTTGAAGAGAAATCCGGGTCAAAATAGTGATCCAAAACTAGCTGTGTCAGTCTCTATATTGACGTCTGGGAGAGGTGGACAAAAAACAACTGCATTTATGTTGATCAAGATGACCATTTATTTCATTGTTATCGCTGAGTACACTCGTGGAAAATATTTTCATGAACATTTTTCCAATTTCACATGCCTAATATCAATTGTCTTCGAGTGTTCCGTTTCTATTTCTTGCTTCAGATCAAACGGAAATGGACCATTTCCAACTATATATAGTGGGCCTATAGTAGGGCCTATACCTCGCACAAGGGTAGAATAGACCTGGATAGATGTGTATAAAGACTTTGGAAATCTATTGAATTGATTTGATTAGTAGCTTTTGTAAAACCTTATAAGAATGACCGACGAAAAAAAATGAGAATGAATATTTGATCAAATTTCTGCATTTTACTGACTTCAGATTTATCGTTTTTGTGTTCAATTTTGGTCATCTTCACATATTTTCACACTTTTTTGCAACACTCACCGTCCATATTTTAGACCTACTCAGATCATAATTATACCTAGTAATATACCTAGTCGAATGTATCACAAACAAGAAACAATTACATTCAAGGAATAGAATCGAAATTCACTTTTGACATTAAATCAGATTATGAAAAATTCAGACTATAAACGGGCGTACTGCAGGTCATAAGAAACTTCAGTAAAATTCACTCCGTCCGAGCTGTTCCAACACCGATACGGGTACATATGACAATATCAATTAGCATATATTAAAATACGCGAACAGAATAATTTGGCTCTTATCTATGAAAAACTCCTTCACATAATTATAAGCGCCGTAAAACAACACAAATCCAAATTCAAAGTAGACTTGATACTAAACTATATATATCATGATTCAAGCACATCTTATTGCTATAATAGACGCCATGCATGCCAAGAAAAAATATAGGATACATATTGCGTCAGATGTGTGTGGGAGAAGGGGAGCCGGTATCCCCCACAGACACCATATACACAACCATTCATAAGTTTATAAGGTATATTACAAACTCAATAGTTCAACAGAGCTGAATTTTTATCAGGCCGCACACGGTATATATCAGGCTGCTGTGCTTCTGAATATTAGTATCCACTTCTAACTTGTATTCCTTGTATATATATACGAGATATAGTCACCAGCACGCTCGACTGAGAGTTTAAACACTTTTACGATAATGATTTATGGTAAAGCATTTACAATATTCAAGCGCGCTCTTGGATACAGCTAGCTTTTTCACATTTTTATATCGACAGATTTTTATGATCCTGGCAGCTCTAACAAGAAACCACTTTCATAACTTTATAAACAGCTCTTGTGAAAGCGGGGTAGTATTTGAGACTAAGGCTGCTTGCTTGCACTATATATCACACATGAGACTTGGACGGTTTATAAATGTATCAATAATGCACGCTTATTGGAACATGAATGGTTAATTAATCACGTTCTTTTGAACTTATCCATGCATGCAATACGGCAAGCACAATTATTAAGGGGGAAAATAGCTCTTCTTTTATTCTACGGCTCGATTTTTTCATGTTGCTCAACAATCCCACCAACAT
>OZ023327.1:43287493-43300135 GCA_964007535.1 Brachyptera risi
AAATGAGAATAGCAAATTGTCGATATTGTCATAATTACTATAACTTGTTAATTCACTCGCTATCATCCCCCACCCCTCTCACCAATACATATGTAAACCACACTAATTATAAGTGATCAATGGAAGAAATATTTCTGCAAATACTGATACGTGTTTTCAATATACTGAAGAGTTTTTCAAACTAAATCATTGAAGGCCCATATCAACAAGACTATCTAAGCGCAAACAACTTGACGGTATTCTTCAGGCGCTCTGAATATTATCATGTTTTTTCTTGTCACAATAATAGATCAGACAATAATAGTTATCGAACCAGAGTGAATAGTAATTATCAGAAGAAGAATCACGGTTTCTGTTACAATTGATAACTTATTTCACATTTACATTTTTCGAAAACAATAACTTGGCACCTCCACTGAAATAAAAATTGTTGACATTACATTTCTATTTTCTTGAAATCATAAACAGAAACATCTGTATTGAAGTTTTCACTTGCCATGTGCCATTTTCTTAGTACATCGTATACCGTCGGTCGGTGTCGGGTCTATAGCAGGGTCGTACCTCTATCCGGGTTGACTTCGTTTGCCCTCTACCACTGCCGCCATCGCTTGCGTCATCACCCTCCTAAACTAGCCTGCGCACAAATAGTAGCCCAACGTCTTTCTCAGACAGGCCCTGTCAAGATTAACCTGACCCCATATAGACTTCAGGACACAATAATCATATCTAACCAACTCGGTTGTGTGCTTGAGTTTATAGAAACTATACCATGTTTCACGTTTCTTATCGTCATCTATCGAATACATGCCCGTCATCTTAAAACGTTTACTTCCCTCAAGACAGACATGCATTTCTTTCACGTATGGTATACTTGTCTGTAATCTCTTCATAGATATGCATTCGCTTTTTTTCTATGGAGAGAACTAGTTTGCTGGGTATGTTCGAAGTCAGACAGTTATAGCAGCATACAGGACGAACAAATAATAACTTTTAATATTTTCGCTGTCATCCTCAACCGTAGCCGGCAATAAAGTCTTGAATTAATGTTGTTATTATGAAGCAATTTCCAGGCACAAAATGTATTCAACTTCTAGACTCTCTGTTGAAGAGAAGTATTTCAATAGACGTTGGAAAGATCTAGGTCCATTTTTCTAATTATTATCCAACTTCTTATCTCATTATTTCATGAAGGTCGAGATAATTATCTATAGGCTCTTGTGCAGTAAAATTGTATGACAGATGGAAAACCAACATAAATCACATGGCAAATTTTACAGTGCATTGCCAGTCGTTGTGGAATATCATTTCATATAAGATATCATGATCATTCAGGCCTATAGTATATGAGTATATATATATATATATATATATATATATATATATATATATATATATATATATATATATATATATATATATATATATATATATACATATATATATATATATATATACATATATATATATATATATATATATATATATATATATATATATATATATATATATATATATATATATATATATATATATATATATATATAAGCTTATATTGCAAAAAATTGGTATTGAATAATTCAAAAACTAAGCTCATTATATTTAACGACGTTCACAGAAATTTTTGTGACGTAATTATGCCACCATTATTTAATGGTATAAATGAGATAGAAATTGTGCAAGAAACTGATTTTTTAGGAGTAAAAATTGGCCAAAATATTAATTGGAGAACCCATGTACATAAATTAGAGAAAACATTGAACAAGGTTTGCTATGCTATAAGAATAATTGAAATGCAGATGAAATTAGAAATGATCAAGGATGTTTATCACGGTTATTTCGAATCAATTATGAGATATGGAATTATTTACGAGGCTAATATGAGTGTAAGTCAAAGGATTTTTTGAGTACAAAAAAAACACTGCGAATTTTATACAACAAGAAGGGATGATTTTCATGTGAAGGACTTTTTAAAGATTTTAAAATGATGACAATGTTTGGCTTATATATATATTTGAACAGGTGATCTTCAGGAAACGTTTGGAAGATGTTAGCCTGAGCTCGGACTTACACCAATACAATACACGTGGTAGAAATAATATATATATATATATATATATATATATATATATATATATATATATATATATATATATATATATATATATATCTAGGATGCACACATAATACAGTAATGTACGAACAAGACTGCTTGTATAAGGGTACGGTTCTTTATAATAATTTACCTGACAAATTGAAAATGCAAAAGAATATGAAGGTGTTCAAACAACAACTGAAAGATTTTATTATTAAACCGACCCAGTATATAGCATAAAAGATTTTAATGTATATAATGACTGAGTTTTACTTTATATAACAGTGTTTGTTGATTTTATCCTATGTTTTAGATGTTTTGTTCTGTTTGTATTTATACTCCAATCCAGATTATTCATGTATATTTTTCTATACATTGTATAGAACAAACTATAATTATGTAAATTGACTTGCCATATATTTTTCATTTTTTTAAATGGAAAATCCTGTGGATTAATACAGAAATCTAATATAATCTAATCTAATCTATATGTGGGCATTCAGATACATCCACGCATATTTTATTTTGTGTATAAATCATCAGAATTTAGACGTTTGTCCATCAGAATATTTGCTTTCATGACTTTCTCATAACTCATGGATTCCTTCACCCTGAACTTAGCTAAATCTCGTTACCGGTGGTACACTTTTCGCACTAAACGACCTCGCTGTCGATGTGCCTCAAAACCCTAATATTCATTCAAACTGTCCTAGATAGTTCAGTAGTGCATTCAAGAAAATAATCTTCCTCTGCGTGAATTTCATGAAGGTGTCAAAAGTGTGTTCGATCATTTAAATTGTTAGAGATTCAAGTTTATATTATTTGTTCCTACAAAGGCATATATCACTTATATGCATTTTTTTTATATGTTGTGTAAGAAGCACTTCTTACAGCCTGTTGTGCATACCTGTGTATATGTATTGCTTGTGGTGCGACGGAGTCGAACATAGGTATAGGTCTTGTAACGAGACTAGAAATATGATCTGTTAGTGAGCCATGAACCGTACGTTCACACTTATAGATTTAATGCGATAACTTCTTCATATTTAGATGGGAAAAAAGCTATCCACAAAGTCACACAATGGAATATAACCATGACCAATTGTTCTACCATGGAGTAACGCCGCAATACGTCAATGAGTCTTGTTACTTAATGTCTTTTTGACATTTTGATCTCTCTCGATGTTGTACAATTATTGTCAGCAATATGACGAAATGATGATGCATTTTATCTCCACTTCAATAAACTTATAGCTTCATTCTATTCTTGTGGTTTGACTTGTAAAGGCATATCGATAACGTTGTGATTCGTGCTCATGACAATAGTGCTTGGCTCAGGTTGAACAATCAACCCATTGCCAACCTTTGCCAACCACTCGAAGCCATCTACAAAGCTTTGTCTAACAATGTAGCGAGAGAATCACGTAGATGAGATATTACAAGAGCTATATTATATTATTATGTTCAGGGTTATTTATGATTTTCATGGAAGATCGTTGCTAAAATGTTAGAAACAGGTTTTCAGTCAGAACGTAGCTGTATCATTGGCTGTGCGTTGGACCTATAGAAACCGTCTTAGCACGAAGGGAATTGCGACAAGGATGAAGACGTGGTGTAGAATTGGTGAAGTGGAGAAGGGGAGAGGTGTGCCTGGGTGACTTTTACCCTGAGGTAGAAGGAAGAGTTTCCCAAAGGGCTCATGAACCCTAACAGTGGATGCCTGAATCTAATCTTCTTCGGTGTCGAAAATTTTGCTTTCAAAATTCATTGACGCATCGAAATGGCACTATAAATTATGAATGCTCTCTGAAAAAAGTAATTGAATTAAAGCTTGTAAGTTCATTAAATCGTGGTGAAAATGTCTTCTTGGAGAGTATAGGGAGTTCTTGCATGAAATTGAAACCATAAATAACTTATCAATGAAGTTGAAAATAAAGAGTACCCTGCAAATGAATGTGTTCATGTTTGAATTTTCATGTACACTTTTCATGTAATTTTTCCCAAAACTCTCAAGTTGTTTTGTTCGTCCACGTGATTATGAGTGAATATTTTCTACGATATTTATTTTGTGGAAAGTGTTCCTCGCATGGTAATTATTTTCTTGGCTGTTGTGTTTTGCCGAATGATAAAGAAGTCAAGACTAGTATTTTGCGCACGAGTATAATTCATAGTCTAGCACTCACACTGCGCCTATCCGCACAATATGGAGATATTCCAAATGAGTAGAATATGCGTTTAGCCCTCATTTCATGTGTGCCTTTAGCTTAGTCCAATTGGCAGAAAAACTTGAGCATATAGTGAACTTGAAAGATCCTAATCTGCGCACTGATTCCGATTTCAAGTTCCAATTTCGTGATGTAAATGGACCGACTCGAAAAATGAAATCTTCACATATTACGAACAGAAATCATTCAAATTCAGAACACTCATCACCACGATAATTGAAATCATCATTACAATTAATATAAAAGTAATTTGAAGTTTCAAATTTAAATCGTAATTGCTAACCACAGAATGAAACAAGAGAAATTCAGATATATATTTGGTTCCAGTATATTTGGGTTCACTTTTGAACTTGTCACATGGAAATTTCATGCCAGATAATGGTTACAAAAGTTTGGCTTTTCATCCTGAATATTATTTGAATAACCTTCATTGGTCCCCGCCCCATCAAAAAGTTCACGGGATAATGATCAATATGAAATTCAGTTTGTAATAATAAATTAAAAATGTTCAAAATATCATTGGATGAAAGGTAGTGGGGCCTAGGCTTAATTCTGTTAAGTTACAAATGACAAACAATATAGTTACCATAGAAATACAGCGGACTGGTGAACTACCAAATATTCTGATTGGTCAATTCCAACTGGATGATGAACATTATTGTATGTTATTTTCGACAATGGGTGACGTCATTTGACAGAAGCCTATACACTGTTGAATTGAGGAATAATCATTGCTTTCAAATGAAATGGTAAATGAATTGGCGAGATGAACAAGTTTTGAAGATAATTTATACAATACATTTTCCCTCATCTGTATGGAATCACGTGACTTTCATCTCGTGAATTTTTTATTTTCCCAACAACAATACACTTCAGTTCATTCTTTGTGACATGAAGTGAATAGACTATTGACTATAGACTGTCATGGGGTCAGAATGAAATTAAGACTTCTCATTCTCATGTCATTGATTTACCCCTAAATTTAGTTTCCAATTGAATGAAACATATGAAATAAGAGCTAGCCAATAAATACAATGTCAGACATCTCAATATAGAATTCAACCCTTTATTGAGCATTTAATTCCATCATGTTTACGCTACTCGTCGGCGAGAAAAGTGGTGTTTTTTTATTATCAATTTAAATGGTTTTTTCCTTCCAATTGATCGAATTCTACTTTTTGTTATCGTCCTAGACTTGATTGTGGCCATTTTTAGACGTGATCTTTGTTGACTGAGGGTTGGTATGTGGAGGGCGTGGAGGACGGGTGTTGGCCAGAATGAGGCGCAGACTCCACGCTGGACCGTATTGATCGTGCTGCAGCCCCGGGTATCACCGCTGAGAAGGAGCTTAGAGATTGGCGGCGGCACCATGAGGCGTGGCCGCCAGAATGGTGAGACCCGGGCTCGTACTCATTCACATGGAAACAACGGGCACACAGCAATCTAATACATGAATTTATCGCAAGACATGTGGAAACGAAGAAAATGGGAAAACCAGCCAGCATTTCTCTTTACCATAATGCCAGATAATCGAATTTCAAGTTAATGGAATTGGCCATTTTTCGTCTGATGTTGTCTCCACAGCAAATAAGGAGCTCCTTTATATTATTGCTTGCTGAACAATCCTGACAGCCATAATTCATTCGGAAGCTCTTTTATTCAGTAATATTTCCATCGATAACAAACAGTCATCCAACATTATCCTCATCCTATCTGGTACATATGGTTGCATGATCATCTTTTTTGCTGACACAACGTCGAAATCATGAAGAATGAATGAAGATTGATATTATGAAATGATGGATATAAACATAAACATAACAACATCACCACCACTTGACTGATCACTAAAGCATACGGAAATATTCAATATTATGGTGTTTTAATTGGAATTATCTGGAGACTTCACAGCAATTCAGTGATAACAATAATAAATCGTCATTTCATTCTAGTCTGGTATATATAACTATGATACATGTTAATGTACACTCAATTTCAATTTACTTATTGCATCAACTCATTAGGAATATGTCACTTATCCAATATATATATACATACACACACATATATATATATATATATATATATATATATATATATATATATATATATATATATATATATATATATATATTTATATATATAGGCCTATATATATATATACGAATTCACTCCAATTTATATTTCAATTCATTTCGACCACAAGTTGATTTATCCAACTTGAGGTAGAATAGGAAAATATCAACTATATATACCGGTACTCTTTTGTAGAATTGGACTATATATAATCTAGTTATAAACTTCATGAAATAATAATATGACAATATTGTCTAGCTATCTTTATACAAAGATTCCTCCTGATTTCTGTGGCACTGATGTGTTTATTCCTTGTTGATAGAACACAAGACAGCTCATCAGACGAATTAAGTGTATGATCAGCAATAAAACTCTTCGTGAATCAGTCGAATATATCAACGAAAAATTCGCGTTGTTGTTGAGCAAAATTGGTCGAGGCTTGATATTTGATTATATTCATTGTGAATCCTCTATGAGATTGACTATTGATATATTTTTTTAAATTTACAATCTCAAGAAACGTCAAAAAGTCAAATAATAATGTTATCGTGTTTATGAAATGAATGAGTAGGCCTAGTTAAAAGTGATGCCTGTATCTGCTGCACAAAATGTGTCAAACTTATTATTAATTATTATCTTTTGTTCAATAAAAAAAAACAAAAAAACATCCTGGTAAGAGCTAAGTGCATCAACACAGTAGGCCTATGTTGGCTCAATATGCGAGATCAGAGGCGAGATGTTGGCCCATAGGCCTACGTGTTACTAGAGTCATAGGAATAAGTTGTATATGATTCAATTTTAGCGTTTCGAGCATTAATTATTCGAAATTTAGTATTTTGTGGCATCATTTTTCAAAACTGAACGTTGTATTTTTTTTTTCGAAATTCACTAATTTCATATGCTTACGTTGAAGGGGGGCGAGGAGGCTGGCATTCGTATTTAGGACAGCAAACTATATAATGGATCAACAATTAATTATCGACGGAAATTTACAGATTATTGCGGAGGGAAGAGATGAATGACTATTCGTTCCAAATGGGCTCTCGGTTTTCCGGTTGATTCTGTATTCTTTTTTTTCTACAGTAGGGAATGATGTTGTGTACAGCAAAGCCAAATTTTTCAAAATCGCAAGTATTTTGTGGAATGGTACAATTTCAGCTGCATGAATGTGCTGAAAATAAATTTTGAATAAAATTGTATGAATTGTGATGAGAATCGAAATACCAGCATGCAATATTGAGAAAATAGAATATATTATTTCCGGAATATTTAGAATTTGAATAGTGCTTCAGTTATTGCTGAATTCATGTATTATCTATCGTCATTGTATAGGCATGTCTTCATGCTGATATAAACCTATAGAGGTGGTTTTATCCGATTTGTCTACAGCTCCTATTAATGTAGCGTAACTTATAACGTAATTAAAAACAAAGTAGGCCTACACACGCAAGTTGAAAATAAACAATTTCCATTCGCAGTTAATCACTCACGGTCATTATAATATTATTTTATGAAGGAAGTGGACTCCTTCCACTCGACCGCAGTCAAAACTTGCTTCGTTCGTTATTGTAAGAAATTGTACCCTATACATGAAAAACGACTCGATCCCTAATCAATATGAAACCCATATTATAGCTCATGGGGAAAAATCTAACGAACAAAACTACAGAATTTCAAATACTGAGCAGTTATAAATAATTTAAAATATGAATTATCCCGCAATTGGTAATTTTTTCATTTTATATTCAAAACTCAAACTCATTTCTTTCTCAGCTAGTTGAACCGATTTAATATCGAAACCACACAGTTTCAAATTGTCATGTATGGCTAGTGTCGGTGAAGCCACATTTTAATGACCCTTACAATTAAATTATAATTAATATCACACTAAAAAACAACTTATAGGCCTATCTTTAGGTATAATATATGATGAAACAACGCCTTCAGCTGGAAACTTTGAATAAACATTTAACTTAATCATATAAAGCTGGTATTTTTGAATCCAAAAATAACTGACGACTAGTGATTGACCCGCCCATAAACGTTACAAAACAGAACATCCAATCAAATGGGCTTTGTTATGTGGGAAAATTCACATTTACCTATCAGAGTATCTCTAAATTCCCACATGAAGTGTAGATCAAGGTGGCCCTGGCGATTAGCCACGCCTATCACTAGTGGTCAATTGAATTACAAATGTTTAATCATGATGAGTGATTATTATCTTCAACTCACGACCCCTCCAGTAGCTAGAATATTTGGGGATACGAATGAGCGGATGATGGACTATGTATGATGTTTACGAAAGCTCATGCCTCTTGCTGACCTCGAGCCCACGCCCGGACTTAACATCGGTTTCTAAAGCACTGCCTTGACTGCCTGAATCAGACGAGTAGTTTGAAACTTCTCCATCTCTATGTGTTATTTGTATTGGGATTTTCGAAATAACATTCTGAATTTCATAAATATCTAATCAATGTTGCAAAAAAATATGAGCTTATAAGCATAGATAGTAATATTCTGTTCCAAAAAAATGTATATTGGAATATTATTGTGAAGTTGAGGCACGCAACAGAATTAATCAACTACAAAGATTGATCCGGAATATGATAGTAAAGGTTATCGCTTTCGCTCATCCAATCAAGTGTTTTATGTTATAAAGAATAAACTACATTTGTAGGAAGTTTAATTAAATTCGAATAATATTGAAACTAAGTGGAGTGTGTGGCTGCAGCTTGAAGCAGAAGTAAAAGACTCTTTGCTACATGGTTAGACCAGTTGATCATGTTATATTGTGTAGGATTTAACAGGTCTCAAACGACATAAACATACTTTTACTTACGCTTCAAGCCCTAAATACTATAGATTAGAAAACTTGAAACTTTTGACTATATGTAGCCATAGGCCCATAGCCCAATTCCTATGCCATTGGACACATTTATAGGCCCATACAATCATGATGTTCGTGTATGTCGGAACGTATAAATGATACATGCACACATTACATATCACATCGAGTCTTGTTAATAAATAGAGTTGCCGTTGAACTGAATAAATGATATGATATTGTATTGATAAGTGTTCAACTATTTACGCATTGACACGTTTGAAGTTTGAATTCAATTTCACTGTGCTTCATATAGTTTCTCACTATAAACATGTTATCTCATATTTACTTCGTATTAAATAGAAGTATGGCTATTTTTATCATATTTCCAAATAGTTACAACTACACTTATCAATCCATTCTATATGTATACATACCAAAACGATTTTAATCCTTCTATACCATATAAGGTCCAATTCTTGTTCATCGCAATGTGCTGAAACCAAAACTAACTATTTTTGAATAAAATGTAAGGCAGATACAACCCCCACTTTCTTGTTTCGACCTTGGTACATACCACATCTTCAACCAACCCGCTCTGTGACCATGAAGATTTAGCCTTCATTTTTTTTTTATATTTATAAGCCTATATTTACTAACGCATGATATTCAAATAACACCGTAGTGAAAGTTCCTATGCTTACAATGAATTTATGTTTAGGGGATGGTCTCATTTCTATTCTCAAGGTTGTTGAGGTGAATATTCTCTTCATTTTCGTTATTGCCATATGATTAGGATCATAGCAAATGTCATTGAAACCGTTTGGAATTTGAAAAAGAGTAGATAATTTTTCTCTTGTATGGATGGATTAGTTCAACTCATATTATATATTATCTGGAATTTATTGAATCGTATATTATTTAATCACATTGTTCTGAGCACTTAACAATGTGAATAAGTGTTACTACTGTTTCAGTTCGGGTTTGATCAGCATTCCCGATAGTTTCTTCTATAAATTACACGTGTAAACATCTTATTTCTATTTTCTCATTCTTACATGTTGATTAAAACCCATTGTAATTGTGATTTTTCCCTCAGTAATGTCCCTGATTGAGGTAGCATGCACCTTCATCTCCTTATCCATTTCATAACTTACTCCAATTGCCGTGTTCGGTGCCTGTATTTTTTTAAATCTACTATTCACATTTGTTAATCCACACGAATCGCCACCGCTGAGGAAATTCGAATACATTTGTGAGAAGATCATTTAAGCATGTGTTTATAAAAACATGAAAAACAATCACCAATTTATCAGATTTGTGATAGTATGGGAGAAAAATATTCATTTCTGGAACTTCTTCAGAGAAAGGAAACCCTGTATCATTAAATGAAATATTATCAAATACTATAACGGTCCAGGTTTTGTTGCGGGTTTTTATGTATATGTTTTATATTGATAAAAAGTTCAAATTTTGATTCATTTTTGTCCTTATTCAAAGACGGTATAATTAAAAAAAAAAGGTCAATGTATAGACCTATACTTTTAAACTTATTCCAAAAGCTATAGGCCTATTCCTTTTTTCGTCCATACAAATCATGATTTGTATGATTGAATATGGTATGCCATGATATATTACTGTACATAATCATTATATCATCACCAATAACGATGAGAATTCGTATGTCTTGTGTAATCTATGAGAGATTTTGACTCGGAACTGCTGCTTGCGTCTTCACTAATCCAGCCATGCACAGACTGTGATCCAGCTTATCGTCCATGTATACGACCACGGGACGTACTAGTTCCCTAAGAGACCTCAGATGAGTATAACAGTATAATACCCTTTCTTCCCTCTTCCATCTACCCATCACACTAATCTCCAGAGATCTATTCTAGAAGGGAAGAGAATTCCTCTAGTGATACCTGTCACTGTAGCGTGGCTGAGAGAAAGAAGGAGGCTTATAATATGCAGTCTAAGTTATGGCGGTCGAGCGAGTCGCCTCGCCCCCCCCCCTCCTTCCACCCTTTACAACAACCCCTACCCATGGCAACACATAATTCAGGCACACGACGTTCCTTATAATGTACCCCTTTTGACAGGGTTGGGCTAAACAAAATGGCGGCGGCGGCGGCGGCGGCTGCGGCGGCGGTGTTTAACCTGGCAACACTGAGGGAAGAATGTTTGTATTAATCAATGGCTAGAGAGATGCAATAGCTGGCTTTCATGTGGATCGAGTGGAGAAGGGATGAAGGAATGAATGAATCAATGTTGGGATCTCAAGACGCATCGACATGAAGTCAGTTTGAGCCTAGGAGGATGACGAGATGTGAATAATTTGTTGACTAATATCCTTACATACTATATATTATTCGATTATTCGATTTCATTATAGTTATTTCAACGACCCCAATACAGCGAGAAAAAATGAGGGAATAATAAGTAGATTATGTTAACATAAACCCATTTCCAAGCTCTCAAAAAATGTTCGTGTAGAAATAAATCATTGTGAATGGTTATGAAAGCATGTAGAATATATTCAGTTATAATAATGTAGTGAAACATTAAATAGTGTTTAAAAAATAAATTGTATTCGTCATCACTATTCACGTTATTCTTGTGGTCAATTATGGAACCAAAATTCATCTGCATTTATCTTCCATTTATCTCCATGAATTGAATAACTAATTGATCATAGGTGTTGGTGAAAGGAATGGAAATATGAATGATTCAACTGTAACCGCATGTGAATTATTTCAAGTACTGTATAGTACCGAGACGCGTGGCCAAGTGGTAACACACTGAACCGTCATTTGGGAGACCTGGGTTCGATTCCCGCCATGGTCGACCATCCTGACAGGGGTTTTTCGTGGTTTCCCTCTGTCGTTCAGGTTAATACTGGGATGGTTCCTTAACAACAGGCCACGACAAACACCTTCTCACCATCCAAAAAACCTGATAAAATAACCTTTCATCTCATCATCCCATCATCTCATTCATCATCCACTGACGCCAATAGATCGTAGCCATCAGTATAGTGCGTCGTTAAAACCATACTGTATAGTGATGGTACAAGGAGGAAGCTCATACAATGCTATTTATAGAAAAATATTCTGTAGCTGCGTCATATATACACACACACACACACACACTCATATATATATATATATATATATATATATATATATATATATATATATATATATATATATATATATATATATATATGAAAAAAATATCCAAGCTATATACATTCACATATTTTTTTATAGTGTTCAACGACGCTCTGTATAATGATAACTGAGATATATTGACTTCGGATAATTGATTATGATGATGATGAATGATTGAAAATGACTAATGATATGGTGGGATGATGGGATGATGGGATGATGATTAAATGGGTAATGGGTATCTCAGGT
>OZ023327.1:43300335-43322835 GCA_964007535.1 Brachyptera risi
ATATATATATATATATATATATATATATATATATATATATATATATATATATATATATACCCGTACTTGATACTTTTACTCATCTGTTATGTGCGTGAGCTGGAGATAATTGCTCATAAATGCTACATCAATGTATAATAATGGTCAATAACGTATGGTTACCGATACTGCATGCAGTATAGGCCCACTGTAATGAACAAGAATTGAAATTCGGAATGTTTTAAAAATATAATGATGGTCGGAATAGTTTTATTTAATGACTTTGAGAAGTTTATTCTTAAAGGTATAGTTGTTGTTATTTTTTCATAAATTTCCTCACTTCTCGGAGAGCGATATAGCCTCATAAGAGTGGCAAAGATATCAAAACCAAAGATCATAATATAGTCCACTTCATCACGGCGAGAAAAAACATATTAGACTATACATTCAGAAATAGTTTCAATTCTCTACAATAATTTTAATGAACGTCAATCTGAGAATATTTTTCAGAGACATTTTAGGCCCCACAAATTATCTCGATCATTTCTCTCTTGGAAATATATCATTCTTCTCCATGCATAGGCCTATACAGTTAGGAAAGAAACATATTTTTCTCGATCGATACGTTACCTATATTATTTTTTTCGTAACTCTGAATCTTATCAAATCCACACTGCTGGCGAACCTCATCACTTCATAACATGGACATAAATAATAAATAATCGAATTGAATTCATAATTTTTGAAGCGTGTGTAACAAAGAATGGAATAGTCAATATAGTAATCAAGTCGATATATTGAGATTAATTCCAACGAATATTATTGGAAAAATCCTGATAATAATGATTCTGGGAACATACAACATTTGAATTGAAATTGATATTGATATCGAAATAATAGGTAATTTCCACAAATTATCTGAAAATTTATCATAATTCATTTTTATTTTATATTGGGTTCAACGACGCACTGTAATGATGACTATAAGATCTATTGGCGTATCATTCAAATGAAGTTGGAACAATTGATATTATATTTGAAAACTCATTGAAATGTAGAAAGTAGCTGTCAAAATGCCTGTCTGATGTAACGTACCGATGAGATGAACAGACATTATTTTCCGTTGTTTTCATTTATTATCATCCAGTTGAGTGGAAATCTGTCGAACCACTGCTGAAAACCAATCTGGGTCGAGTAACATGCCCAACAGACATAATCAACTGTAGAATACTTATTTCGTACCTTAAGTTTTTGATTGATATTTTTAGTAGTTTCACATCACTGTGCACATTCAATATGTCTTACCATAACGTTGTGGTAAGAGAACGAATGTTTTACTGTATATTTAATGAGGTCCAAATTAGAGCTCACACATTTTTGAGCCTGCCACTTACGCATCTCTTGAGGCATCTCAGTGCTGCTGGCTTCTATACATTCCAGGCGTACAGAAAGCGCTACGGTACACCGTGCAGTACGTCACTTTTTCGTATCTTAGCTTGATTAGAAATGTACAAACAACACATCTAATAAATAAGAAGCGATCAACTCATACCATAAGAGAGATCAATCGAATTTCAGTTATATTCACAGTTCGTTTTCATACACAATTTAATAAATTGAGAGAAAACAATTTCAAGAAATAGTGAAGAGTTTTTTAACTTTGTTTCTGTTGGGAAGAGTGCACAACCTCATCATGAATTTATAATGCAGAAGAAACAGTGGCATGTGGAAGTTGTGCACTCTCTATTTTCGTTTTGAAAATCGAAAGAATGTTTCCTAAGAAAAAAATCGGACTTTATTTTTCCGGATTTTTAATTATATATGTATTATATATATATATATATATATATATATATATATATATATATATATATATATATATATATATATATATATATATATATATATATATATATGTATATATGTATATTATATATATTATATATGGATTTTTATATATGTCTTGATTTTTTAATATATCATTCCTATATAATTGATGAATATCTGATATATACCAATGGATATCATCATCATCATCACAATGCGAAGTGGATCAAATAGAAATGAATACATTTGTCCATGGAGAGATCTTTCAAGTTGCTTTAATATATGAATCACCTAGTCTATTTTCAGTCTATAGATTTGTACAGGCTGTTCATTTCTTCACTTGTGAGCATAAGCAATGAATAATAACATAATAACACTAAATCATATATTTTAAAGTGAAATGTCAATCAATTCACCAAACGCATAATCAATTTTAGTTTATAACTTCAAGCAAAAGCCAATTAGGTGTTTTAGAGGTCATCTCAGAGGTCATCTTACAAGCTACCGTCAAGCCAATTAAAACATCTCATTATTTTCATCTCCTTGTTTCTCGTGTTCAAGCCTCAAGGCATGACAAGCTTTTATTTATTCACATTATTTGTGCATGCCTAGCTCATTTGTCTAATTAGTAGTCTACGGTTCTTAGATGAATACTATCGATATCGCATTCTTATCTTCATGAATATAGTCGATCCATTCAACACCAATTCACATAATCATATAATCATATGATTAGTATAATACAATTCTAAGTAATATATATATATATATATATATACATATGAATAAATATATATATATATATATATATATATATATATATATATAAATGAATATACATATATATATATATATATATATATATATATATATATATATATATATATATATATACATATATATATATATATATATATATATATATATATATATATATATATACATAATATATATATATATATATATATATATATATATATATATATATATATATATATATATATATGATTCATACAATTCACAGTATTCATGCAATCGTGATTTGAAAATATAACGTACCTTAGCTGCATAAGAGAAATATTTTTTTATTTTTTTTTTGATTTTTTTAAAATCAACTCAGAATGATTAAGACTGTCGAATTAGTTTTTGTGACGTATGGTACCCGAATCACCACTTCGGAGTAGCTCTAACTGATGGTTAAAACCGGTTACCATCACGGTTACCAATTCTATTTGGTTACAATAACTCTCACAGTAAATCTAACTGGACTTAGTGAAATTGAGCCTGAATTCAATAAAATTTCAGTAAGAATACTGCTTTTCGGGACTAATGGTTGGTTTCAAAAAATTAGTAGGCCCATATAAAGGTGGTTTCCGAAAATTATCTCCTCAGTTTTATGATTGAAGAACGGTATTAGAGAGACTTTCTCTCTTATGATGAGAATGATGATTAAAATCTCTAGCCATATTTGACCACGTGCATCCCGAAGTGATATTTGTTAATTTTTGGTGGAGGTGCCAGTTCCTCGTATAATCGTGACAAACGTGAGTTCACGACTTCCTATGTATAGTTACTGAAGCATTTCATTATGACATGATAATTAACACATATACAATAGAAACATTCTCTCAACATTTTCACATTTCAGTAATAATACAAGGCACCCATGTTTGGAAGGACGTGAAAATATTTCTCTGAGAGTTTCCCTATAGCGATAAGGGTGGGCCAGTAGCTAGCACGCTGAATATTCATTCAGGACACTGTGGTTTAGGAGCTTTTTTTGGTTTTCTTTTGCCAATAAGGTTAATATCAGAGGTACTTCTTCCATACAAAAACCACAACTGTTCCCTTTCCATTATCAAGAACACTTGATATGAAATAAACTTCCATTTCATGTTACCATCATGTCATTCATTATGAACCGACGCCAGTAGATCTTGATCATCATCACAGAACGTCGTTGAATTAGACATTGGTCAAAACCGATGAATAAAGGTTCTGTTATGTATGGATGATAGATTTCTGATGAGGGAAATAATTATTCTTAAATATAACTATTTTAACATAATATTTCACATTCACGCTGGTGATAGGTAAACAATAAAAACACGACACAATGATAAATGTGAGCAATATTCTGAGTGTTTCGTGGTTTGGATTGACGGAAGACTATATTCTAGACTAAAACCGTGCATGCTGTATCTGCGTGTTGTGTTTAATTGCTGGACGTTTACCAGTGTGATTATTCTTATAGTTTTTCATGTTCAAAAACTAATGTATGAGCATTTGATCATGGTAGATGAATAATGAAAAACATGTCATTCGATGGATTCTGAGTATGTTATATTAATAATGTTTGTAAAATGGTTCACTGATTTTGTGTATCATGTTTTATTATTACAAGGGGCTGAGACTTGAGAGTTAGGGAAATCTATTGACAGTGGAGGAAGGGGTGAAGGCATCACAGCACTAGGGGCGGTATGAGGGTTGGCCAAGAGAAGAGGGAGGAAAAGCAATAAAAGTCAGGTTAAATCATCATGAAAAGTATATCCATTTCCCCTTCGTTGAAGTTTACATACATTATTTTATGTTCATCATGTTTATATTCAAAATTGCAGTCGCAAGCGCCATTTGAAAATCTCTCCAATTCCTACGGCATACTTGTAATTGAGTTTGGATTGAAGTTTCTAAGGATCGTTTAACATAATCGTCATCAAGCTGTAAAACTGATCCTTGATTCTTATTGGTCCAACCATTTGAATATCGACCAATGATGAGCTCCGGTTCTCTGTTAGTTCACCGGATGCTTTGCAAGAGAGCGCAGATAGCAAGAGTTGGACGGCAACGATAAGGAAAGTATTTTGAATAAGCCAATTTTGTTGACTGAGCCGCCGATAGCGTATTCCTCGGAGGGTATTTCACCGTTTGGCCGCATTTTAGTGTCGAAACGAGGCAACGTGAAAGAGCTCACTCGGAGTCAGTTCTGATTTAGAGGTCTCCATTCTACATTACAGCACACGTAGGAACAGATATGAACCGCGCTCCCAACATTCTATGCCAAATAAGTATGTGGATATCACAATTGATTTTAATTAAAATCTTGTTGAATTCTGATACGTGTTTAAATGACTCAAGCCGAATGCTTCATTCGAAAGATTTTTTTGGTACACGTACTTTACAACCGTTCATATATTCTTAGAAGCTGTGAGACATTTGTACGATTTACCGAGATATATTAATTCCAATCAAATAATTATGCATTCATTACTATTTTTCGCCATGTCACCAAGCACGCAAAAGTGAATGTGGATTAGTTGATTGCCCATATTGAATATATACTGATCACGCATAGCCTATGAATACTGAATGGGCCTATATTAATTTGTTTGTGTTTCTTAAACCTCAATTTGTTCAACTGTGTGGACTTCATTAATACTTGATATAGGCCTATGATACGATTATTACCCATTATCTGAAATTGAATTGATCTATGAATGAATGCATATTAGGGTTTTAAGGCGTATCGACAGCAAGGTCATATAGCATATTGTTGTACGAAAACAAATAGGCCTGCAAATTACAATATAATAATTCATCAAATCAGTTGATCAATGAAAAATTAGAACAGCGTGCGCTATCAGTATCTTTCGAAAAATGAATACAAAATGCAGTCCAATGAATTCATAGCGATTAAAAACAATTTCAAATAATAATTCTGCTATTGGAGAAAAGTTAGCAAATGGCATGTATGCCCAAATCACGTGCTGCAATATTTGATATTGTATAGGGCCCATATATAGTGGTTCTATCTGCCATCACCATATGATATATATATATATATATATATATATATATATATATATATATATATATATATATATATATATATATATATATATATATATATATATATATATATTTTTTTTTTTTTTTTTTTTCTAATATATATATATATATATATATATATATATATATATATATATATATATATATATATATGTATATATATATATATTTATATATTTATATATATATATATATGAATGTATATATATATATATATATATATATATATATATATATATATATATATATATATATGTATATATATATATGTATATATATATATATATATATATATATATATATATATATATATATATATATACAACTGATATATTTATATTTATATATATATATATATATATATATATATATATATATATATATTTATATATGAATATATGAATTGGGTATATATAATATATGAGTGAAGGAGAAAAACAAAACAAAGAGGGGAAGAAAACGGGAAAAATCTGTGAATACAAGTTACATAAAAAAGCTTATTACTTCACCTGGTAACAAGACAGAGAGCCTGCTTTTTGGATGATGCCGAGATAATATGTTGCACGAGGTGTGTATCTAGCCTATAACGAAGCATTCTGGCATGCATGGCTATTCTCATTCTCATCAGAAGTGGGAATAACTCACTGAATGGTTTTGTAGAATTTATCAATGACGATGTATCAAAGTAGTAGGCCTATATTAAAGGCTCAGATTGAGTTTGATTCGAGGATTTTATATTCATAGAGGCATATATGTTAAGGATATGAAAAAATGTATATACAGTTCAATAATGAGAGATCTATATGTCTTCAAAGTAGGCTACTAGATTCAATAAACAGATTCATGAATTTTCATTCAAATTGAAATTTAACCGCTCATTGAACAGAAATGGAGAAGAATGTTGAGAACTTTTTTCAGTAATAATGGAATCTCGAAAATAGTCGCTCTCCGTAGCTAAGTCAACGAAGACACCGAATTATAACCTGACGTTACCGTTGGGCGTGGGTTCAAGCTCTGAATCAGGCAGGTATCTTTGTTAATACTCTTTCACATATCAGCAATCTTCATAGTTGCATTATCACCTACTTATTCGTACCCTCGAATAAGCTAGCTTTTGGTGCGGTATAGTTAGGCAAACGATAATCATTCTCATAAATGAATAAATAAATGAATACAGATAAATACAAATACAAAACCTTGAGCAGTGGATCTTTCTAGATCGGGATGGAGGGTATTTGAAGAGGATAAATAATGTATAAATCATACATATTCAACATCAGGCCTATATAACATTCTATTAAATATCAAATAGTTTGCTAATTATTTGATACCACAATTTAGAGTATTGGATATTATCTTCTCTCCTCTATATTTGATTTATAATATATAGACTCGAATGGTTGTTCTATCATCTCGGGCTCGACATTGCATTTATTATAAGAACCGTTCTGCAAGTCTAAGCCTCTCTACTTTTTTAGTATACACCATTGAAAAATAATACCGTCTTATCTGAAATTGAATTTCTCTTCTAAATAAGTATTCAATCTTGCATTCCAAATACCCGTTTGATACGGTCTTTATTCATCGTACGAATCAAATCAAATCGATTCACGTCATTTCACAGAACCGATAACAAAATGTGTGCATTGGTTCGATCACTTATCTTTCTAATTGAATTCGAACCAACTCCACCATTCCACCGTATGAAGAGGTGAGATGTATGAGTGGAGTCGACGGATTATAATATACGTTTCAATGAATAATGCATGTATTAAAATATATTTCTGGTCGGCGTATGGGTTTGAATTTCATATTGGAGTTATGAGTGCACATTATGCACTTCAAATATTTGAATAATTGTTATATGATGAATTTCAAATGTGGATACAATCATGGAAATATCGATAATATATGTTTAAGATGTTCATTTTCGAGTTTTTTTCGGGTATTTTTTCAATCAACATCATATATCAATAATTTCTGTAGCTATCTGCTGAACTTCAATATTCGATTTAGAATCTTTTTGGGTAATCATTGGAATATAGGCCTATTATTTTCAAATTCGTTCATGAACATTTGAAAAATGAATGACTATAATCAATGATATGCCGATCATTTTCAAAACTTGAACTATTTTGATACAAATACTGTATTAAAAGTTATTTTCCCACAAGTTTTAGAGTGAAATCACTCATAGGTCTAAGATTTCTTGAATACCGGTTTACTTAATTTCATTCAAGTAGATATCAGTATTTTATCTTTTTTGTGATGATAATCTTTTTTATTTTCATATTAATCTCTGCCCTTCACGAGAGTTGCCCGAAGACACTGAATTATGGACGTTATGGTGAAAGATTATTTCAAGTGTAAAACTAATGTATTGACCAACAAATATAGACTCATGTGTGGCGATTGATGATTGACTTATAGGCCCATCACACTGGAAAGTGAAGAGTAGAGAATTAATAGTGCGATGACAATGATTTGAAAGGAAAATGGAGGAATGAAAATATGACGTCAAAGGAGAGAAGCTATTAATGAAGCCACCGCCGCCGTAGCTCAGTTAACGAACTCACCGCGTTAGAAATTGTATCCAGGTCGTGCGTGGGTTCGAGATCCGCATAAGACATGGGGTTTATTGAAGGTCCTTTCAACTATCTTCACTTCTTAGTTGCATTGTCATCCAGTCATTTTCATCCCCGTATAACTCAGCAGTTGATATGGGGTCGTTAGGGCCTATAGCAATATCGAAGTTAAACAAATTTTAAAAGACATAAATGAAATCGACTGACTATAAAATATCTCCTGATCAATAATGTATTTGGATATATTTATGCTAATTTTAAAGGTTCGATCTTTCACAGAAAATGTAACTGTGTATATTGTTATAACTTATCAAGTTTGAATAATCCATGTGTGCTCTAGCTCTCTATAGTCAGAGTGTGAATATGCAGTACAGGATTATGATCTTGAAACACCTAAAATGGACCCAGCAGCTCGAATCTCTCATGGAAATTACCAATCTCAACGCTTTTGTTTGAAGCAAAAAGGAAATGAGATGTATGCAAATCAGCAGGCTTATGGGGCTCCTATCCTTCCTTTCGTAAAGCTATTGCGAGCAGGACTGTGAAGATATAGATACACTCAGAGCTTGAGCAAACTGGCTACAACTTCCTTGGAGTCAGTTATTTGACGTATTTCGTATTTCTTATTATTTCTTATCAAGTGAATAGAGAACTCACTTGTTCATTTGGAATAATATTATGTCAAATAAGTTTCCATGATAATATTTACACTCAAATTCATTTCGAAATTACGATAATCATGTATTGTTGACAATTCTCTGGAAAAAAAAATACATGATTTATAATTATTCTAAAATAGTCATGGGAGAAAGACTCTTATGAAAATGGATGATGTTAGTTTCTTTCTATCGAAATTGAGTGATTAAAAATTAGTCATAGTAGGTATTTCAAACATATTCTTTTAGCTTGCCAACATATAACTGAGTACATTTTGAAAATGTTCTAATGATTTCACTACAAAATGAGCTATCAGCTATCTAAATGTGGGGCCTATATTGTGTAATTTAAATACTTTGAATGCTCTAATGAGTATTTGAATTAGAGACTGGATAAGATATACATTCATTATATTGAGTTTTCCTGTATATTCAATCTATTCATGAAGATGGGCCCACTTGATTCTGAATTTGAAAATTTGTAATATTCTATAGGCCTATATATATATTGTTTTGAATGTATTTTATATTTTTATATTCGATTTTTTATGGAAAGAAGTGATCATTGCCCAAGAGACTTATAAGTCAAAGTGGAAGATATCAACATTCGTGTGTTTTGTTTACTCTAAATACCAATGCTTGTAATGTCCGGATATAGATCACATAAACGGTTTTCACTTATAATGTGTTCCGGACTTTCGGAAACTGAAAGACTTTTATCTACAGTGGAAAATTATGGTCACAGACAGCGCAGTCCTGGTGTTGACGTTCATTGGTTTTGAATAATTAAAATAGGGTGGTAAGATCGCCCTTGTGGTGCTCCGTCCAAACGATCCTATCTTTCATCGATAGCCTCAATTGGGGAACAATGATTTTGTATCAAGTTTCGACGTTATTAAAACAAACTCAACAATGTTACTATTGAAAAGCTGAGCATGAGTGAAGCTGAGCATGAGTGAAGCTGAGCATGAGTGAAGCTGAGCATGAGTGAAGCTGAGGAGAGATAAGTTATGTGTTTTAGTTTTATTTTATGCCCATACTCATTTCATCATTTAAAATTCGTATTTTTTTTGTAGCATCTCTAGTAATAATTTTTATTTTCTCTTATGACATGAATCACATAAAGTATGAAATATTATTCTTCAAATCTCAGTTATCAAGTCAAAAAGCAACCAAATCTATAGATTTTTTCCAATCCCTTGGGTTGCACTTCAATCGCAAATTCTGACTCATGCACTCCTCCCATCCGTCTATTTACTGAGTGGACGAGAGTATACGCCAAGTTGTCGTTTTATTCGCAGCTCGCCCGCAGGAGTAATTAAGGGAGCTCATTTCCCCCTTCCCCTCTCACCTCCCCTCCATTCCTCCTTCTCATCCACCCTTTAGAGGCACTTCATGTTAATGAGATAGGGGGTTGTTTAGGCGCGAGTCACACAGGTTAGCTTGCTCTACGGGCCGCACCGGGCCGCATCGGGCCGCGCTGGGTCGGGCGGTAAAATCTAATTAACGGCTCACGCGGTATACGACTTGCTGCAGGCTATACTTCATAATCATTGTACCCTCGCATTCTTAGTAATAGAGTACACAAGTATAGACACTAACATCGCCATTTTTGCTTTTTTTTCGTACTAGAAACTTGCACGTATTACTATTATATGATAGTTAGAGCCAGTTGTAGGCTTACCAAATGATGATTAGTGAATTGGGCAATAGTTAGCGAATTAACTTGCTATCACAATTGGATACATACTTTATTTCCGTCACTTTATCAATAATCAAACAATTCATACCTGATTATCAATTGGTAAAACTGGCTAATATTCTATTATACTTCTAATAGACACGACCAAATGCATCTTATTCATTTGCTGAAATAAATCAGAACAAGATATCAAATGAACTCATTAAAAAAATCCATGAAATAGCAATATTTATGACAACAATGAATTGAAGAACACATTAAGAATAAACGTGTTAATGGCCGTGCCAATTGTATGTCAATGAAATGTGACCAATTAAATATATATTAAAAAACATTTCGGTGGAAGTGCCATGTCTGTCGTCATCAAATAAATCTCTGACTATTAAATTTCAATTGTTTGATACTGAGCTGTGATGTTGTTGCTGACTTGCTATGATGATATCTATGATGGTGGATTCCATAAGCAATGGTACAAATTTTTAATTAGACGTACTCAACTGAAACAAAATAGTTTTTAAGATTGTACAATTATGCCATGAGATTTGATAATAATTATTGATGGGCCATATAATATGAAGACTTTGATACGAAATGTGATTCATCATTTGTGAAGCGAGTATTTTTGCACCATTTTGAAGAAAATATATCTTATTGCAATAATTGTATGGTCATTGAATCAGTCCTGTTCAATCTGTTTGACCATGCTCTTTAATCTGTATGAAACAGTCTCTTGTATATCGAATATGTATTTCAAGCTTGTTTTTGCATAGCGTTAAAACTTTTGTGAACTTATGTTGAGTATGAAGCCTATTGGCATTCAGAACGTTGGTTCACACTATGACTATACGAAATAATTATTTCCAAATATATATATATTTTTTTTAATTCAACCCTTTTAGTACATGACTCACTTTCATATATTATGTGTCAAGCTATAATGCATTCAGTAGTTCAATTAAAATATATCCAGCCGATCAATAAATCAACAATAAATGAAAAAATTCAAGGAAAACTTCTATATCTGCTTCCACAATAAGAGAGATATACAACAATGTTGTTTTAGTCAGAAAAAGGTTTACCAAGAGATAAACGTCTGCTCAATTAAGGGTGGCTTTGTTTGTAATATTCGTTAAGTGAAAGGATGTGTTCTCCGGGCCAATGTGCCTCCTGTATATCTTCACCTCTGAATAGACACTCCGTTCTATGCTTGGAGACCTCCCACGAGAGTAAATATTTCCACTGATTAGCTACCATGCTACTCTCGAGATAATTACTGGCTGCCACAATAATTCTTGGCAGATATCTTCGTGAGCTTCTGCTGACATTCCACTCTCTTGTCTTGAACCGTGATGGCGGTGAAGTTACAACCAACAATGGCACTGATGTGGCAAACCTAACAATTCATGTGTGGCATCTATTCATGTGGAGAAACAAAGCAACCAAATTAGAAGGTTGAGTAATAATAATTCGAAAAATATATACTTGATTATATACTGAAACCCAACAATGGACGTTATTTTATGTCACGAATGATAATTTGATTATCCATACAATTTATGAAATTCAATCATATAAAATCACATCCCCAAAGTACTCATTCCTTCTTTTTTCCTTTAGTAATGTGATTCAATTATTTTAGATCTCTGTATTTTCCAGTCTATATAGGCCTATTCCAGATCATGTCCATTTATTTTCAATAAAAAAGTATCTCTGTGGCGCAATTGGGATGTTAGTTTCATCTAACTTAAAGTATACAGAAGCGTATAGCAAATAAAAAAAAACACAGATAGAAAGTAAAAAACCTAATTTTCAATATATTTAAATGTATGATGATGCTGGAGCTATTCTGAAATTCCATTATTTGAATAAGTATCTCATCTATTGTTATCGCCATTTTAGAATTTAGAAAATTTTGAAGGGACTCTCTTTGTTTGTAGTATCTTATGAATACTGCATGAAGGTAAAATGTGAACGAACTTACTATGCATTACTATGCAGTGTGAACTGGCAATCTCTGCCTGGGTGAATTTACATGCATGGGCTTTTATATAGTGGATACGCGCGACTATATATACTATTATTATTATCATTATTATTATTATTATTATTATTATTATTATTATTATTATTATTATTATTATTATTATTATTATATCACACGACATGTAGGTATACGGGATAAGTAAGGAGGAGGAGGGAGGAAGGGAGGAAATGGCGGAGGGAGCAGAGATGAAAGGGAGAGAAATAGGCTTTCAACACTGAAAGCTTTTTCATACACATTACATGCTAGACATGACTGTAAATATGGTATCTTGGAGAAAAATACATGACTTCCATTATGGAATAGGTTTTATCGAAAAGCAAGCACATCATGTTGTTAATATAGCGTATGGATGATGACATTATATTTAATATACGGACAAAAGTAAATACTCGACTATCTTGAAATCTCGTTTTTGTAATAAGGCCTATCAACAGTTATCATAACGATAATCTTTTTTTTATGATTCAAAGGTGCTAATACAAACATTGATGATACCTGATTGATGATTATCAATGATACAAACAGAAACATGGAAAGAATCAATCATTATGCAAAAATCATCCACGGATTGATTATAATTTCTGATTTATTCATTCATCGTCACACGTTAGCGTTAGTATTGAATTCATTGTATACATGCTTTCAAGGATTAAAAATTCACATCATTTCTATCTGTTTTTTGACACCATGATGAACAGACGGGGTACAAAATGATTGATTCTTTCTTCTCATAGTATAGGCCTGATGCTCACAACAGTTCGAAATTCTGATCAATTTTATAATCTATATAAGCCTGTCGAAAAATTATGGTTACAGACAGCGCAGTCCTGGTGTTGAAGTTCATTAGTTTCAAATAATCAAAATGGGGGGTAAGATCGCCCTTGTGGTGCCCCGTCCAAACGATCCTATCTTTCATCCTTAGCCTTGATTGGGGAACAATGATTTTGTATCAAGTTCGATGTTTTAAAAAAAAAAAAAAAAATGCATTTGTGTAAAAAATAAATACGGTATATTGAAGCATATTTCAAATTAATATTCTCAATGAATAAATATTAATTCAATAAAAATTAATATTTGAATTAATAAATCAATATTATTATTATTCAAATTTTCTGCATCTTCTGTAAAATAAATAAAAAAAAAAAAAATAATAAAATAAATAAATACGGTATATTGAAGCATATTTCAAATTAATATTCTCAATGAATAAATATTAATTCAATAAAAATTAATATTTGAATTAATAAATCAATATTAATATTATTCAAATTTTCTGCATCTTCTGTATACGAGATAATTTAATTGCTTGTAATTCACTTAAAAACGATAACTCTCCTAAAAAAAATGATCGATCCAAAATTCAAACAAATTCTTGTACTCATTAGGCCTAGCCTATTTCACAAATATAGAAAGGAAGTAGTCACTATTTATGCTCATGTAATTACGAGATTGATCATAATAATAATAATGAATGGCGTTAGTTCCTTTTAGAATAATGCAAACAAATAGATTGACAATGAGATACATGAACCCACTTGTTTTTCTTAATTACTATATAGTAGGCCTCATTTCCTCTAATAAAACCCTTCTGAATAATATATAAACATACGTTAGAATGTTTGTTATTTCCTTATGCTATAAAGCTTGGCATGTAGTCCGGCCTAGTGTGGGTGCTTGGAGATGATGTGCTTGATTGGACATATAGCTTTTTCATTCATCACTCATCAGTCTCTCATCAGCTGGTCTTAAGATGTACGTAAACTCGCATGGCGACGAGCTATGATTTTATAACCCAATAAAAAAAGTCATGTTGTTGAACCATTTGATGATAAAACTAACCTTATACCTACCGGCAAATAACATAAAAAACTTTATTGGATATGAACAAATATCATATTTAAATACAATAAAAATTGAATATACGTTTCGTAAATGAATGAGAATGCCACTATTATGGCCGAAAGTTGCACGAGATTTTCATGACTATACCCGCAAAACCAAAGTGACTACTTGCTCTTTATAAACAATTATATTATGCCATAATTAAATGTTTAATGGATTTTTAACAGTTGGAATAACGATTATGGTTTTATAATAGTTCACTCTCACTCACTATGCGCACGCTTTCACGAGGCGGGACAGATATACAACTATTAGCTAGCTTTTTATTTCATTTTAACAAGATGTTAGAGAAGGCTATAGGGATGTAAAGTGCAATCCATATAATATTAAATTTAAACCGTTTTTTTATTAGTAGTTTGAACAATAATTGCTCACGTATTCAAACTAACCAAGTGTTTATATAGGCTTGTATACTGATCGGCTGTTGGCTTTATAGGTCAATATAACAGAAATAGCTTACATCTTCATCTAAAACTCATGCATATTATTGGCTGTCAATTGTCAATAGCCACAATGTCAATCATTAAATATAGTGTGATGCCGTGCTAACGTTACAATGAAAAGGCGCGGATTAAAATAAATGTGATGAAATGTTGATGTATTGAACAATATTAAAACTTGTTTAGTCTTCATTCTTTAGGCCTATATGCTCGGAGCAAATCGATATTCATATAAGATATAGGCCTATATGTTATTAATTTAAAAAAGGTTGAAATTCATGAAAAAGATATCTCATATTAATGAGCGGTTGAAATTATTCTAATGAATAGATGAATAAAATTCCATGATTTCATTTCAGTTAGAGCTGACTTGAAATAACTTGGATTATCACATTTCATTATCTTTTATGTTTAATTGTACTACAAGTCTAGGTTTTCCGGTGGAAGATAAAATTTCATCATATTTTAATTATTGTTTACCGGTGATAATGATCATATATCATCCTAATATTCATTATCATCATTATCATATTTGATATCCCTCCACATATCACATATTATTCTACTACAATTTATTTTATATTATGATTATCAATCAATTATTGTTATTATGATTATTATGATTATATTTTTTTAATCGATATTATCACTATCAATATTATTAATATTATCATTATTATTATCATCAAATATCATTATTATAATTATTATTATATACCTGATTCTCTGTTCATTCTACCATATTGAAAATGTTTCATACTCGTTTTCTCTTCATTTAGAGGACAATATTTTGACGATAACATGTTTATTTGAAGTTACAGTTTGACTAAGATATATACATCTTCAGATTGAGTTACAATTTTTGAATCAGTAGCAAACATACTATATCTTTATTCATTAATAAATCTATTCATTTTCGTTTTGTTTTGCTTTTACTTCAAATATATCCCAAGTTATTCAGTTAGTCTAGGCCTATCGCTTAAAATCTCGTACTTTTGGCACTGAACGCATCCATTTCATACATCGTACTGAAGTCTACATATAGTGTATATTTTATGAATGTAACCCTCAGGTAAGCCTATCTAAGCTTTGTGGACAAGAGTATCAATTTAATTTTTTTTTTCATTATTATTCTCATTTTCTATATATATATATCATATATTCTTCTTTAGATATCATCAATCCTATCATCAATCCTCAATATGGATGTATGAAATCGAATCCATTACATTTAATGTTGTGTTATTATTGTCAAAACGAGTGTCATATGAATACATGTAGGCCTAATCGAAAAAAATATAGCATTATTATTATTATCTTCATCAGTTATTTATTTTCATAGTCCTATATTGTGTGTGTCTTGAGATGATTGACTGTAAACACTGTCTATCGTAACGCGCTTCACTCTTCTTCGTTACTCCTTGACATCTCATTACGGCGACAATATATGAGTGCGCTTCCTGTTTCTGTTACGAAATATTGAAATTCTAGAGATGCGATCGAGCATTTGCAAATCACAGTTTCTGGTACTTGGTGACAATGACATATTTTTGCCCGTCAACCAACTTATCCAGTCCGATAATCATTACGCATAGCCTACTCAATGCCCTATATATGAACTTACTATAGCAAGATGCCCGATGCGTATTATAGCCAGCCTCATGCCCAATATCCGATATAGGCTTGCCTGATGTTTCATGCCCGATGGAAGAGGCAGTTTCTGATTAAGAGTGCCTTCTATAGTGTTGACAAATTCATGTTGGGGTGTAAAAATGAGTTTTCAGAACCTGGATCCTAATTTAGTGTTTCAATGTATACATAGCATGTGTGTGTTCTTGTTGTGTTTCATTATTATTCAACTGACTTGATAGATGCCAAGTATTTATAGAAAATAGCATTAATCATATTATATTCCACCTCATCTAATACTGTGTACAATTTTATGCATTTTACAACTTTTTAATTTTTCAGTGATTATGTATTTTTAAGTGACTGTCTATATGATCTACATTTCATTTATTGTTGTTTTTTCAATGATAAACTTGTGAATCCTTCATTAGACGAAAATAAAATGAAATGAAATGAAATGAAATGAAATGAAATGAAATGAAATGAAATGAAATGAAAGAATAGAAAAGAAATCTGAACAAAAAAAAGCGAAGAAAAAATATTATTTCATTTTTCAATTGTTGATGATTATGCTGGTTTTGACATACAATTTGTCACGTTAATTTCTTTTCGTGACACAATATATGCAATAATTAAATTGTATTATTACGTCAATTATCACACGCTTCACACATTCACTCTAGAACAATGAATATTTCTCTGACATAATTTTATTCAATTGAATTTAACATCAATTGCTTCTCTACTTGAAATTTATTCAACAAAAGCGATACAGTATGCATTACATGTGCATTACCGACATTCATGTGACATGACTGTAATTGCATGAGGGTTATAACAGAAAAGAATAAGTTGTTGAATTGTTTCTGTGAGTCTTTATGTCTACCGACATAGGTCTTACATACAACATTTTTCTTTGACAGTTTAGTTTATATTTAATGGCCTTTCATCATCACCAGACTCCATGTGTTAAATAATTTGAACCACGCAATAATATCATTATGGCTTATGTACAAAGTTCTACCCGTGGCGGCATATCTTGGCGTATATATATATATATATATATATATATATATATATATATATATATATATATATATATATATATATATATATATATATATATATATATATATATATATATATGAATATATATATATAGAAAACAGTTGCTGTAAAAAACATCAAGTTCTTATAAAACATGTACGAAAAAATAGAGAATCTTATCCATGTAGGTCGAAAACGTGGGTTTCCACTAGCCCTTGTCGTGTTCACAATCACAATAAAATTAAAATATCCATTCATTTATAATAAATGGTCCATATATTTTGGTGAGTGGATAAACTGATATATGGGTGGTCGTATGGCTAGCAAGATGAATTGTCATACAGAAGACCACGATTCGACTCCCGACATGGTCGACCATCCTGACAGAGGCTTTTCGTGGTTTCCCTTCGTCGTTCCTTTGGGATGGTTCATTAAAAGTCCACGACCG
This sequence comes from Brachyptera risi, assembly GCA_964007535.1. Classification (NCBI taxonomy): domain Eukaryota; kingdom Metazoa; phylum Arthropoda; class Insecta; order Plecoptera; family Taeniopterygidae; genus Brachyptera; species Brachyptera risi. The sequence continues at coordinate 43,318,441 of OZ023327.1, forward strand.
ACTCATTCCCACTATTCATCAAAAACAGATAATAAAATAACTTTTCATCTCATGACCTTATTATCTCATACATCATTCACCGATGCCAATAGATCATAGTCATCAGTACAGTGCATCGTCAAACCCAATTTAAATAAAATGGACAAATATTGCGTGGGTTGAACGATGATCAAGTAAGTTCAACACCTAATATTCTGTTTTCTATAATGTTGTCGCGCATATAAATTGCATGCGTTGCGTTCATGGATAGATGCCTGGTATATCCATGTATACATTATAGAAATCCTCATGTTCAATGAATGTGACTGAGAATTCATTACATAAATACGTGTTTACGCTATTCTGGTTAGCTCAATTGATGACTCGTTGACTGTCTTGTGACATCTTTTATTGAGTGCGTACACACAATTGAAATTAAGACTTGATGCTGGTGCCTATAGGCCTATTGGCTGATTATATTTCATGATAATGATTCGTAAGTTGGGCCTATATACACAACATATACTCCAGCGGAGTCGTACTTCAAAAATTTGAAATATAAATCGATCCACAAGGACTATAAGTCTATATTTTTGTAGATAATGTTTTTTTTTCGTCTCTTGTGTCATATTAGAACATCGTATAGTTAAAAAGGTGTTTATAGATTCTCTCATAGATATGAAGTTTTCTATATGCAATGAAAATTTGAGTAGCTCATATGTACCGGCATCGTGACAAAGACACTCTATAATAACACACAGTGGTTCTGGGCAATTATCTCATATGCCAAAATCACCTCTAGAAATATTTAATATTCAACTTTATTAGCTAAACGACGCGGACTGTTACATTGTATAACAAGACTATCATGGTCACACGACACATCTGTTATTTATTTCTCATGATATATTATACAATTTATTTATATTATATATATATATATATATATATATATATATATATATATATATATATATATATATATATATATATATATATATATATATATATATATATATATATATGTGTGTGTGTGTGTGTGTGTGTGTGTATCTATGTGTGTGTGTGTGTGTATGCATGGTAATAAAAGTTGTCGCCTAATATGAAGTCCTAGCTCTTCACTTATATCTTGACTTAAAATCGTTTCAACATATGTTATATCCCCTAATATAGTATCCGACATTGTAAAGTCATGCGGATAACATGCATGTTCCATAGGCAAGAGTATAAGCCATCACCAATTATCATTTATCATATAGAATAAGATAAAAAGTTAAGTTTAGAGCAACTTTGTTGCATGATCAATAAACTAAGTATTCTAATATCCATGTTTTACTTTTATCACATGATGAGGAGAGAATGGAGATATTTATGAGGGACATACTGAACAAGGGTATTATACTGGTATGTTTTGTGGACAAAAAGTGTGATGTGTGGTTCGGCTAAGAAGATGGTGGCTCCTCCTGCTCCTTTTCGCATCGACTTGAATATGTCAAGAACTGGTGTGACCCGCCGTCACCCTCAGTTGTCTGACCCCTTAGCACGTGAGCACGTGAGCAACTCACCTTGGGATAAACATGATACCTCCCACCTTCCACCCCCTCCCCCCTCCCACTCCGCGACTTTGACAAATTTTGCCATATTAAGAAACTAAGAAGAGAACTGAAAAAATTACCAGAAAAAATGGTGAAATAAAATGGTAGGCTATATTGAAAATGAATGTAATCTGATAGAGCATGTGTTGAAGAAAGTTATAGTTGGCAAAACTATCATCGTGATTGATATGTGATGAATAATATTCGTAAATCATCTGATATAATTTCGAAATGAACCTCGGCTTATTTCAGTCAATTTGTCACATGATTATGTACTTCAATAAAACCCTATATTTTTTAATAAATTAATACAGTTTGTAGCGCAGTTTGATTCAAATGTTTGAAAAAACATTGCACGTGTTCGCAATTATTATGTATGTTTGTATTTTCAAATTTCAGCAACATTTCGATTTTACAGGTAGTTAAATAAAGTTCAGCTCATAGTTCACATACTTAGCTGATAGCTTATATTTATCGTGAGAGCTTATCGCTGAATCCAAAATAAAATGAGGAATAAAACATACTATGGTATATTCAACCAAATAATTTCTATCTGTGTATCGTATTAATTTTATCTCGTCGTGTGTTTAAGCCTACGTTATACATCAGCTCCCTATTTCTGCAAGCGCAAATATGACAAATCTTGAAACAATGATTAAGATAATTTCTACATTAAATTTTATAAATACATAGTAGATTGTAAAGTTGAGGTAGGCTTTGTTTTGAAGCGTATCAGTAAGGAAAAGATTAGATGGAGAGTATGAGCCTTAATCTGACTGAGACTGCACCTACGGCGTTGGAAAAGATGTCATGTTACTCGTAAAATTAAGTTTTTACGACCATTTTATGGACATCGTTGTCATGTTTACTCCTTCAACCCCCCACAATCAACCCTTCCTCCCACTTCCCTGCCTCCCATCGACCCCCCTCCCCCTCCCCCCTCTCGCACAACCATATACTGTTTGCACGCTCCAACGACTCTTGATAAAAATTATTTCTTTCAATTTGAAGAAATACCACAATTATTTGGCAGCCGCTATTCATCGAACCATCGGTCTACGTCACCACGTGCAGACGTTTTTTTTTTTTTTTTGTCGTCGTCGTTGTTGTCGTCGTTGTTGTCGTCGTTGTTGTTGTCGTTGTTTTTGTTGTTGTTGTTGTTGCGCGCAACCTGATCCAACCTAAAGGACTCAATCGAACTAATTTAGTGAGCCAGCCTATATAACCTCTCTAAACTAGCCCAAACTAACTAACGTAAGACAAACAAATTTACATTCTGAACTAAAACCAATCTTAAACCTATACTTCCGTTCCGACGAATAGCCACTTCGCAGTTATTTTCCAATATAGCCGGCATTGTGTATAATATATTTTTATGTACATGCATGTAGTTTCATACTAACAAACGTTGGCCAATTTTTAAACAGAAATAAGCTCATCAAAAGCTTACTATACGCTTAAATCTGGACAAAGTTATGACTTTTCAGAGAGAAAACTTCCAGAAAAATAAATAAAATGCATGTATGAAGTAGATTATCCTGGAAAATCCATATGACTGCAATTTTCATATTTGTTTTCAAATCTTCATAGTTCGGAAAAAACGATGAAATGTTATGGAAAGATAATAGGCAATGACACGTACTTCATATGGTGAGCCAGATGAAGCGTTCATTCTTGAAAATTTCCTCATGATGAAATTAGGACAAAATTGAATTTATGGAATTATTCCTATATATTTCAAGTTTCATCTGCTGATTTTACTATCTTACAGAACAACATAAGTTACTTCGATCATATAGGAATACATAACATCAGGTTTGCAGCTTCTATGACTTATAAGAAATTCAATAAATTTTTCTCACCACCATTATTTTATTCCTATAGGGCCTACTGTCTGAAAGTTTCCGTATTCCTTACATTTTGTAGTCATATAAATCAACACCTTAACGTTCTCGTTATGTCATGAATTAACGTTCTCGAAATTGCTATTTGTTCTTCAAATGAACCCAATATTTGCATTTATATAATGCATTTATACCATTTATATAAGACCATTATAAGATATAAGATTATAAGACCATTTATATGAAAAAAGTGTAATTTTTAAAATAAATATAACAGAATGATTATCGAAATAAAAATCACACACAATTTCAGAGAAAACTCGAATTAGGCCTACATTGAATTATTACACGGAGTGAAAGTTGAATGGAAAATTAACCTCTCTTAACTAGTAACATATTCTTCACAAAACTAACCTTTAACAAAATATTATTGAAGTTTGTCTACTGATTGTGTTCAAATTACTACAAAAACCTTCGGGTACTTGAAGCACTAACCTACTGAGATTGGTGGATCAGTAGCTATCGAAGTGAACTGTCATTCAGAAGTCAGAGTTGGCCTCCCACCATGGACGGCCATTCTGCCAGGTTATTCGCTCTCTCACTGAATGCTGTCATTGTGCTGATGTTGAACTTGATGATGTTGTTAAAGTGAATACTGGCGAGGTTCATTTATAGGAGCAGGCCGCAATCACAACCATCGTCCTCACCACAGTCCAAAATACCTATGTAATCAGAAAACTTTTCATCTTATCCTCCATTATCTCATTTATCATAATATACCTTCGCCAATTGATCTCAGTTATTATAATTACGCTGTCAGACTCAATATAAATAAATTATAAAATATAGTTATTGATGTTATTTCATATCAGTCTACTATACTTATGACTATATTATTGATCCAAATGTTATTCTATTATAAGCTGTATTTTTCTTGTCCATCAATATCAGCCATCAATGAATGAATACATTTTCTT
>OZ023327.1:43327835-43330335 GCA_964007535.1 Brachyptera risi
ATATACAGATGAAACATCATAGTGCACATCACATCATACATTTTAATACGTTTAATACAATACGGACCGAAATCCTTGTAGGCTTACAAAACGTCGAAAATTTTATCGATACTCCAATCATCATATCTGAAACTCAATATTATAACCTTCAGAAATAATACCGTCGACAAACAAGTAAGCTAAATAAATGATTAAATGATTACATTAACATTCCAGTTGCGTCTTTTCTTTCACCCTCGCATGTTCTTATTCCTGTCGCCACCAAACCATCATTATTTAACAAGATATCGAGCCAAAAGAGAATGAGAAAATGTCTGGAGGTAAAGGTTGTATTGTGTTCATATCTACGACTCGACTCGGTTTATTTTAATAAAGCAAGTTCGTTGATTGGTCGCGGGACTCTAGTCACGTTGTTTGTTTTGTGAACTGAGAGGTGATCAAATAAACAAAGGAAGGGATGAAGGGGGATGGTTGGGATGAAGGGAAGAGAGGGGGTATTGTAACACCTATACGATATTACAGTAGGGTTAGCTCTAAGCTAAGGCCTGGGAGGGAGTACATATTGCCAGACGTATGTCTATGTGATGGGGGATCAACCTATAGGCCTACATGCTTAAAGTCTTCGACGTCGATCTAGCGCACCCAGATTGTAGCCGGTTTTATAACAATATTTTATTGTCCAATAACTTTGTATTCTATTTATAGTTATACCGAAATATGTAAGATTAGGCCCTACTGATGTCAGATTAACTTGAAAATTGATTTAAACACTATGAAACAATGGATAGTAAAAGTATTTCACTTTGAATTGGAAGAATATGATATGTATCTTCAAATTTAATATACTTGATTTTGACCATTCGCGACTAATTGCCAACCGAAGCAGTGGTTATGCGTGGTAAACGTCCGATGAGATAGAAGACTATGAACGTTGACTGAAGAACGACTGGCTATAGCAGTTGATCAACGATTTACTTTCTACATTTTATTTTATTAATATCAGCTTGCGGTTATGACTCAACCCCAAATCTTTTACTACCAATGGAACAAGACCAATATTGACATTATTTTTATCCACGTATCCCGGAGAAAAAGGCAATATTCAAAATGACATGAGTGATCCCGCTGCACAACCCATCTAGATCCTGCAGGCTCTATTGAATCAAGTAAGACGTGATTTTACTTATTCATATTCCACAAAATAATAAAATTCAATTCGATACGTCTTCTCGAAAATGCTTGGTCTGCCAAAATCCATCAAATTAAGTCCCCTCGTGGACTAGAGTTTCTATAGTCTGTTACAAACAACATATAAAAGCATTCTTTTATTTATACCAGATGACGAATAAGAATGGATTGATTGAATGAAGTGAACTAGAGTCTTCTCATTGTATCCAATGTTAGTTTATAGTACACTCTTTCTTATTACGTAGCAAAATTAATGGGCGTTATCCTTGTGTGTAGCATCATTTGACTTTTTATAAGAATATAATACAGTCAATACTGAATAAGTTCATAATATTTCAAAAACATTCAATCATGAACTGAATATACATAGACCTATGATTTATCAATCGGACAATAATTTTGAAAAAATGTAATAAGACAAAAACAAAACATTACACATCAAGTATTATTCATAACTGTTTGCTTTGAATTTTGAAGCATGTATTAAGAACGGAATACAGCCATTTCTATGTAAACATGATAGCAAGTCGGTTGGTGAGAAATTGTGATTCGGAAATGGCTTCTGAAATATTCAACATGTGATTCAACCAAATGGATTAGACCTACTGCAAAGACTTTCCTTATACAGACTAAGTAAGCTAACCACCTAGAGACTTTCGACACGATTTATTAAAATATATCAACATTATTATTATTTAGTTTGACTTGTGGAATGTGTTTAATGTATACCTATTATTGTTGTGTTTACGAGAGATGACGGCTTGAACCACCCGTGCGTTAGTCGTGTAGGGGTAGAAGAAACGATAGATCGGGACCTTTATCTCTTGTGGACATAAGTATATACATTGTATCACTTCTTACCACAAGACAGTGTCTTTTTGCATCCACGTACCACCGTCACGAGTTACAATAAATGTCTAACATTTAACAATATAATATAGGCCTGTACCTACCGTTGCTCAGCTTTGTCGGCTTTCACTCTGTATCGCCATCTAGTACAGTCAATACCAGATTCATGCCAAACTTGTGCCTACAGTCTGTTTCCATTATAACATAATACTAGGTTTGATTGTTGTAATAATGCATCATCACCAAAACTGCAATTCAATATTTCATTTTTCACTTCTATTTCTTTTTACTTGAACAAATGAATATATTTATATCAAATATGGCAAGTTCCTATACAGCCATGGTGAAATCTCCTCATACGATCACAATTATGTCTAAATTGTTCATTTGCAAGGCAATCTGAGAAATTATGAAGTTTCTAAAAAACTCAAGTCAGGTTGGGGGTGGGTCTGATCCACGAGTT
>OZ023327.1:43335335-43337835 GCA_964007535.1 Brachyptera risi
ATGAATCAATTGATAAGCCTACATATTTACATTCGACGAACTTTTTTGTATGCATGCAGACATATTCCATTATTTACATATATAAGTTGTAAATACTTCATTATCATCATATGACTTCATGCACAATTTACCCCTTGCAGATATAGCCGTGTCTCATGCCACGTATATATAGGCCTACTTACGTCTTACTATGTTACATTAAATATAATATTATAATTTGAGACCCATATTTTTGGCTCAGGGAGATGATATTGACGTCTACATGAAAACAATCAGTAATGGAGAATAGTGCTTTCTACTCAGGTATAAGCTTATATCACAGCTCGTGGCGTTTCAAATTGAAATGATATCTTGAGAGAACTTGAAAAATGAATCCGTATAAACCAACAATTATCATATTCATTCAATCCAAGTTAATATAATATATTTATATATATATATATATATATATATATATATATATATATATATATATATATATATATATATATATATATATATATAATACATATTTATATATATAAATACATATATATAAATATATATATGTATATATATGTATATATATATATATATATATATATATATATATATATATATATATATATATATATATATATATATATATATATTTATATATATGACAGCGGATACATCATGTCCCCCAGTTGGTCCACAGCTCTCGCATCTTTGAAAAGAATGGGAAGAAGGCCACAACTCCAATGCAGTGCCCTCAACAAGTAAATGAAGATACCAAAACAAGAGGACCAAAAAGATATTCCTACGATCTGCGGCCAAGATGAATCGAAAAGTCTTTTATCGAGTCAGCCACTGTTTATTTTTATTTTCATTTGCATTTATATTTTTATTTTCAATCTCACTATTTGTATGCTCGCTTCTATATTTTTTCACTGATATTCAAACAATTTTCGTATTTATGTTTAATGAGCCAAGGCTCCATCCATATATTGACTCTGTTAAAAACGTAGTGGTATCCAAGTGCATATGTTGAGAAAGAAATAATCGATTACAATTTTTGTCATATTATTCAGTTCAATAATTCTCTTGAAAAAGACCATAACATAATGGTTGAAACGTAGAGATATTAAAAAGATTTCACAATTTCATACACGACTTCAATCTTCCTGGTGAATATAGATCATTATTATATACATATATATATATTTATATATATATATATATATATATATATATATATATATATATATATATATATATATATATATATATTTATATATATATATATATATATATATATATATATATATATGAATATATATATATATATATATATATATATATATATATATATATATATATATATACATATAAAAATATATATATATATATATATATATATATATATATATATATATATATATATATATATATATATATATATATATATATGTATATATATATATATATATATATATATATATATATATATATATATATGTATGTATATATATATATATATGAATGTATATATATATATATATATATATATATATATATATATATACATATATATATATATATATATATATATATATATATATATATATATACATATACATGTATATATAAGTATATATATATATATATATATATATATATATATATATATATTTATATATGTATATATATATATATAAATATATTACGGCATTTTGTTGTGTTGGTCTAATAATACTTTGCAAATACAACACGGTTTATCCAGTTTCAACCAACCAATCGGATCAATATAGATCCGGATGTAAAACCTTATTTGTCACGTTAAAAACGTGGAACGTGATGAAATGTATAATGCATATAGCGATTTGGGATTTCTTCTTCCCACATTTCTGGTGTTATTTCTAATTTAGAGGGTGTGATAGTATAAAAGTTTTGTCTTTTTTCATAGCCTAAAAATATAACCATTCTATATGTGTGCTCAACATGAGGCTAAATAACATCAACCTTTATGCATGTTTTTGAAGTTGGAATGTGACGGCTTTTCACGCGACTGTTGTTATTCAATTTGTCACGTATATTCAATGTGTAATGTCAACGATATTTTTGTCTTGGTATATATTCACATTTCACTAAGGGATTTGAGCTGATTGATAAGCCTACTAACTATACAAACAAAATCGCTGGCAAAACGTGATTGTAACTATACTCATTTCATTTACCCATTAATCAATTCACACAAGCACATTGTATAACAGAAATGTTAGTCTAGGCCTATACACTTTTGAATTGCATTGGTAGTTTTCATTATATTGTTCTAGGCCTAAAATATTCTCGCGTGTTTGTCACCATTCTACTTCAGACAAATATGAATTTCAGTGATTGTTGGATAGTTTATTGTGTAGGGATCAGTCAGTTGGAACCTCCAATCTTTGGAGACTTCCGCACATTCTTAATAAAGATTCATACTTTTAGAAAATTCGTATGAATCATAAATATATTACAATATTAAAATCAACTCAAA
>OZ023327.1:43342835-43355335 GCA_964007535.1 Brachyptera risi
AAATAATAATAATCGAAATCAATCGATATTATATCTTACTCGAACGATAAACTAATTCATTATGCTAAACTACAGAAATAAATAATTATATAGTCCCATAAATAACTTATGAGTAATATTTCATAGGCGCATGATGACTCCGATTTATGATAAAATCAGCCAAGTTTCTTTCTCTACTCGTCAATTTATCGTTAACACTTGTCAGTCTGATATTGCTAGCTGTCATGCAATCGTGAATGAAGATAGCAATTCCACACTTGTATCCACGAAAGAAGGTGCGAATCACTCGCGCGCACTTGGTGTGGGATGGAGAGACGGTCGCTCGGAAGCTTCATTCCTCGATCCTCTTCAAGCTACAATTTCTCAACTTGTATCTTGCTTTGAGAAAAGAGGTTATCCCTCATACACCAACCCAATCTTCAACCACCCCTACAGACCCAACTATACTCCAACTTATTGTGATACTTATTCTACATGTTGTGCGTATTAGAGGTACTGTGTCAGATGGACAAAAATGGTATATACCATAGTCTTGTTCTGTGTATAAATATTATTATACAAACCACTTTGGAACCTCGTGATAATCTGAATGATGGAGTCGATCTAAATCAAATATTTATCTAAATTTTGTAGAAATAGGAGTTTCATTCATTTTATTTTTCATTCATTTTATTTCTTATTCAACATTTCAATTAGAGAATACTACAAGTGGCACATCAAACGATATCTATACATTGCATTGTCTATTGGTCTACACACTGTATAGATGTAATCATTATGTACACATATGAAAGTATTCCCAAATCGATACGTCCAACACTGGGCTCAGATCTCAGTGAGTTCTCGTCTCCCCCATATGGTGTCGTTGTCAACACCATATCTATCATTCATCTTTTGAGGCAACGTTTATGCTCTGAAACGACAACTGTATTGCTCTCACGATTCAGTTGGTGTTCAATGTATTGCCACGGTTCGTGTACATATGGAATAAATGAATTATTCATGTATCAAATAGATATGCATATCATAAATGATCACATTATCGTAGTCTTCAATCTTCTTCATGCAGTCATTAAACATCTTGAGATATATTGCTTTTGTGAATTTGGAATGAAATAGTTGGAATGATCTCATTTCCCACCTATGATAATTTGTTGGAAGTAATAAATACCCAGCAATAATATATGAATTGGTTGAAGCTATACAGCTTTAGCTATACGCAGTTGCAATTCACTAGATTGAAACGTTCGGTAATTGTCATCAATTAAAACACATGAACTCATAATAAAGAAAAGTGATTGGAATGAACGAACGAGAGAAGGTGGATAACACGTGCCAGGTCAGACGTGCATGTATGGATATGGGAGCGAGCAGCATGGCTATGGAAAACTGCTGCTAATGTGTTTCAAATGGCAAGTTAAGCTGTAAAATGCTGGGCTGAACCATCAACAAGCTGCGGTCTGAACTTGTAGTAGTAGTGTTTTTTTGATAGCTTTCTCTTACGAGAGTCGTGCATTCATTCACGGTGAGCTCCTAAGTGACAGGGTTTGGTGGAAGGGAGGGAGGGAGGAGGCTGCAGGGTGAGGGGGGGGGGGGGTGGACTGTTAAACGATTTATTACCACCGAGACGATGTCATAAACACTGATTATGACCTGCACACTTTACACACATCCAATAGTATACAATTTATACAAGTTGACAGTAAAGCATAATATATATATATATATATATATATATATATATATATATATATATATATATATATATATATATATTTATATATATATATATATATATATATATATATATATATATATATATATATATACATATATATATATATATATATATATATATATATATATATATATATATATATATATATATATAAACACTCATATATATATGGATATATACATATACATATATATATATATATATATATATATATATATATATATATTTATATATATATATATATAAACACTCATATATATATGAATATATACATATATATATATATATATATATATATATATATATATATATATATATATATATATATATATGAACACTCATATATATATATGAATATATACATATACATATATATATATATATATATATATATATATATATATATATATATATATATATATATATATATATATATATATATATATATATATATATATATATATATATATATATATATATATATATATATATAATATATATATATATACATATATATATATATATATATATATATATATATATATATATATATATATATATATATATATAGCTCATATCCACACATAAATAAATGGATTAATAAATACTCATCATTGGGAATTCGTATATTTTGGGATACATATAGGGCGTGAAATTTATGCTCTTATCCTATTATTCACGAGTTATCAATCACGACGGAGTGATCATGAATTGCATCACCTGTACATAGAATGTGAGAAAATTATCAATCTTGAAATATTCACCTCTCTGGGATTGAACGCTGAAATAGCTCACCTGCAAACTCGGCACTTCCACCTGTGTAATATTGACTGATGAGAGAATCGCTTGAAAAGTCGTTGCTTGCTTATGGCATTCGCAATTTCTCATTCTGAATTGTTTCAGATGCAATGGAGTGATCTCATCCGTCTCCCTTCTAATATGCGAATCATAGGCATTCCACTGATATGCATTCTGATGTTATTTAAAGTGATCATTTTTAAGTAGAAAACCATATCAAATGTGGCCACTTTATAATTGTGGACATCCTGTGAATTGTGTTCTTTCTTCCCTCAGATTGCCGTTATTGTTGTGAATCTACCTACTTCTCACTGGTGATATTGCAACTCCTTCAAAGTGGAAATCTATCGGATACTCGATTATTCTAAAAGGTAAGATATAGGATACAATTGAGAGATTATTGGGACATTTCACGGATATTTTCGGTAGAGACAACAACGCCTACCAGTATGTATAGTATATTTTTTGAAGCATTGCTTGCAATATGCAATACATTGTTATATAACCACTTATCACTACATCAACTATAGGCATATAGATATGTGATTATCATTCAATATTAAGTTTGAATAATTGATTTCTTTTCTCATAATTTTTGGAAAGATGTTGCCCAGATTGAGTCTACATATTGGAGATTCATCAATGAATACATGAGAGTTGAGCGTAATCAAATATGAATATATAGACATTCGTATTCATGTGTCAATTATATATATATATATATATATATATATATATATATATATATATATATATATATATATATATTCATATATATATATATATATATATATATATATATATATATATATATATATATATATATATATATATATATATATATACATATATGTATATATATATATATATATATATATATATATATATATATATATATATATATATATATGTACATATAATGAATATATAATGAAACATGTCGACTTTTTCTAGTAGGCCTATATATAACCGTTCCAACTGTCCACACTTTCTACATCGTCGGCCATTTTACCGTAACCTAATATGCATATGAGAAAGATTTTTTTGCTCTCATTTATTAAAGGGGAACCTTTTTGAACAAAACGGACACTGTAAACCAACAAGAGAAGTAGTAAAACTTGATTGACAAAATTAATTCTCGAATATTATTCAAACTGATACAAAAAATGATATTATTCAACAATATATTTGAACAAATAGCATCTAAGAAACTAAAGATTGACTCTATATATAGTATTGAGAAACCGATTGTTGAGAGAGAAGTTGATGAATATATCATCAGGCTTGGCCTGTATCAAAAAAAAATATGACATAGAAATTATATGGGACCAACATATATAAATTACACATAATAATGACAATATACCCTGTATATATATACATATATAACCCTTATCAACTCACATTGGAAAGGTGACTGAATAGAAACTTCGGCCCAGTTTCACAAATGAATATGTTCCTTAGAATGCGTCTTACATAGTATAGGCCTATGGTGAATATTAGTTGTCACCTGGTATTTGTATGCTTATACGGTATACTATACTGGAAATATTCCGTAGCATAAAGGATAAACTGCCCTCATATACCTAAGACCCCATATGAGAGTCGATTTAGCGGAATACCATTTTGTTTTATGATGGCGTTTGAATGGTAAGCAAATTTCAAAATTTTAATACAGGAGAAAACACAGATATTCCGAATTCCTTCAAAACGGTGTCATTTGAAACAATTCAACATATATCGCATAATGTTCGATTGTATAGACCACTGCTACAGAAATATGTCAAATATATATAATACTTTCGAATTGTGTTACTTTCCATAAGCTATATCAGAATATAGACATACATTCATCACTAACGCGAGAATAATGTAATCTAGGCTTATATAGAAGAAATTCTGAGAACGAAATGACTGAATAAGTCATAAAAGTTTGAAATAAATGAAAGCATATATTTTTGCTTAGTTCCTGGTATATTAATGTGTTTTACCTGATTCGTTCCGTTGCAAGAATGACTTATGGTGGTGAAATATACGGGAGAGTCAATGGAGGAAATGACACCCATATATATTCATATTATATATGTTTATATATATATATATATATATATATATATATGTATATATATATATATATATATATATATATATATATATATATATATATATATATATATGTATATATATATATATATATATATATATATATATATATATATATATATATATATATATATATATATATATATACAACATTTTTTCATGGATGCGATCCATATAGCGATGTTTGAAGGTTTTTGTGAATGCATAAAAATTTGCTTTCTCTGGGACTTCAACCCAGGATCTCAAGTCCCAGAGTGGGAACATTCATGATTCAACGAAAACGTTCATGTATATTGTACATATTATATGCATAAATCTTCATGATGCTTTCCATTGATGACGTGATATGGAGCTGAAATTGTATGATATGATTATTTCTCTTATAAATTGTTCCTGCTCAGTTTGCGTCCGATTCGTTGATACTAACTGAATCGTTTTGACGAGCGCTGTTCGATAATCAACGTGGATATCAGAGAGCTGGTTATCGATCATAGGGGCTGACTGCACTCACGTCTTGGATTGTATGTTGGTGGGAGGGTAGTGTCGGGGCGGTGGAGGGTAGTGGAGGGTATCAGCACGTGATGCGTGGGTTGAAGTGAAGATTAACATAGAGCATGGCTGGCGTGTTGACTGGTGTTTAGTGTTTACATTCAATCACATCGACGCCCCCCCTCCTCCTCCCTCCTTCTCAACCCAACCACCGTCCACGAGAAAAACCCAACATCCACCTCATAATGCCCTCTCGCCATATACGAAACGCGAGACAAAATGAAGAAAACGAAACTTGCGCTGCAAATCGTGGCAATCACCATTTCAGATGGGATTAAGATTGTTTTGGTTATATTTTTCCACGATTTTGAAATCTGTGTGAGAAAGTTTCGTTGAACATTTTGTATAGCAGAAGATTTATCAGATATCTTGTTCAGAGTTTGGAATTTTTCTTCAGACAATTGATTTCACTAGTTGAAATAGTTATGTTAGCTACACCCATATAATATCAAGAGAGATCACAGCTTACAGTCAATATGTTCAGTAAAATGACTTTGTGTACTTAATGTGTCTTCTACAATGACATTGTTATTGCAAACAAGTGTCGAGCTAGCTAGAAGATAATATATGACCGTTGGTTGTATCCTCAAACAAATATGAAACCTACTTACTGTTCATGGATATGAACCTACTATCCTTCATAACCTACTTCCTTGACAAATCTGACGTTGGATTTTTTCCTGAAATTTCAATATACTCAAATGTGGGCCTGCGTGCAACCATGTTTCTTCCACTATAATCGTCAGGCAGCAGTTGGTCGATATCTTCACTTTGCGTCACGTACATGTGTTATTGGTTCCGTTATTTCATCACTGGTCTGTTTATGAGACGGAAGAGGGGGAAGGAGGGATGAGGTAATCGACTAATTTGTATCAGTTATACTACCATGTTTTATCTCTCACATTTCGGCTTTTCTTTCATGCCAAATGTTTAATTAATATTATACAACTTTTTTAACATTTCAACTGATAAGAAATAAATTAATTTCACTTTGTGAAAAAAATCAATGGGGAACAAAAACTTGTTGATTGTACCGAGTTCTTCCGTTATTTCTCCTCTGCAAGTCATATTCATCAGAGGTTCTCCAAATTGAATATATTCAACTATCATTTCATTCCATTCCACGAAATATTCGATGACCTATATAAATAAATATATAAACGTATATATATATATATATATATATATATATATATATATATATATATATATATATATATATATATATATATTTATATATATATATATACATATATATATAATATATATATATATATATATATATATATATATATATATATATATAAATATATATATATATATATATATATATATATATATATATATATGAATATATACATATATATATTCATATATATATATATATATATATATATATATATATATATATATATATATTTATATATTAAATATATATATATATATATATATATATATATATACATATATATATATATTTTTATATATATATATATATATATATATATATATATATATATATATATATATATATATATATATATATATATATATATATGTATATATATATAAGCTTATATATATATATAAATTGAATTTATCGTGATAGTATGTTCAACTTACGATTCCTATATACCGTTAAGACACGCTATCGACTTCATAGTGAGAAATTCCGTCAAGCTCAACTCAAACCAAGATCTAAATGAAAAACCAGATTTTCTCTGTATTTCTTTGTTGCGCAGCTGTTTTACATTGCAACCGGGAGAGGAGGCATTGCTCACAGATTTAATTCAGCGTAAAGCAAGCATAAAGAAGCTGCATGTATCCAGCCAAGTCTCGGAAACGTGTATGTTTACAGTAGAAGAGATAGACTTGATATATTCACTGATGGCAAGCCAAAAGAAATAAACACCGCATCAGTTTTCGGTGCAAAACAAAGAGAGTTACAGAAAAACGAGCTGAAAAGCCTATAATTCTCTGTAATAGCCATGGCGAACATGTGGATGAAAAGCTCAACGTGGCTAAACAGATTCGCTTCAAATTGTTACCAATTTTAGTAAAAGGTTTTTATACAATACAATATACATACAAAGTAGAGATTTAGGTATAAGTTTACTTGTAAAAATAGGTCATGATGTTCCATTTGAAATTTTGTGTAAATACACCGTTTTCGTGCCTGCTATAGAGGGGTGATTTTTTTCCTGTCGATATGACCTTTGACACGCCCAGAATGAGGAACTATACTTATGAGTCGTTATTTCATGGGTAATCGGCTTCTCTCAAATGATGTATGATATGAAGAGAAGATTCTCGTCTGTGAGACTTGATATATTTTGTTTAGTAATATGAAGCACGTCCTATGTTTGTATACTCTAGCGAGATTATGAGATCATACGACGGTCATTACAATAACCATCAGAAAACAAGAGCTAGTCGACTTCTAATACTACCTGAACGGAGATGTTTAATTAGTCATCAGATTGTTTAATTGAGCGCTGCGGTTCCCAAATGGAATTTCCCTTCAACCCTTTTATAAACAAAACTGGTATTTATTTCTGTTTGCTGTGTTTCTAGCAAGATCTGTTGCGCGGTCGTCCCTGCCACACTGGCTAGTTTACAAGGTAAGCTGTCACATTCACATTGCATACACTTTGTTGCACTTGGATGCATCTGACGGTACATGGCCCACCTTTTCCTCCACATCCTCTCAACAAAGAGCACAAATGTCAAATGCATGTACTATCAACCTTATCATGCCTATCAAGCTTGTCGATTACCTAACATGTCACTTATTTAAAGCATGGCACTCATCAAGCATGGCACTTTTCAAGCATGGCACTTATGAAGCATGGTCTCATTAGGCTTGACAATCGCCACATCGCAAATATCAAGTATAGCTTTAGCACATATTATGCATGGCACTTATTCATGTTTATGGGTCTATGGCACCTTCGAAAAAAAAAAATGTTGCACGTGGGAACATTGTTATACGTCCACGCCAGCTACTCGAAGTTGAACAAATCCTAATTGATTCAATTGATCGAACATTTTAAATAATATCACCTCAATTTACTAAAAAAAGCTGTGATCAGAAATCAAGACAATCAAGATTTGCCGTAGAAAGCGGTTACGAAATCATTACCGATTGAAATTGATAGTGAATTATATTAGTCCTACTTGAAAAAAATCATTTTAATTGCATAACACCATCAGCTGTTTGACTCTCGCTCACGATTACGCAAAACATTCAATAAAGATATGTATATTCATATATATATATATATATATATATATATATATATGAATATATATATATGAATATATATTTATATATATATATATATATATATATATATATATATATATATATATATATATATATATATATATATATATATATATATATATATATATATATATACGGTGAGATGAGTTCTTCGGTTGTCCAACATCTCGTAGTTTCTGGAAAACGACGTTACGATGGGATTTCACCCACCATCTTCAGGTCCTGTCGGTTTGTTGATCAGCGATCGAACGTATCGACAGGACCTAAAGATGGTGGTTGAAATACCATCGAAACGTCGTTTTCCAGAAACTAAAAGGCGTGGCACAACCGAAGAATTCATCTTACCATGTACCATCGGCAACGAGAATCTCCGTCAACACATACACACACACACACTTATATATATATATATATATATATATATATATATATATATATATATATATATATATATATATATATATATATATATATATACATATATATATATATATATATATATATATATATATATATATATATATATATATATATATATATATATATATATATATTATATATATTTATATATTTATTTATAATATACAGGTTTAGGAAATTTTTTTAGAATTAACGAGGTTTGAGCTCATTCAAAATGCTATTGCCCTCGCAGTATTATATAAGATACAATTCAGAAACGATTCTCCAATTGTCTCTTACAAACATCTTAGCTTATTCCTTGAAACTAAATGCCACAACTAAATTGATGTTTTCAAATCTACAGTCGCGAGAGTTTACGGCGTGAAAGCTCACGTTCCTGCAGGTGCAATGCTCAAGCGCAGACACATGAAACGAAATCAATCGTTATAATGTGGTCAATTGTGCGCTCAATTCACAGTAAGTGTATTTGTTCGAAACTATAATTTGGTGTATACAGTTTATTTCCTCGGAGAAAAAAACGGTGGAAATATTTTTAAAACTATGGTCTCTCATAAGAGTTTACGACGTGGTAGCTTACACGCCTAGAAGACGCCCGCACCTCGTAAGATAATATAGAATCTCTCACGATCTTGTGAAACAAAACCTTGTGTTAGAAAACAAAACGAGCGTATAATATCAAAAAGTACCCATCATAAAGGGCGTATATAAAATTTTCCTGGAATATCAGACACCTGTATTTGTGCAGACAATACACTCTAAAACTTCATTATGAAAATAATTGTAGCTAGAAGGGACATTTTGGCAGGTATAGAGAAATAGGATGCCCGAAAGTTTGAGAATTGACACTATAAGAACTCATATAAAATAACTCATGATTTCTATCATAATTAATTAACTCTTCTACATTTCAAAGTATACATCAAATCATCATGAATATATCGGTCAAGTTTTGAATTCATAAGTATATATTCATTCAATGATTAGAATAGTACGTATGAATTGTTCAAATAATTGAAAATATGTATTTTAAAATTCGAAACATGAAAGAATTCAATAATATGAATATAAACTGAAATTGGTCACATCTCAATGGTGATTTGTAATCAGTCCAGATAACTTGGGTGTTTCAGATTGAAACCCACACAAAAGTCTAGTTCGTCTAATAGTCAGTCAGTCCGATAAAAATAATAGTACATCAAAAACCACATCTCTATTGATATAATATCTCGCAAAACCCCGCAGTTTGATCCGCTCGCGGCTCGCTACTAGTTTAGACCACCCACGTCGATCGTACCTTATCCTCCACGTAGTAATAATATCACTATGGTAATATGGGATTGAATGAAAGATATAGGTACGTTTGTTTTGTCGAATCGTGTGGGCTATAACATAGTGGCAATTTAATACGCGACGAGTCAGTTGGTATCGAACACATTAAAATATAGATATATGTTTATCAACAATCCTATCTTTCGAGTCAAACCGTCGGCCTGAAACATGTTCTGTGAATTCTGACAGGGATTTTAATCTGAAGTTTTATAATGATAAGACTGTGAAATATAATAATATTTTCTTATATTATTGAAGCCTCGGTGACTATATTTCATCAATGCATGTATGTTTAGCAAAGTATTTGCAAAGTATATTTCATTTCATGTGAAAAATCTTTAAATGTGTGCCGTACAATTGTTGGGTTGTGTTCAATTGTGAGAAGTATACAGAATATTCTGAAGTAGATTCCTAAACTTGATATCGTTTATGTTTTAGTGACAGATGTGTGAAACGAAATTGATGTATAAAGTAGAATCAAATTAATATTTTTGATGAATGAGGTCTTGATTTGTGAATCAAAGTGACATATAAATTCGAAGAAATTGATTTTTTCCATGAGGAAAAAAATAGATTGAGGATAAGTACAGGAGGAATTATATGTATAACACATGGGAAGGGAGGGATATACATGGCCCCGGAAAAATATATTCGTTCTTTCTTCGTTCGTATTTATTAGTTTTAAGAGACTCATTCATTTCATTCGCTCATTGGTATTGAAAAATCACGCTGATCTGGACTGTTACTAATAGGATGTTCTATTATTATCGACTATAGGACTACCGTGATTTTGCGAGTGACTTTTAAAAATGTTTCTTATCATATATATGCCTACTTCTCAATATTAGGATATTATATATATATATATATATATATATATATATATATATATATATATATATATATATATATATATGTATATAAAAATATATATATTTATATATATATATATATATATATATATATATATATATATATATATATATATATATATATATATATATATATACATATATATATATATATATATATATATAAATATATATATATATATATATATATATATATATATATATATATATGATTAAATATATATATATATATATATATTCAAATATATATATATATATATATATATATATATATATATATATATATATTATATATAGATATATATATATATATATATATATATATATATATATATATATATATATACATATATATATTTATATATATTTATATATATATATATATATATATATATATATATATATATATATACATATATATATATATATATATATATATATATATATATATATATATATATATATATATATATTTATATTTAAATGGGTTCGTGATTTTTTAGATGAAAATTGTGTGAAATTTATAAATATCAGAAGGTTCAATGCATTATAGAGCCATTCCCCAACTTTAAAATATTAAACCAAATTTATATCGGTTTAATATTTTATAGTTGGTTCTGTAATTCATTAAACTCTCTGATATTTATTTCACATAGTTTTCATCTCAAAAATCATGAAATCCATATAATAACTGTGAAAGTTCAAGAGATCTTATATATATATATATATATATATATATATATATATATATATATATATATATATATATATATATATATATATTTATATATATATATATATATATATATATATATATATATATATATATATATATATATATGAGGCCTGCAAGATTCTGTGAGATGTTGTAATTTATTTTTGAAAAGTTGCACATTCCTCATTAGGGTGTGGAGGGGGGGGGGGGAGCAAATATTTCCTTCTTGGAAATACTGTGTGAGTGAGAATTCATATTTGGGGAATGTCACCAAAAATCGAATATGAATCTGAATTTCAAAATAAAACTGTGATACTATAGATCTATTAATTTTGATACTTTTGTAGAACTTCAACACGTAATATGAATCAAATTTTCTCTCTACTCACATTTTTAAACTAGCTGATCTTGGTAATCGAATGGCCATATTTTAGATCATTTTCCGCCAATCGCCTTTTGAACATTACTTTTGTGATTCACGAAATAATAACGAATATTTCACCAACATGATTTTCAGTTGATGAAGGTACAATCAATTTTTTGTGGTGATACTGGAACGCCGAGTAATATAATATTACGTTCATGCATAAGACTTTCGTTTCTCCATCATCACACGCCTGTTTAGTTCTGTGGCGTAGCACACGCACACGGAAGTAATAAGCAAGACATTTCAAATTTAAATTTAAAATT
>OZ023327.1:43360335-43366084 GCA_964007535.1 Brachyptera risi
CACACCCGCTGATGACAGAGGGAGGGTGGCGGCCGCAATGGAGTCGGCAGGATTCTCCCACGAGGGCTACGGCCTAAGGAACTATGGGGCACCTGAGGCAGTCACGTCGACGCCTTATCCACCTCCAGGTAAGAATATACGCTGATACAGTAACGGATTCACAAGACTTGGTAATAGAAAACAGGACAGTGTTGTGCCATGATTGTACGCAGCCGTGTGTAAGTAGTGACATTACATTTGCTACCTTTGTAATGGCCATTTTGCATGCGAACTAGTTATCTGGCAAGGCTATATTCTTCTTAGCAGCACATCTGAATGGATGGTATATGAAACGATTCTCATATCAAAGAAACTGTCAAATTTATCAACATGTCCATTCTGACTGCGGAAAGCAAACGAAGACCACAGTCAGAATAGATTTTGATTCATTCATGGCCATAACATGGTGTTTGAATTGTGACTCCATCAACTTCATCTGTCTCGTTTTCGCGCCAAGTCTCTGAATGTTGCTATTGCTGTTCATTGATGTCATGTGTTTTGTTCTAGCTCTAGGCGTAATTGGCAATGCCCCATACTAGAATAAAACATGTAATTGTAAATTATATTGTACGTGTTTTATAATAGGCCTACCTATTAGTTCATGAAAAATGTGAAGAGTAGTTATAAAAGAATGAAATGAGTTGAGGGCAATTAGATGGGCGATTGCTATATAGTAAATTAACCCATTATAACGTCTTTTAGAGCAACATTCATTCGATTCATGAATCGATGAGGAAATACCATTTTTATAGTATTATATTTGACCCAAGTTTTAGTAACCACTTGTTATTTATATAGAAATATATACATGTATATATATATATATATATATATATATATATATATATATATATATATATATATAGGCCTATATATTATATCCTATGAATATATACATGTATATATATATATATATATATATATATATATATATATATATATACATGAATATATATAGGCCTATATCTTATATCCTATGAATATATATATGTATATATATATATATATATATATATATATATATATATATATATATATATATTTTTTTTTTTTTATTTTTTTTATTTTTTTTTCATCATTTCTATATATATTTTTATATATATTGAAAATATATCATATACATTTATATATATTTTCATATATATTTTTATATTTTAATATTTATTCATTTTCAAATAAATACTAACTAAACTTGATATACCTGAAATTCATTCAATCACACACACACACACACACACACACACACATATATATATATATATATATATATATATATATATATATATATATATATATATATATATATATATATATATATGTGTGTGTATTTTTTTTACCAAAATATTCACCAGAAAAAATCAACTTGAGGAAACGACGTTCACACTTCTTCGTATTATTATGGTGAAGTTGAGGCTGTTTGAATATATTTTCATCAGAAAAAGTGTGTAAACCAAAAATAAGGCAGGCTCTGACCCACATGATCCTCTCTCTCTCTCTCTCTCGCACTCTTTCACCCTCCCGCATCTTGCGATCTCTCTCTTTCTCACACAGTTTCCCTATCCAAACGTAACGACCGTCGTAAAGTCGTCAACTGTGGGTATTTATGACGTAGCTGTTCTGACCTACAGGCCCATTTTTCCAACCAAATTCTTACCAAATTCAAGGGCAATGCAATCGCCTTCATGACGGACGAAGATAACTGAACTATTCAAGAAAATTCATAACTGAGCAATTAGGTTAAACTTCTCAATAGTTATCGAGTATCTGAAATATATGTCGTTCACTTTCATTCCGGAAGAGTATTTCTCCAAACATCTCCCAAGTTTGGTTGGTCCTGAATCCTTGTTGTCACATTTATTCTTCTCCTTCACGACAAACACAATTTTGTTCTATGAAATGAAATAATCATACTTTGAACAATCAAAGTATCTATATGCACTTTACGAATAGTTGAAGAAATTCTAAATTTGATCCTCAGTGAAAGGACAATAGATTGAACTATGATGGGATTTACACTTGGGTAAAACATATTGTGAAAATAACGTGCATTTCTTTTTGAGGCCCATTGCAATAAAAAGTATTCAAAACTGGTTTTTGAAAATATATAGTCATGATCTAACTGATTGTTTGATTCACTCATGAACAAATCGTGATTGTATTTATTACCCAGTCCAACAGTTGCCAACGCGATCAATAAAAGCCATCGCTCCTATACATTGCGAAAAAGGCCTATCTTGTGACTGAAATGTAACATCGTTAAAAAAATAAGCAGCACAGAATAGAATGCAATATCACATACGGAACAGCTAGACCAATAACTGTTATCGAGAATTCTTGAAAAAAATACAAATCAATTTGATACTACTCAAACCTATTCTACGTAAACCAGTACATTATTCGCTGAAAAGTCCTCTAGAGCTATATCGTATATAGGCCTACACCCCTACACGATAAGCGTACCAGTTGCATGTTTGACTTGTCAGATATGGTTTCTGTTCACCGCTACCATCTATTGAAACTTCATATATAGTAGCATTCATCTTGCAACTAAACTCTCAATATGACAATAGGCAATTGTGAGTTAATAAAATAAATATTAGTGTTTATCTCGTTTATACATCTAATTGCAAATATTTTAAAATCATCCCAATATAATCTTATATAAATATAATTGTCATGATGTATTCTTTTTTATCCATTTCGTTATTATAGTCAAGCTAGACACAATGCTCCTTATGCGAGTCAATATGCTCGATACATCTACAAATAGTGTACAATGTAGGAGTCTATAGTTTTATTACTAATATATACCACAGTAACATGTTAGCGAAAAGAAATGTTGAATCCAGAGTTTGTGTCTTGCTTACTCTTACAATATATTCTATAGATAATACAGTTTATCACTGAAATGAGGAGACAAATTCTTGACGTTATAAATTTCTGTTTTATGACCACGGTCAATTGAGTGGGATCGTCCCACTCTTTACTGCCGCCTACCCCCTCTTCAACCGTTACAACCACCCGTCATCGAATATTCGTTCTGACACATTTTATCAATCACATTCATTCATTCAATCGGAACATTCGTCCCTCTATCTCTCTCTCTCTCTCTCTCGTTGTTTCTTTTCAATCCCTTCTCTCTCACTCTTATGTTTCCCACTCATGGTATTATTATATCCACGCTTTGTAGAGAAAGACATGGTACAGTTCCAGTTCTTCAGTCACATATTAGGCATATCAAACAGATGAACTCTTCCAAGATATTTGAATGATAATTCCCCGTTTGGTAATACTGACCTTTTTTATCCAAATTATCAAAAGACAAAAACGAAGAATGATTTTTCCCATCGAATTGAATATGTGTACCTTAAACAACACAATAAAAAATATTTGCAAGTAATCAAATTATGAAATTTAAATGTGTACAGCTCAATTAGATTATAATTCACACTCCCACTTGGTCTTGAAAACATAATGTAATCCTTGTTTAATCATACTTTGTCGTAGTACCATGGCTCATGCTATCAGGATGATCGCCGTGAGAGACCAATGAAATATGATGCTCTGGGAGCCGTCTCTAGCTGCCAGCTATCCCCTCGCACCTTGCCTATAGTTAGACATTCGTGCTGTAGATGGCGTGGCATGGCCGTTAGAAACGAGTGATTTCGTCACTCGCTCAAGTGCTGGAGGAGATTGCTGGTTCTTTGGAAGGGTGGGGTGGGCCGGGTGGCAGTGGCAGGAGGGTAGCAGTTAGGGGCTAGAAACATGGTTGCAAGCCAAGCAACCTCGCACCCATCAAACTCATGCAAACGAAACTTACACATTTGAATCTACTATGGGAGTTGAAAACATTTCTGTGATGGAGGGAATTGGTAGTAGATTAATGATGCGACCACCGATAAAGTATATAAGCTTCTTTTATCTGTGGATACAACCTGAAGATCAGCAAACTATGGTGGGTGGTAGGAGGTGGATAGATTTCATGGATGAAGTGAGCTAAATCGTTTTCTCGTGACAATCAATGTTTCTAATGATTTGGTCTAGTGTATAGGGCTGCAGTTCAATACTAGATTGTTTGTCCAACTCTTGCAATTAATTTCAGAATCAGTGTGATTTTTCGAACGTCAATAGATCGTAGTCAACATTATAATGCGTCGGTAAACCAAATATGAAAAAAAATTCGAGCAGATTCAGAATTCAATATGATTTATGTTAAACTTATGAAATGCAGAATGCAATAATAGTTCGATGTATCATAGGAACAAAATCCAACCGGATATTTCATTCATAACGTAATGATTATAACGAAATAGAATCAATTTTTTTATGACACTTTTCCAAACACGTTTGCGAATGATTTTGCGCCAAACCATACAGGTCTATTCATTTTTCAGACTTTTTCCAGTTAACGTTCTGAAGTTGATTGATTTCCGTCAAGCTATCGATTCTCGTTCCTCGAAGAGACGATAATACGATTTCTACCACAGTTTATCAAGTGAGACCTATTCAAGTATGAGCCACTCTCCTCCAATAAATCGCCATTCAAGAATGAGTGTTGCTGTGTTCAATTCCTCTGAACAAATGTTTTTCAAAAACATTTAAGAGGCCGTGGAAATCGATTAAGCGAAATATCATTTTTTTGATGATAACTTCTGAGCGGTAAGAGATATCAGAATTCTAATACGCGAGAAACACATGCAATTATAATGGCTTCAAGATAATATAAGCTATAACTATTCAAGTTATGTCGCATGAGTGTCAAGCATATATAGCTAAAAAGACAAATTTCTTGGCTGTATACGCTTGACAGTTATGTGATATGACTTGAAAAGTGATTGCTTTTATCATCTTGAAGCAATTATCATTATCTGTGTTTCTCGCGTATTAGAATTTTGATATCTCATACCGTTCAGAAGTTATCACCAAAAAAACTGATATTTCGCTAAATCGATTCCCATAGACTCTCTAAGTGATTTAACTGAGTCATTTTGAAAATGTCTTTGTATGAAGTCAGTTGAAGAACTATTTTCTAGCATTCGTTACATTTTGTCATACCGTTTTATTCAGATGGAAGTTTTCAAAATCTCTACCCGATATACTTTGGTGCCATTTATCTTAAATGCAAATTATGAAGATACTGGAACTTCATACTTGGGTGAGCAGTGAACTACTCTTGTTATCTCGCTACGCGTTGATTTGAAACGTGGACGAAAGTTCAAGTCACTGAATAATGTCATGGTAATATTTATTCATGTTCGTCTCCTAGTTTCGGTTGAACAAACCTTGAGAGTGATATATATATATATATATATATATATATATATATATATATATATATATATATATATATATATATATATATATATATATATACATATATATATATATATATATATATATATAAATATATATATTTATATATATATATATATGTATATATATATATATATATGTATATATACATATATATATAAATATATATATATATATATATATATATATATATATATATATATATATATATAAATGAATGGATACAAATATATATATATATATATATATATATATATATATGTATATATATATATATATATATATATATATATATATATATATATATATATATATATATATATTTATATATGTATATATAGGAATAAATAAATACAAATATATATATATATATATATATATATATATATATATATAT
>OZ023327.1:43366284-43402095 GCA_964007535.1 Brachyptera risi
ACGACCTCAAACCGCTGGGCATGGGATACACTCAGATTGTTCTTCAATAATTTAAATTAATCAATCTTAGCTGATGTGAGGTATTGAACCCATTCCTTATTAATGGAATGGAATATATAAATAATAGTCACAATGGAATATAGTGGAATATGAATTTCATATACCGAAATTTTTTAAATTTCAGTCCTATTCACTATTCTAATTATTTCACTCATTCACACATAAGAACAAGACTGAGAAATATAATACAATCACTTGGAGTTGTTATATGAATTGTTTCAAGAATTCGAAATATTTTTCATTCAATTATTAAAATTTTGGGATTTTTTGAACAAGCGTAATATGTGACCCAATTTTTCGTGCGATGGGTTTATTTCTGTGGTTGAATATCAATTTAGCTTTTTTGTCATCAAGAAATTGAATTATTTCATTGTGCTATGTTAACGGCTATTTCCAGTTCATTTATTCAAGCTTTTATCGAGGACAAATATGTCCTAGGAATGTCCATGGCTTCAACATCCATCTCTGAACAATCCTCATGACGTATATGCATCAAATTGAAATCAAATTGCAACAAAAATATATTTATCAAAATTCAAGACAAAACTAGTAAATTCAAATGTATAATGCCTTTCCATTTCGCTGTACTCTATTTATCTACAACATTCATAATATCACATTGATTATATTGTAAATTGTAGGCCTACCGTGAAAACGGCCATCTTCACAAAGTCAATTTTCAGATTATTACTTATTGGAATTCATAGTGCCAAAATAATATCTACCAGTTCATAAAATTACAAGAAGCCGATGAAAATATTGAGATCATCGTTCGTTAATGTCAATATATATATATATATATATATATATTTATATATATATATATATATAGATATATATATATATATATATATATATAGATTATATATATATATATATATTCATTATAGTATATATATATATATATAATATATATATATATATATATATAAATATATATATATTATATATATATATATATATATATTATATATGTATATATGTATTATATATATATATATATATATATATATAGATGATATATATATATATATATATTATATATAGATGTATATAGTTATATAGTTATATATATATTGTATATATATATATATATATATATATATATATATATTTATATATATATTATTATATAGATATATATATATATATATATATATATATATTTATATATATAATATATATATATATATATAAATATATATATATATATATATGTATATATATATATATATATATATATATAAATATATATATATATATATATATATATATATATATATATATATATATATATATATATATATATATATATATACATAGGCTATAGTTGTCTTGTTGTGTAAGGCTCGTTCACTCGTAGTAATTTGGATTGTAGTCACGCGATATCGCGAGCGATAGGCCATGGAGATAAACACTCGCGTTAGTTATGAGACCATTGCGACTTTTATTGGTTGCCTGGCCTTACACTGTAGAAGCTATGCTAATGTTTTCATGCGTGGTACTGGTGTGTTCACATATACAGAAATGCCGGCCGGTTCACTCGATTAACGTATATATACAAGACGAACTCGGTTGACCAATGACCATCTCATTCAACCTCAACACGAACTAACTCATGTAGGCCTAGGAAGTGATAGCTTGGGGTCATAGTGTCACCTGAAGTTCAAGCATAGAGAGATGCCCGACAACAAAGAAGATGTCATTAAACCACTTCGTTTTTCGAACAAATTAGATCCTTAGTGATTCGCACCAGTGGGTAAAAAAAAATATATACATATTTTATATAATGCTATAAGAAGATGGGTGAAAAGTTCGATATACTCATGTTGGAATGTAACAGAACTATGGTTTGAAAATGTTTCATTCAAGTTATGTCGACTTCATCGATACAAGGTGCTATTATAGTGATTATAGTTCGTGGATATTTTCCCTAAAATATAATGGCAAGATAAAACTTGACTGAGACGTGTGGTAATACACTGAACCGTCATTCAGGAGACCGGGTTTCGATTCCCGCCGTAGTCGACCATCCTGACAGGGGTTTTCCGTGGTTTCTCTCGGTCGTTCATGTCAATACTGGGATGGTTTCTTAACTCAACAGGTCACGACCAACTCCTCCCCACGATCCAAAAACACTTGATAAAATAAACCTTTCATCTCATCATCCCATCATCTCATACAGGCCTATATCATTCATCGACGCCAATAGATCGTAGTCATCAGTAGGCCCTACAGTGTGTCGTTCAACCCAGTATGAATAAATAAATGAATAAATAAGATGAGACTTGAGATAAATTGTTGAAATTTGGAACGTGATCGAATACTGAGACCACACATGTGAGTTTTCTTGAATAAAATTGATGGAATAATTTCACCTTCAACATCATTATTGATATTTCCATCATTATTATCTTATTTATTCAATAATTCTTAAACTCTCATTGTTTTTTACTAGCTATTGAAATAATAATGTAGTCAGCACAATAAAACGATTAACGATGGAAATACCTTTGGTAGTTGCCTATTAATAATTGTCCGTGTTTTTCAGAACAAGCCCGTATTAATGAACCAACTAAGACACATTTTATTTGTTGATATAGGGCCGACCACAGATAACGAATTGCTATAACCAACCCTGAACCAGGAAGCAGCTAGCAACTTTCTCGCTTGCTACTTCTTTGTCGAATTACTAATCATTAATTAACTAGTTTCGGTTTTTCAAATCAACAGCTGCTATCTGTTTCATTATAGACAATTAAAAGTTGATGTTTCGATGATTCGCTGCTATTTGTTGTATCATCCATAATTATATAATTAGTTATATGTATTAAAAATATCGTTTCATCCATATAGAGTGGAGTACAAATTACGTTAAGGTGAAAGTACATTCCGCCGTTTTGGAATGACTGAATATTGTAATCATTGCATGTCCCGAATTGAAAATACATTTCGAAGGCTCTACTACTTGAAAAATTGGATCAAAAAACATTTTTTGAAAAGAAGTTCATAATGATATATTGTTCAACAAGAACTGTAACCGAAACGCCATTAAAAATATAACAATTGCAATCAATCAAATTTTGACTGAAAAGTGAGCACGCTTCATCTAAAAAATCTCGCAATAAGCTTGGCTTCATCGAATTGTATGACTAATATAATTATATATGTTTTCATGTATTTATATGAGTGTATATATATATATATATATATATATATATATATATATATATATATATATATATATTTAATTAAATATATATATATATATAAATATATATATATATATATAATTAAATATATATATATATATATATATATATATAATGGGTCATAACGACGCACAGTAATGATGATAAATATCCATTGGCGTCGGATGAATGATTAATGAGATGATGGGATGAAGGTTTTATGGGTAGTGGGAAGGGATAGTGGGAAGGAAGCGGTCATGGCTCATATTATGGGAACCATCCCAGCACTAGCCCAGACTACAGAGAGAAACCACGAAAAACCCCTGTAAAGATGGACGGTAGCGGGATTCGAACCGGGTCCGATATGCCTACTGCCTCTCGGGTCACATGGAACAAGTGCGTTAACCACTACGCTGCATGTGCCGGTATATACCAATTACTTAAAATTAATTAGTATTTTATTTCCCAATGAAATGTGAACACGGGCGCTGATGCTAAACAGTAGTTTTATTTCACAAGTATATACTCCCGTGTAATTTTTCATTCAATATTCTTGGATATTTACATTTTGAGCGATGAATGCTATGGTTTAAATGAGTCAGATATTGACTTCCTGTCCCTTGTTAGATTATATATATTTTGTGATACTATTTATCGTGTGTCATTATCGATTATAGGCCCTCATACACATTTCTACAATACTCTACAATTTTTCTAGTAGAATTATTATTAGACGTTTCGAACGTTCTAGTAAAAGGAAGACCAAGAGCCAGTGACGAAAAGGTTACCTCATAAACGTTACATTATACATTTGTTCTGGCTATGGGAATCGATGCGAATCAATGAGTAAAAAGACTCATTATTCATCTTCATTCCATTCCATTCATTCCTTAATCCTAATAGATCATTAGATACGATTATGTTAACAATATATGGATGCGTCTATATATGCGCGCCTCACGAACCAAAAAGCCACCAAAACGTCTCGGTTTTTCCTCATGAGGTACATGAATGGGAAGAACGTCATTTTGAAGAGGAGAATGCATGAATTCCAAATATGATATCGTGAAACATGTTTTTGAGGGTCTTTTGTCTTTGAGACGCTTTTCATAATTACCCAAAATGGGCCCTTTTTCACGTAAAAAAAATACATGCATGATATTGGTATCAAATGATACGAGAAAATACCCAGATTACAGAATGGGAACGTGAGACACGTTCAAAGGTTTTTTCCCCCCCTGAAACCTACGTAAAAAGGGCCCATTTCGGGTGAAACTCATCTTGAAGAACAAATTTTCCATCAGGACGTGTCTTACGATAAATGTATTCGAAGTCTGGTGAATTTTGTTACACAATATGGTATTTTTTTATCCAGGTACCTTGAATGATGTAAACATGGGGCGTTTTGGGGTTCTTGTGACCGCGTCGTAATAGAAAGAAAAACCTTAAAAATGTGTCTTATATACGTTATGGTTTTCTAATCAGGATGGGTATTTCTCCTAATCATTTGATATCAATATCATGCAAGTAGGCCTACCATTTACCGTAAAAAGTGGGCGATTTTGGGTGAAGTGTGCCTTAAGGACAATTATCCACCAAATTCGTGTCTTGTGATATTTATTCGAAATATTGTCCGCCACAAAATGGCGTTTTTTTACGCCCATGTGAACGTTACATAAACGTTCAAAAACGACATTTTTTGGGGCCCTTTTGATTCCCACTGGAGGCCAAATGCCCCACAGGCGGTTCGTGAGACGCACATCATTGTGTCTATATTCGTTGATGCCCATCAATTACTACATTCTGAACATAATCATATGTAAGCTAGACCTTATGAGGTAACCCATTCGTCACCGGCTCACCATGTAGGAGATATACTCCAACGGGAGATAGCGGAAATATGGAAAATACGTAGCGAGGATTTCCATTTCACGTACTGCGAAAAATCAAGGTTGATTCGTATGTATCTTATTTTTTTTGCCCAGCATAGAGGTAGGACAGAATACACCAATCGACTTGAAACTGTTTCTGTATACTTTGAAGTTGACGCCAGAAGTAACCCAAAACCCAAGTCAACGTCCATCGAGTTCGTTTCACTAAAAATGGACATTGCCAAGATTATGTGTGTGAAAAAGTGAATTTCTGAAAAAGTGGCGCTCCGGCCGAGAACACTGAGCCCGACTCTTGGGAGAATGACATTCTCAAAACCCGATTTTCGAAAAGTTTCGGATTTGTCTGGCTTGGCGGGAATAAGATCCCTGTATAGCCTATTGTTTCGTTCTTTCGTTTTGGAAAATAATATTAAACATTTGAAATATTTGAATTTGATGAGTTAAGGCTCTGGAGATATAGGTCTACGTCACAAATGATCTCCCTAAGGGCATGTTTCCGACCAAATTTTGTTATTAAGAGTTTCTAAATCAAAGTGTGTAAAGGGGCCAATAGCCCTCGAGTGGGCCTACTTTATGCATATCCTGCACATTCAGCTGATCTTTAAACATATATGCTGTATTTTTCTAGTATAGTTTCTGTATCAATTTGTAGGAGAAAACAAAATTGACTCGAATATTTATTCACTGAACAACTTGACTGATAACACTTCCTTGGAAATTATTAATGATATTACTCGCTGTGATAATTTTGTGTGCATGCATTTATTGAACCCTAAACGTTTCAATTGGATCACACCCATCTTCATCAGAGAACTGACCTCATTCAAGAATGTTACAAGAAATATTCGCTTTCAGAATCTTTTAAGAAAATCATAATAATACATAATTGATACACAGATAGGCCTATATAAACAGAGCGTAATGAACACAATGAGAGCAAATATTCCTTGTACAATTATTGTAAGAGTTCAGTCGTCTGATGAAGATTTGTGTATACAAAATTGTGACGTTGACTTCCAATGAATAAATATAATTCTACATTGCTCATGAAGGTCTTTTCTTGAAATAGTTATCATTCTGAATATATATATATATATATATATATATATATATATATATATATATATATATATATATATCCATATGTATATATATATATATATATATATATATATATATATATATATATATATATATCCATATGTATATATATATATATATATATATATATATATATATATA
This sequence comes from Brachyptera risi, assembly GCA_964007535.1. Classification (NCBI taxonomy): domain Eukaryota; kingdom Metazoa; phylum Arthropoda; class Insecta; order Plecoptera; family Taeniopterygidae; genus Brachyptera; species Brachyptera risi. The sequence continues at coordinate 43,372,670 of OZ023327.1, forward strand.
TATATATATATAGATCTATATATATATATATATATATATATATATATATCTATATATATATACATATATATATATATATATATATATATATATATATATATATATATATATATATATATATATATATACATATATATATAATATATATATATATATATATATATATATATATATATATATATATATATATATATATATAGATCTATATATATATATATATATATATATATATATATATATATATATATATATATATATATATATATATATATATATATATATATATATATATATATATATATATATATATATATATATATATATATATATATATATATATATATATATATATATAGTCACTGGTTTTATTAAAAAAATGTGCACAAATGCTGTGGAACCACAGATCCACTTCCATAGCCTCATATATATTTATAATATGTTCGATCATGCTCGTCCATATATGTATATAAATGTAAATGTTTAGCTTGACATTCTATCAGTGAACATTTCCGTTGCAAAAGATATGACACTGCATGGCCAGCATAGGAAACAGCAACGAAATTACAAAGGTATACACATACTGATCGTCCACATCAGACCTTGGTTAAGTCAGCGCTTGTCGCATTAACGTTTTATCTGATAGTAATCACTTACTGGCTATTAATTTCGTTTTGTCTTTCCGCTGAGTGTGTTTGAATAGATTGGATAGCCAATAAGTTAACAGGCATGTATATTGAACAAGACGCGCCTACAGTGGTTGAATGGCCCCACCCACATACACCTCCCCCTTCAATTTATGTAGCATTACAACAAATGCGTCCATAAGTGAGGTCCATTATCTATCTCTTTTAGTCTCGGGAGGCTTTACGTCCTTGTGTTTTCCTTTTACATGTGTAATTAATCAATCACGATTCTACACATTCTGCAGCAGAATCCATGTCTCTGTGTTCCTTCTGGTCTTGGTTGTTGGGCTCATTTGCTCTAGTTCTAGAAGTGAGATGTCTTGTTTAACGAGTGGTGTGGGCGGGGATGCTTGCGTTCAATTTTTGTCTTTATCTGCGTGCCTTATTCGTTTGTTTCGACTGTCTAATGGTGTCAGTGATGTGGGGTAACCCCCCCTCCTCTTTCTTCCCCGCAGGTTCGCTCACGTCAATGCAGCCTGGCGGAGCCGGTTCGAACCCCTTGGAGTGGACTGGCCAGGTGACGGTGCGCAAGAAACGGAAACCCTACTCGAAATTCCAAACTCTCGAGCTGGAGAAAGAATTCCTTTTCAACGCTTACGTCTCGAAACAAAAACGTTGGGAACTTGCGCGTAATTTAAATCTTACCGAGCGTCAGGTGAAAATCTGGTTTCAAAATAGGCGCATGAAGAATAAGAAGAATAGTCAAAGACAGGCGGCTCAGCAGCAAAATGCCAATAATAATAATAGTAGTAATGTGAATAATCAGAATCACCATTCGAGTAATAGTCATCACCACCACCATTCGCAGCACCACCACGTGACCGCAGGTACAAACGGCTCGGTTGGCGTGAAGCATCATCAGTGACCTTTGCCCTCTGGGATGGTCTTCGGCCATCACCAACAGTATCATGGCGTCGCCACCTAAAGCTCTATCACACGTAGCCGGACGGGACCACGTGGTTCACGCTAGTGGCGTGGCGTGACGTGACGTGACGTGACGTGACGTGAGTGACGCGATGACAGGGTAGTCAGTGATGTGGAGTGCTAGGACACTATTAAACAGTGGATCAATGTGTGAATTAGATTGTGAGTATTAGTGACATCTTATTGGATTAATACATTATTAATCGCAGTCTAGGCATGTTCAGAAAACAGTATTTCGAATCAATGAAAAGAAACATTATATCACTTGACTTTATTTTACGCTGAGAATCCTCGATAAAATCGTCCATATTTGTTATGATTTAAGATCAATTCACATGTTTTTTCGTGACAATTTGATCGTTTTTCTGATCAATCGAGGACAAGAGTTTATACGTTCGTAAAATAGATTCAAAGTGACAAACAATAATTCAGTGTTTCTTTTTTAATATCAATTTATAAATATGGACATTTTTAAGTACAAATCTTTCAACCTAGCTAGTTTCATGATATCTTCAGAGATGATTGAGATATTCAATAAGCATTGAATGTTTTAGTTCAAGAAGACTTCAATTCAAGAAAGCATTTCCTTGACAATTCGAGACTGAAGGAATTTGTTGCAAATGAGCCATTGTACTATTTTGTTTGCAAACAAAGGAAAATGTCTTCTATAAACGATCTTTCAAAAAGCTCACTTATTATTATTTTTATGATTATTATCAATTGTAAATACAATAACTATAATAGTAGCTGAGATAGTCAACTATATATATTATGTGTGTGTGTGCGTGCGTGCGTGTATGTGTGTTTGTATGTATAGTTTATTGAACGTGCAGTTGTATAATGCCACAGTCATCGAATATGTGTGAGTAGGCCTATGCTCCATAGAGAGACGTACGCTAGTCTCTTTACAAAATAATCTCACAGAAACATTGTGAGTATAGCAATGCATACTGAGCAATGCATCAAGCTATTGAAACCGAATTATAACATTATCATTATCATTCTATTATTACAATTATTATTAACATGACGAGGATTAACAATCGTTAAGGAAATAGAATGGAATTTTTAAAAAATGTATGCCAATTCAAATTTGGCAAAAATAATATAAAATAGAAATAATGTATTGCACAGTGAGGATTGCATATACTTCTGGCTCAGGCATTTGTTGCCAATTGGGACTAATTTCATTTCAAACTGGACTTTTTTATACCTGGAATATGTACATATAGTTCGACTTTGTAGTGTGCTGTTTGGGTGTAATGGTTGTTGGCGATGCGCTTGAAAATGTTCCACCAGCCGTAATGACATAGAAAGTCAATTAAATACCAATTTGACGACTAATGATGACCCCATCTACTGATGTCACAGAACATAGCTTCCAATCAATTGCATGGGCTCTTCATTATGTGAGATTTGGAAATCACCAATCGGGGTATCTCTAAATGCTCACATAATGTGCAGATCTAGGTGACCAACTAATAAGTCACGCCTATCACTGATCGTTAATTAAGAAAAGTGATCTACTGATCTACATCATTTTGAATATGTCCTCAAGAGTTTCATCTTGATTCCATTTCAAATTACGTTTTTTGATTAGCAGCCCCAAGAAAAATTAACTTCTCTCAAATAACCTATCCGTTCATGGGATAGTTTGTAAAACAAAAAAGGATTCTTTTACTGAAGATTAAAAAGCCTTGGTGAATGGATTCAAGCAAACCAATGACAATCACTATAGCCATGCATGCAAAACACAATCAACAGCGTAAAGATTAAAATAAAAAATGTAACCTTGTTTATCTTCAGATATTGATAGCAAATCATCATAGATATACGTTGAAACCAGATAGGGTAATTTTCTCAAAAATTAACCAACACGAAGCCGTCGAAAAGTAAATCAATATAATAATATATATGACGAGTTTGAATTTGTAAGAAATATGAATGCAAGTATTGTCTTCTATCTCTCGGCCAATTGTTGAGACTCACAGCAAGTGTATGTCATTATCTAGTAGAAGTGTATAACGTTTTAGCGTCTTATGTACTAGAACAATAATGTTTGTTTTGCTAAATGTCATGTGCATGTCATTTTACTATTACATTTTGAAAATGTTCTTCATAAATCAACTATGCAATTGTCTTGTCACGTCTCATTATTGTGGATCGTAGTGTCACTAACAAATATGCACATTCAATGTTTTAGCTCAGAGAATAAGAAAATATTAGACTACTTTAGCAAATATTACTCGTCAAGTTTTAAAATAGCTAGGACACAGATCTAGAATTCCCAATAATTGTCAGTTATGATTTGGTTTCTCTTCTTTCTTTTATATAATCTAAAAACCAAAGGTTTGTTCTATAAGCGAATATTCTATAGAAATAAGAATAAAATATTAGAAATTATTGTTAATAATGTAAAGATTGAAAATAATGTACAATGAAAAGGGTTGCCCTGTTTGTTGGTAAAAGTAAATAGAATAGTACTGAAGATGGCCATGCGGCTTTTGTTCACCGTGCGGTGCAGACCATGCTGTTACGATGTGACGCAGGGCACATGGAAGCAAAACAATCCCATGCATTGTTCACAACCTTTCTCTAGACGGACGAATTCTCATTAGAACTCATAGGGAGATAATTAGTTAAAATATACTAAAATCTGTACAAATCAATGTTTTTTCGATTTCTGTTCAAACTTTGGTTATTCTTTGATTTACAAATACTAGCACAACGTTTTAGATTTAAATTCCGTCTAAATATTTTCTGTCTTGCCGAGAAGACCTCCTGAACTTCTGCTCATTTTCAAACAGATGCTGTGACATTTTTGTTTTTTAATTTTTCATGGAAATAAAGCAACGTTTTTAAAATAGTTGATCATATAAATAACATAGGCCTAATGTTTGTTATTGGTTACTCTGTGCAATGAAACACTGTCTCATTACTGAATGGTGTCAATAACGATGACGGTGAACGTACACAAATACGTACCAGTCTCGCCGGTGAACTTTTTCAATAACTATTACAAGTAAGTTAATTTTTGTATAAAAAATTGGCCCACATTTTGTAGTCAATATTATCTTTTATTACGTTTTTTATTATTCTTTCATTGTTGTGTTCAAATATTGTTCTGTTATGAATATTATTAATTGTGTAATCACTGTCGTAATGTTTAACAAACATTGTTTTCTAATTAATTGTAATGTACAAAAATAAACTGAATATAGAAAACAGTACTTAATAGAATTCATCTCTGTTAATATAAATGTCTTGCGTATAAATGACGGATGAAGGCATAGATATAAAAGATCGAGCTATACGGTGAATGTTCTATATTTATAATTATTATTTTGATTGAAACATTCACTTGAAGCTGTTGTGAATATTTGAATACTTGCAGAACTATGTTAATTCTGGAGTTCATTGTTCATACTACCATTTATAGAGGTCAATACAGTCAGTTGGAAATATGGCTAAACGAAAGTATTATCAAATTGTAATCAATTTCAGAAATGTCTCTAAATAAGCGACAAAGACAAATGAGTAGAATAAGTGTTTGAAGTCCAACCTGGAATCCTGATCCCTGAAATATATGTCCTATGAAGGCTCTGGATTTCGTGTTAGTGAAGAAGAACCTGCTGACATTGCTGATCTACTTTATCAGGTAATTATCACTCTGCTTGAACCAGCTCTATCACTTCATGACAAAAAAATACACAGCCAATCATGCAACTGCTCAGAACAATTACGCATATGTATCTCATTGAAAGTTGCTATATAGTTATCGATTGGTCACATTGAATCTATTAATACTGAAAATTAAAGCATTACATTGATAATATCGATACTAATTAATGTATATGCAGTCATGTTTATTGTCGAATGAGTCTACATCCAAATATTGTCACATACAAAACTGCAAATGCACTATCTTTTTTTTTTAAATAGGTCTACTCATTGGTTTCTATATACATAGAAATGAGAATGAAATTATTCACAATCTCATCCCATATTGGATCGAGTTGTAAATATGTGACAGTAATCCGAAAATTTTGAGAATATCTTTGTTAGTTATCTTGAGTCCTCAATTCGAAACCTAGCTGTTGGCGAAATCGCTAAGCAAAAAAAAATAGGGAAAATAATAACAAAATAAGGAAGGTCTGAAAACGATGCATTTGACTCAGAATATTTCTTATACTTTTTATACTCCGTTAATAAATACCTCCGTGTGTCTCAGCTGTTCATGGGATGAGTGAAACAACGCTACCTGCATGTTATTTGAAAAATATATAAATATAATATTCCACTACCTCCACGAAAGAAAAAGAAAAATAATGTAAATCACTATTCCCCCTAACTGACAGTGTACATTTTCAATGGGAGTAAGTTTAATCAGATGTGTCAGATCATTTGATCAAATTCCAAAAAGATTTTGCTTGTGACCAACCAGACATCAGAAAATGTTCTAGAACCTTTTGAAAACAAATATACAATTGTCTCTCTTTTGCTTCTACACGGGTCAAGTTAGCGTAAACCCTCCATGTAGAAAAATAGTGTAAAACCAGTCGAGTAAACACTACTCATTTTGCGTCATTTGGATTTTCACACATGACTTGTTTTTCTCCAGAATACAGCACATCAATTGGTTTTCCAATTCGATTTTTTGTTTTTGGCTTTTTGCTCTCCTGAAAAATTGACTTTCAGTGACACACCTTGTTTGTTCTCTGTAGGTATTTCTGTATTTCTCTTATCAAACTTATAATTATCATTGAGTAAATCTTTGTCTCGTTTTTCATTGAATTCCTGTTCTTCGCTTCAGATAGCCTAGTCAGAGTTGAAAACGTTCAGTTTGAGTGAATATAATGTTAACATACTCAAATTTCATCAATTTGAGAAATTGGACTGTTTTGATAAATCAGTATTTTTTGTAGAGATTGTTTCTTACAGTGATGCATACTGTATTACTATACAAGGATATGGGCCTATCTGTATTATTCTTATTCATCGTTATATACGATTCAGATATTCACACACGCCCACACACGCGCACACACACACACATATATATATATATATATATATATATATATATATATATATATATATATATATATATATATATATACATATATATATATATATATATATATATATATATATATATATATATATATATATATATATATAAATGTATATATATATATATATATACATAAATATATATATATATACATTTATATGTATATATATCTATATATATATCTATATATATATATATATATATATATATATATATATATATATATATATATATATATATATATATATATATATATGTATATATACATATATATATATATATATATATATATATATATATATATATATATATATATATATATATGAATATATATACAAATATATATATATATATATATATTTATATATATATATATATATATATATATATATATATATATATAGATAAATATATATATACAAATATATATATATATATATATATATATATATATATATATATATATATATATATATATATATATATATATATATATACATATACATGTGTATACATGCTATATACATCTTCATGGATGCTTAGCATTGATGGAATGTTTCAAAATATCCATGGCGGAAGGGGTTCATTGAAACCCATTTCTATGTTGCACAACAGAGAGTCAGCAAAAGTGAGTATATACAATTTTAAGCATATTCAAACAAAGTTTGGTGATATTGTATTATTTTAATTGGAAAACATATCGAATTTAGCAAAATCCCCGCATGGATAAATATCATCAATCGTTATATAAAACTTTGTTGAAATGGCAAAGCTATGAATATTTCTTCGGCAATGAAGAAACTGTCCTTAAAGACTGAAAAAAAAAACAATCGGTGTAATATTATGGATTAATGATTGGGAAAATCTTGGTTCAAAAGGGGTGGTTGAATATGAGTATAAAATTTGACATCAACATCTTCTGAGAATAGGTAGGCCTACTGAACATTAGTGGAAAGTATAGAATGATTCAAACTTTTTGAAATTCTAGTATTTACGAGTCAGCGCTGAGTATTATGTGCGAGTTTGAGTACAACCTATACATGACTCAACAGCATAGCCCCATTTTAAATGGTTACAGTCAGGAACAGACTGGGATAAAAGGGCCTGGGCGAGGGTAGAAAATAGGGGCTTAGGGAGATAAAAAAGAATTTTGTAATAACTACTTGGCTGAGCAATAGAATGGTATCATGGAAAAAAATCTACATGCAAGACGTGACTTGTTAAGGTTCATGGTATTAATTAATGTACGTATTGTTGCAATCGCCAACACAAGATGAATTGTATAATATTTCATGAGTAGCATGAAATTCAAATGCAATACCTAATCTGTCTACTGCCAGCTCCCAATAGCTACATATAGCCACGAAACCAAGCTAAAAAGTGTGGAGCACGGGGGATAGCGATCGCCACCTCGCCACTCGGGTCAGTCCTTTCCTGGAAATGGTTTCTCGAGGGATGAACAACTAGTAAATTTGGTGTACACCTGATTTCAGATTTCACGGAAATTTCAGGGAGGTTTCAACTTTCAAGGGATTCCAGGGGGGATTTCAAGGGATTTCAGGAAGATTTCACGGGATTTCAAGGGATATTAAGAATTAAGATTACATGGGATTTCAGGAACATGTCATGACACTATATAGTGTACACCGGATTTCAGGAGTTGTTAACCCCTTGTAATTTTATTCGTTTAGAGTCAGCATAAATAATTTCTGCTATCCATTTTACATTTTGAATTAATTTTGAATTCACTTTTTTTATTTATGATTTATTTTTCTGTCGGAGTGCGGAGAGTTACTAGCTGGTCCTGTCATGGGTGCCTCCAGCATGATATCAATTGAGTGATTGTGAAGCAGTAGGCTTACCATTTATATCTGAATGGGCAACGTCCTACGAGAAACTTTTTGACGCTACCTTTGACGATACATGAGTAGGTGACTTAATTACCTATACGTTGATCACTATTTCCTATAATTGAAATGTATCTGGTCAGTTTGACTGCTTTTACATTTTTTGTTATCACGCCATTATGGTTTATAGTCGGACCAGTATAGGACTAGTAAAAAGGGCTCTTTAGTCTGTTGGAATCATATAAGGGAGATGGTCGTGGCCTAATATTGAAGATAAATTCCGCTAGTTGGGATCTCATGTATAACTTCAATCAAGATAGTCGATCTTGGTGGGAATCGAACCCCCACCCCTCTCGATTGACGATTTATTATGCTAGTCATTGATCCACCTGTGATCCATCTCAGTAATTTCGATTGGATTTTACTAGAGGTGATACAACAGTATAAATATAATGTGATTCTGATCTGTTTTGTGATTTTGTCGATATAAAATGCATGAAAAGGATGGGTAAATCGAATTGAGTAAATTGTTTTCATTATTGTTATTATCTCCATTATTTGTATCATTATCATTGATAATCATAATTATCATAACCCCCTTAGCCGACTTCTGTTCTATATTATGAAGGACTTCATTTATTATCATCATCATTATATTTCGAAAAGGAAGAGGTACCATAATAAGCGTCAATTTTCTAAATGTAGGCCTATATAGGCCTATATTCAATACATAAATTGATTCACTTTTGATCTTCATTAAAATATGATGAATCGATCTTGGTCAATTTGATTCTTACTACTTTTCAATTATACTGACAATTGACATGTAGAATTTGCTTTTATTGCTCTGAATTTCAGCAAATATTTTATGCTCCAGAAGAAATTCTTTCTCACATTTGTGACGGCTATGGTTTCCGCAATTTATTCCTGAATCCTAAAACACAACGTAAACCCAGAGGTTACCAATTTGTGCTGTAAATACGACATTTGACTTCCATCAAGCACGCGTCGTATTTCCTGTTGAATCATATCTTGAGACCACTTGTATTGATCGATGAAATGAATTTGAATTTGAATTTGGAATCGCCAATTGGGTCGTGATTGGATGTAGTATTTTTCCGGATTTGTAATAGTACAAAGGCGAGAAATGATACTTCTTTCGTTCTTTTTCCAATTTATTGACAACTCAAAATCTAAATTCCTTGATAAAAATTGCCCGTTCAAGGGCGGTGATGAGTCAAAATTTTTGGAATTAAATTTGTGAAAATTCCCAATCATTTCATGCTGAACAGTGCATTAAAAACTTGAAAAATCTTGATAATGTGAGAAATAATATAACGTATAATCGATATCATCAAAATACTTGAAAGTTTGATCCGAGGGGTGACCAATTCAATAAAATTTTGCCTTTTCCTTTAATGAGCCCCTTTTTTTTCTTGAAATTCATCTGGTGACCATTCATTAAAGGTTATTGGACGAATACGAATTCAGAATGGAATACAAATTTCAATACCACGGTTCTACGGGGGCGAAATGAACTCGATAGATTATTTCTCACCATCACTCAAGAAAATTAAACTGATTACACCAGGAGGAAATAATCCAGCTAACTCAATTATATATCGAATCAATTTATTCTTATACGTCAAAATAAAGGCCCACATATATTGGAATATTGATTCTTACACTCTGTGATTCAACTTTGGTTATAGTTCTCTGTTTTGTTTGCATCTTCCAACTAACAAGAAAAGTATGATAATAAATCATATTATATTATTCTGATCATTCACACTGACATCTATATCAAATTGACAAGACCCACATGCAAAATATCCCACAAGCTTACAGTCACATATACTCATCTCATCCTCAACATTTGTCCTTGCATTTGTAAAAGATCACATAGTTGCAGGACCATCACGTCTTAAATTGTTCAACGAAGTACATTTCCCTTACGATTTCTTCACCTATCACCCGTCACCAATCCGATGTATCGTGAAGTGTCTGATTGGAAGTTGATGATGAGCCTCACATGAAGTCGATTTGAAGAGCAGCATGTCTGATATGGTGTCTAATTGACGGGTCAGTGACGAGGCTTCCATTACCAAAAGTCTCCAGGTAAGCAATTCTTCTCTTCACTTTTCAAATGACGTGGAAGAACTGGTTCTTCAATGAAGAATGATGACGAACCTTTGAGAGTTTGAGTGTTTCTTATTTGGAGGACAAAGTTCTGAATGCCTTTGTTACTTTTGTGAAAAATTTTCAAAACCACCATGCCTTTTTCGTACAAGGAAACAAATAACAGGTGTCGCATCCCTTTACAGCATGAAAGAAAAATAATGCCAATTAATTAGAGACGTGCTGCAAAAATCTGGGGAGCAACTACAATTTTGATTTGTTCCCGATGCCAAGCTCTGGCCAAAATTTTCAGGGACTGAATGAAGGTACTAGCGAGAATGCTGAAAACGAAAACATCAGAATACAAAATCAAAAAATGATGTTACTGTTAACATAGTATGAATTCATCCGATGCAATTTATTTCTAAAAGTTAGTATTGTGCTGATGGTGCTTATTGCCAATTGAGTACCAACTTATCAACTAGTCAATAATTCGTGTAATATCTGAATCGACAATATTCGATTCGGTTCCATATCTTGTAGAATCCTACTAGCACCACCATCCATTGAGTATTTATCTGCTCAAGAACCTCGCCAGAATCTTGCCATCATGTTGTCAGAGACTTGCCATTATGCTGCCAGTGCCTTGCCTTCATGATGTCAGTGTTTTGCCATCGTGTTGCCAAAACCTTCACATTATAGGCTGCCAGAGCCTTGACATCATAGCTTCGACATTATGCTGTCAGTACCATGCTTGTTATCATGCTGCCTATTATTACCGACATAAAGCTTTTGGTAAAACAAAGATAAAACGTAATAACTCACATTCATACAATCATTCAGAGCATTTTTTAACGATTTTTTCCTGATAGCATCGAAATAATTGTTGAAATCAATGATCAGAGCAAATTCATGCGTTTTTTATATTATTACTCGTTAACACAAATTAACCCGTCTACGGCACAATCCTTCGTCTTTTTGAAATGACAATGACATTGATTTTTTACTTGGATCATGTTTTCCCGTGATTCTTTGATTAGTAGACTATATTACAACCAAACATGGCATACCCAATCATTGTCACTGCTTGACTGATGGAATCCGTACCATAAAACATATTATGATAATGCTTCTATTGTTAGCTTCGTCATTCCATGACTTGTTTCAGACGATTTTCTGTTAACTTGGATATAAATTTCACTTAGAGCCACGTCAGCTATCCATGTATCAAGCTCGACGTCAACTACAGTTGAACAATACATCTTTGATGAGAATTAAACCTGGCTTCAAGTTTTTATCATTATTGGGGGGGGGGGGGGGGGGGCGGTCAGCTGTACATATGACTATATTAATTGAATAAAGACCTTCATTCCATAATGTTGCAAGCTTCTAGTGTGGTAACATACACAGCTTTCCGAATCAATAAATTGTATCATTCATTTTCTGCCGACACAAATCCACGTTTCAAAACCACTTATCCTAGTAGTCAGCCGGTCGGATCCCGTGTGGGTACTGGAATACGTCACGAGCTACCACTGCTCAGCCCTGTTATGTGCGCATGGGCAGACCCTGCTTACCAAGAATATATTCAGACTATGGACATAGTGAGATGATATGAAATGAAACAAATGAACGTCAGCAATTAAATATTAATTTCTTAATTGTAATGAGTGACATTGAAGTCTCTCCATCGTTTGATCAGCTGAGTCAGCAGGTATTTTGAAAATGGCTCCATATCAGCGAGATTTGAGGTAAATTTTACTGAACAAAATATTCTCGGATAAGAAATGCATCTGAAACAGTAATATTTTCCCACTGTCACTTTATAGTTGGAAGAAATGTCGGATCGCTATTTTTATCACATTTGATGGGAAATCATTTTTTCACGTAGACTCACTGAACTTGGGAACTATGAATGAAAAATATATTGATTCCTGCCAAATTCTTCTCATATTTTCATTTAAAATTCATTTTATTCTTACAGTCAATAATATAATACTGGTATGAAGTAAACAATTTAAAAGTTACTATGTAAGAAGCCCACGTAGATTATGGAACTCTGTGTGGGCTGAGTATGGTGAATTTGTTTTTATGCTCACATGATGTCAAAAGCAAATAAGTTATAAACTGATGGGGATTTTTTTAAATAACAGTAAAAAATCAGCAATAAATTCAGTATTTTGATTGATTGGCACTATTTTCATTGAATTTTATCAATGGAATAATGAAATAAAATGAAATTTGAAGGTCGCATGTTAAATGATGGGAAAATTCCGAAATTTGAATCAACAGTCTAAAAATGTGGCATCGCTAGCCTATCATTTGTTTTGACATTATATTATCCAGCAGGTCCAATTGAATCGACTATCGTACCGAACATTCATAATTTTTGTCATTCCCATGACATGACCTAATAAAAATGCACCTTCATTTCACTATGAAATATTCTAATCACCAAACTCTTAATCGCTGGTAAATCTGAGACAGCATGACTCAGACTGAGGTGGTGTTTCATTTGGTTTCTCCTGCGGTGTCTTTGTCGAATTCTGTGTTGGTGATGATGGTGACATGTTGATGATTGAATGACATGGTGAGAGTGAGACATTGGATGGTTGGAGGATCGGATTGGTGAATCGAATGGTGACTGGCGGAATGGTGATCCTTAACTGTAGGAGATAATTGTAGGTCAATCCTTGTATACAGACTCGGGAGGTATCAAGAAGTCTTTTAGAGAACATATATTTCTATAAGCTTTTGTCAAGTGGTATCACTCATTGTGGAAAGAATCGTACAAAAAGGTTTAACAGTTGATATAACCCAATCACCATCTGCGATAGTTCACCTGGTCGCTGTATTGGTTTGGCAACAATTATTAGTAGTGATGAATTTCAGAATTTTTTCAATTCTGAAAATTTTCTGAAAGGTTCCGTCAAATTCAGGGAAATTTTCAATTTTTTGAAATGTATACTGAATAATTCTTTTTATGTTTACCCTCACTGAGTCATATATATATTTGTTATTCTCAAGCCAACAAATTTCTTTGTAGCTGTAGAAGAATTGATGTAGGCCTAAACTATTACAACTCAATGTGTGTCAAAAGCCAAGTAAAAGTGAGGTTATGTTCGCTAGGGCCTGTTTCTTTGTCTTAACTCTTATGAACAGTGAGCCGATGTGTGAATGAAAAGTGAATCATGTACTTCACAACATTACTTCGTTACTTGGTATTACATCGAGTGTTATAAAATAGCAGAGTAAGTGGCTCAATCGGTAAAATTATCGAAGAATTATAAATTTTTGAAATTTATGAAATTCTAGCCTTTGAATGAAAAGTTTTGAAACTTACGAAAAAATTTGAAACTTTCGAAAAGCTTTGAAAATTTCGAAAAGTTTTGAAACTTTTGAGAAGTTTCAGAAAGTTCCAGGATGAAAAGTTTCAGCAAGCATCACTAATTATCAGTAATTTCTTGCTCGACAGAAGTCCAGGATCTCGGTGATTTATTCATAATTTTCATCAGTGTAGTTCTTTATAGCGTATAATAATGACCTAACATGTACTTCTTGAAATTTTTGCTCGCAGATGAGGCAAACACAAGGTTTGGCTCGTCCAATATTGATTTTGTGGAATGAGTGGTTTATAGAACAAGGAATGTTCCAACAAAATGAACAAGGAACAAGTGGTTTATAGAACAGTGACGTGAGTCATTGACCAGAACTCTGAGGAAAATATCAAATTCTCGTGTACCGGTATTTTTGTGGCACACTCCCCACGATGTTTACTGTCCAGTACCATATTCCAAGAATGATGCTGTAATATTACGATTGACCTCAGAATAGCTTCACTTAAATAATCTAATATAATATAGCATATCAACATTCGTGTGTTTTGTTCACACTTGATATACCAATGCTGGTAATGTCCGGATATATATCACAGAAACGGTTTTGACTTGCAATGTGTTCCGGACTTTCGGAAACTGAAAGACTGTTTTCTGCGGCGGAAAATTATGGTCACCAACAGCGCAGCCCTGGTGTTGAATTTCAGTGGTTTCTAATAATTATAATGGGGTGGTGAGATCGCCCTTGTGGTGCCCCGTCCGAACGATCCTACTTTTCATCCCTAGCCTTAATTGGGGAACAATGATTTTCGATGTTTTCGATGCTTGAAGTTTTGATGTTATTTAAAAAAAATAATAATATAAAACACTCTCAATACTTTCTAGGTCTATTCAAGTCACTGTAATGTGTGAAATTTTCAACTCTAGGTCTTAATCCCAAATTCTTCACAAAGCGGACAGGCGTCTCCGACGAGCTTACTATCTCGCTTATTCAATCGAACACCGAATTGTACGTCTGATTAAACAAAACTATCTGTATCAACATAAACATGGCTTTCTTTTCACGGAATGAAATGAAACCTATAATAATAAATATTTTGAGAACTGCGGTCGTGATACATAACGGCGTGAAAGCTTGCATCCCTGAGCATCTAATACTATCAAGAGGGTGCGTGGTCAATGCAAACGTTCGCAGAGTGGTTTCAATACCTTGACCATTCCCTATTTGTGTAAGCTGACTCATTCGTTTTTCAAGGAAATGAATCAAAAATTAAACCGATATCGGTATTTCAAAAACCTACGATCGTGAGAGCTTAGGGCGTGAAAGCGTACGAATCCTAAGAGATATCAAATGCACCTTTGGATAGTCAAAAATGCTCACAATCATCCCAATATAGCCTACAACACAAGTACCGTACCATGAATGGTACTGGACACAGTAGGCCCATTCAAACGTAAATGCTCAATTGTTTATACCTGCCGATTGGAATAGGGCTGTGAAGAGCCAATGCTCACACTTCGAAATTCTATAGTAATCTACAATACCGATACAATACCTGTATCCACGAAAGGAGAAAGTCGTGCATCAACAAAACAAACACATCATCATTATGTTCATAAGACTATAACTGCTTTTTTCATGGCATCAGAATTTTTCAGGTAAGGATTCACATTTAGAAATGCCACAGCGTTTTTCTAAAGTGTCGTATCATTATAATTGTAGCGAGATTGTGTAATTACCGAGTTTTTTTTTAAATTATTTAGTTGGTGAACGACATTTCTCTTCCGTGGATGCAAGCAGGTCTAGATCTGCGTAGGCCTAGTTCAGAATCGTATAAAACTTGTGGGGCCTAAGTAGCCTCTCTATAGGCCTCTCCTATCTGAAATGCGGTTATACCATTACTCGTAATTGAGTATTAGTCAGATGATTATTAGTCATAGAACATCCTTTGTGTAAATTGACTTGCATACATTTTGCATTTTTGTGAATGTAAAATTCGTGGATCAATACAAAAATCTAATCTAGGTAAAAAAATAAAATGAAGAACCGAGGGTGCAAGACCCAACGTGTCAATTCGCTGGTGAACCCAATCTAAAGAAACGTAAATACTCAATGGGCTTTTCCTCAACTTGCAAGAAATGTTCAATTGCTTCATACGAACAATTTCTAAGAGATTCACTAATCTGTTGAAAACAACGGTTAGGCCTACTCACAAAAGATGAAATATATACAACAACGAGAACTGCATAAATGGCGTCCACGTAAGCATCTGGTTATTGTCTTTGTTAGAACGGAAAACGTTCCAGAACACATGGATTGAATGAGGCTTAGAGCAACTGTTTCCGCGCATACCAACCACACGGAATATTTTTCACTCAAAATTAGTTTTAAACATCAAATGATTTGAAGATGCATTCGTTCATGTGCGAGATGTAATCAAATCCTGTGAATTAGGCTCACTCATGAATAACAATAAAAATCATTTTTTAAGTACTGAAAGAGTAATAGGTCTATTGATTCAATTTTAAGACTTTTCGATTCCAGTGTACTATTGCAGTTGTTGGTGCCAACTTTTGACTCGCAGTTTTAAATGCAATGAGCTGTGAACGCTTGAGTATAAGATTACAATAGAAAATGGCGAATGCTGTAGTCGAATAAAAATTGAGAATTCAGTTGCGATGATCAGTATTTCAGAAACGAAAATTGTATAAAAACCTCATCATAGCATATTATGAATATAATAGAACGATAAAATTATGCTTCCAGAATCTACTATATAATGATAAAACTTGTTTTAATTCAGAGTAAAGGCTTGTTGTCGGCCCAAGACAGTCCAGCCTAGGACGACAATGCAGGCCTCGTGCTGACAAACATTGTAGGCCTACTGCCGCCATAACCACGGGTGGGGTTTAAAGGTAGAAACAATTAGATATACTGGGCCATGCAAAATGGGCATGGGAGCGGCTGGCTGGTAGGCCTATAGGTAAGGCTTGATGTCGGCCCAAGACAGGTCAGCGCAAACCAGGTACCACACCGGTTCATTATGCCGTCCCGAGCACTGGTGGCGTTATAGGTTGAGGCGGCGAGAGACTGGGACTGACTAGGCATGGTAGCGGCTGGCTGGTATCATTCAGGTCAAAGGTTGATGTCGGCCCAAGACGGGCAGTCTTTCCGATAAGGTACCGCGCTGTTTCTCTGACGTCATGCTCACTCGTGTCGTTTAAATGCTCAGGCAGAGAGACTGGGATTGAATATAGGCATGATGGCGGCTGGCCGGCATCATTACAGGCATCGTCCACATGAAACCGGCTCAGTGTGTAGTACTCTGCAGTACGATGCCATTGCACAGCGCCATGCCGCTACTGTCGTCACCAGCCCAGTACCCAGGCTCCCAGTCTGTGTTTGCTGGGATAATGTGTGCCACTCACGTTCAGTCAGAAAAAGCAAGAAATACAGAAGGTGAAGATGACTTCAATTTTTTCTATTTTCCTCATATATGAACCTAAAGATATAACGAATACAGAAACACTTCACAAAGTGTATTTACATTGTGTATATTACACAATTGTGTATACGTGAAGAATTGTACTTCTCATTGTTTAGAAGTAAGTTGGATTATTATTTCATCTAGTAGGCCTATGATCCAATAGATTGTTTCGATTTTATAATTGAAATACAATTTTTATGTGCTCCTAGGAGTAACGGCCCCTTGGAACAACGATCATTAGAAAATAGTTATTATTCCAGATCTCTCAAACTAGAATACATGATAAAAGTACTTTCCAAACAACTGTTCGCAATTAAAATTCGAATCGAAATAAATTGTTAGCTGTTGAACGGTCAATATCACCTCAAGAACTATACTTTCTTGGGTTTTTGAAATGAACTATATATCCATTCTCATACATGCTCTATTACCAAGTTTTGAAAAAATTGGATCCCTCAATGTCCTACATGGGCGGACTTTTATTACACATATATCAACATATACACTCAATTTTGATCTGTCAACCATAGTGAGTCAAATGGCATTTTTATTCCATGCCCTTGTTTTATTCTCACAAATTGAAAAAACGAATCCTTCCCAAAGGTGGCGCTCCATCTGATAATAGGTACCTGAAATCATAATTGATTTTGAATTCCTGTTTTGGAAACAATTACCTTAAAAATGAATCGGCGCAAGACATATTGAGGTCAAATTCATTGGTGTGTAGATTGGAGGTGAAAGGTCATCTCAGTGAGCTCTGGTCACCCTGACGTCGAATATGAAGTTTATGGGTCAAAGTGTAAATTAGTTCTACATAATCGATCATCAAAAATGTATCCTTTTTGACTGCTCAAGCTACACTCAAATATAGCATGTTTTGAATGTTGGAGTTTAAAGGCGCATCGACAGCGAGGTCATTTTGCATGTCATTTTTTTATCACAAAAAGCTGGACACATTCTCAACTCTGAACGGATCGACATTTTCGTGACATGTTCATGGGTATCTTCAATATTTTCAATATTTTCAACTTTAACATTTTTCTTCTCAATGGTGCAAAAACTGATGGTAATAGAAACTTCCAAAATCATGCAATTTGAAGGTGAAAAATCATTAGATGATAGAAAATGAAGACATTTATGAACGTTGACAAAAGATTTATACAATTTCACGTATTACTGAAAATCAGTTCGTTTCATAAAATTCACAATTGTTGACATTCAAATTGATATAGATGACAAAGTGATGAAAGTAGGCTACATTTTTTTAAACCTCATTCTTAATCATTTTTCAATGTATTTGTGCATTCATATTTATTAGTACTCATAATTGTCTTGGCCGATACCGCATCATATACCGCTTGGGCTATGAAATAAATCGCTACATTCATGTACATTGCTCGTGATCCCCATATAGACAAATTGTTCTTGGGGTCGTTGAGTAAAGATATTGCTTGTGGCATAACCGGCTCCTCTGTTATGGTCTGTGTGTGTGAGGCACTATACGACGAGTCAGTGACAGTGTACGGTGTTCAAAGTTTCATTAATCGAATCAGTACAATTTTTAAAATCGGTGAAATCTTTCGAAACGATCGAATCATTCAACCGTTCAAATTTTCATAATCGATCAAATTATTGGAATCATTCAAAGTTTTGAAATCGTTCGAACTTTTCACAATTTGGTGTGCGCTGACTTGAAACTATCTATTCACTGGGTTGGATTTCTATACGGGAAAGCATTAAAAAATCTTGCATTTTTCGAATTTTCATACATTCAAAATTCATACTAATTCATAAACTCTATAGAAATCAAATTTTTCACAAAAAATGAAATTTTCCAATAAGTTTGATTTTTCATGCTACTATCAATCTTTGAAAAATTCGAGTCGAGGAAGGATTCAATTTTTCC
Organism: Brachyptera risi; assembly: GCA_964007535.1. Classification (NCBI taxonomy): domain Eukaryota; kingdom Metazoa; phylum Arthropoda; class Insecta; order Plecoptera; family Taeniopterygidae; genus Brachyptera; species Brachyptera risi. Next base: position 43,392,045 of record OZ023327.1, read on the forward strand.
ACTGGTAACTTCATTATTAGAAAATTTACTTGTGATCAATTGATCACAGTGTGGAAATTTCATGATCTATGCTCATTTGATTTGTTAAATTGTCAATACGCATCAAAAACACTGAATCACATTAGTCATCTAATACTGTTTCAACGATGAATCCAAATGATTTGTGGAAGCAATCTTTTTTTTTGTTTCTTCCAAAGAACATATACTTTCTTGAATGATATACTCAAGTGCAAGGGTGGTTATTACTTGTGGGATCAGATCTCACAGGCAACCTATAAATATAAATTTATCCTGGAAATTTTATAAAAATCGTATTTAATATGTGCATCATTGAGAAAAACACTCAGATCATTCTATTATCTGTATGTGAATATTTGAATTGAGCCCTACCTATATTATTCAATCTTTAAAATTGACATTTTTTTGCCAAAATATTATTTTTTAAAAACTTGGATTTTTTTACCACAATGAATATTGGTAGTTTTATCTTATACTTTGTAGGTGCTCAAGGACACTACCAACAGCTAGTATCCATGTGGCTATCTTTGAGGGTGAATATGAAACTAAGAAGTGATGATGCGTGGAATGACTTTCATAAAATCCCATGCTTTTTACGGGATTCGAATCCACGCCAAACATAACTGCATGCAGTTTATATAGATATGCTTCAGTTAACTGAGTCATGGGTATCATTGTGATAATGAATTAGTGACACTCATCATTTCTTCATCTATCCGTTATCGTTTCGATAGCTCTAGTTTATGATGTTTTATTGAACATATCCTTTTTTACAGAATTTATCCGGTATTCAATCGTCTAACTAATGAACAAATTATATTATTCACGTTGATATATGCGGTTCTGTAATTGGTGAACTCATTTCAATCATGGTGGACCATCCTCACTGAGAATTTCCGATGTTTCCCTCAGTCTGAATACAATTCCTGAATACAATTCCTAAATACTATGAGCCAATACACTACACTGGTTCAAGAACTACAATCAAATACGTCATTATTTTAAATATATATATATATATATTGGGTATACATACATATATATATATATATATATATATATATATATATATATATATATATGTATATATATATATATATATATATATATATATATATATATATATATATATATATATATATATATATATATATATATATATTATATCTGATCCAAATTTGCATATTGAATTTGATTCAATTCGAACAAATGTGCATTCTCTCAACAATACATAATAATCTGACAGACAAATATGAGAATATGGAGCTCGAGGAACCCGCATAAGATCATCAATAGGCATGGCAAATACTGAATGCCATGTTTATATTAAACCGGTACTTTAGTAAAACTTCTGTTTATCAGAACGAAATTCCATTATTGTTTCACAGTGGAGCAAAACACATTTTTTGTATCATGATTATCTCAATGTTCATATACAAATCAATATTATTTCCCTATTGAGACTAAGGATTCCAAGAAATCACATGTGTTCCACAGATTGTTTCATTCTTATGTTTCAAAAATCTTCATCGAGGTAACTCCCAACTCCGCTTTCTTTCTCAGTTTCGTAAATTGTACAGAAAAGTTAGGTATATTTACCCCACCACGAATAAAATGTAGGTCAATCATTTTTTTCCGTCAACCAGTAAGATATTTCACGTGAAAGTTTCTCAACCCTTTCTTTGTTGGGCGATTTAGGCTCCAAGACTAGTTGATCTCTCTCTGGTGACACGTACATTTCTCCTCACAGTTGATTCGAGTTGTTTTAATCGTAAACAAGCCCTTTGCTCTTAGCTGTTGATGGCTTCCTAAATGTACGAAGTGAACTAGAAGACCAAATCCGTAGAAACGAATGGAGGGATTTCAGTTATATATATGTCGGAATGAAATCAAGATAGTTATTGTTATGAAGATCACAAAGATAATGTAAAGTGAATGAAGTGAGTGAAGTGAATTCCAAAAATTCAGTGAATAATTCAACTGATTTTTCAAAAATTAATTGAAGTTGAATGAGTGATTGAATATTTTTCAATAACATTGTTATTATTGATGTTGCTTAATGACTTAACCAGCAACTAGGTTATATGGTGGTTTGAGTGAGTGAGTGATGATGAAACGATGTATAGTGATGATGGGTGAAAGAGTGGATACCAAAGCGAGGCCTCAACTGTGTAAGCCAAACGCACAGCTCATAAGTTACATCGGGGTGAGGGTGATAAGCGATGATTTAGTCCAAAGACACGGAAGTGAGCTACAACTATATGATATTATCACATTGGGTGAACCAGACAGTGATGAATAGTGAGAAAAGGAAAATGGCAATTATTGATACCAAGTCAATGATTATAGTAAAGTGTAAAACTGTGATTGGTACGCTCTGATTTTTCAACTTAAACCCGTTTGGTTTGAGATGATTTTTCAAATACATTTCACAATTCTCATTATAATGAAAAATCTCCCCTCTCAGAAAATAAAAAAGGAATTTTACTCAGAAAAACATTTTTATCTGGAAAATTGATGTGATCTTATGAAGTTCTCAAAAATGTTTATACCGAGTTGGTTCAAAACTTCAAAAGATTAATGCTAGATTATGTAATAAGTCAGGTTTCAAAGGCTCATTAATAAATCTCTGGTGAGCACTCCAAGCTTCTAGGAAAATAATTAAGGAAAGAGTCTTGTTTACTCGAGAGTATGCAGGGATTTTCACTTCACTCGTTCAATAATATGAGCCAAACAAAAACACCTCACTTGTTTCATCCCATCGATTACCGTATTTTTTAAAACATTTTCGAATAATTATCGTAACATTATCGCAGTCATCCATTTTGATTAAGTATTAGTAAAAAATCAGCGATTAATCAATCAGTTGATATGGCTGAAGAAAAAATTAAGTAAAGAATGTGAATATGTTTTTTTATGAACCAATGTATAATTTTGATTCATGAGTGGAGAAATTCAGTTAATTACGAACAAATAATAGTTGTTTCTATGCCTTTCGACTATCAACGCTCAATTTGCTGAGAACGAATAAATACTATTGACAATTGATCACAAGCAGCCACGCGATTATGAGCAATCGACAAAAGCAATAGTTCTATCGAGTGAAATGCGGTGATGTGCAATATAAATCTTAGGAGCCAATGTTATTCTGATTGACAATCGAATGATAGAAAACAGCGGTATTTCTTCGTAGACATGGCATTCAAAAATGATTCAATTTATTTTTCTACGGATTTATATTCACCTTAACTTTGAAACGGAAGTTTGTTCCTAATTTGTTCCACATGTTACTCAAAAATAGGAGAGCAATCGAAATTTTCAGAACATTTGAAAGAGATTTCCACAGTATGCGGTTTTGTGAGAAAAAGTCTCTGTAAATCAATCAGAATACGTCCAAGTTCTGTCGTTTCAACTTTGAAAATCCCCAAAATGTCAATGAATGATTATGAAAAAAATACAAGCCCATGTAGCTCACGAGGGCCTCGCCCATTGTATCTAGTCAGGAACAAACATCTTGCCTTTTTTGAAAATACTTCACCATCAAAAATTCGCATAATTCATCACATCACAAATATAAGTCACCATACTTTTGTTTGAATGAAAAATAAATTGTACTCACGCTAGAAGTTGGAGAACTATAATTGCATATAGGTCCCTGATGATCACATTGTAAAGAAATATGTGCATTTTCTCAGAAAATTGCGACATTCCTGGGTAATTTTTTTTTTGTTCGTTGAATTCTGCTTGAGTCTGGTTGATGATGTGTTGATTAGCTGATGTCATTCTAGTGCAGGAGAACGCATGACAAGTCGCTAAATCAATATAATCGCTTCATCCCGAGGTTTCACATCTGTGTTGTTGTTCTGAGCTCACTTAAGAAATAAGCTATTGTGAGGAAGGTTGCTAAGGTTGCTATGGTTGCCCGGAAGGATGTCTGAGTGTCAAAGAAACAGGGACGATCAAGGTCATGTCACCAACAGTAAGTCCTATCAAGCTTCAAAAACAAATTAAGAATGGCAATTTTCTGATTGGAGATCAATTATTGTGTGCCCAAGATCCCAACAACATCTTGGTCATTTAGGAGTTTCAGTGATTAATTGGTGAATGATAAATTATTTGTAAAAATTCTTGATCTATGCGGGACTTGAACCTACGCCTGACCTGAAGTTACTTTCCAATTCAATGCCTTGACTGATTGAGTCAAGTGGACGGCTCTTAGTCAAAAGTTTCTATCGTTTTTGCTAGCGTTTATCGTGACTGTAAGATATAATTACCCAGAAATTTATTTTAAAATTCGCACATCAATGTATGTTATCTATAACGACACTGGTGTATCTGATTATAGTGAGGCTTAAAATTTAGATGATGCGACTGAAATAAAATTATAACTTTGCTCCTTCTACTCTCTCCCTATAATTAGAATCGAAAACAGTTTATGGTGAACGATGTGAAAACTTCCAAGTTGAAATCTGAAATTGATGCATGCATCGTTTCGTAAGAAATAATTGAAGATTTTATGTTAATCACCGAGTGATTGGTTGTAGGCCTATTAATTCTAAATAAGATACTCATTCATCTAATTTTCAAATGAACTAATGCCAACTTTGACAAATGCCTATTGGTGAAGGAATAAATAGTCTCATTAGAATGCAATTAATTATCACATGGTATTAATTTATATGTGCTATCTTATCAACAAACAAAATGTTATTTCATTATATCATATCACCATTTAACATGTTATTCCATTACATCAACATTCAACATGTAATAAACATGATATTTCATTACACTTATTACACATGTTATTTTATTGAGCCTTGAGACACATCTATGGGTTATTTGGAGGAACTAAAATATGCAGACGATAATTGAATGTGTTTACAAAAACTCATGACTTATGTGAGACTCGAACCTACGCTCTTCAGCATCCAAACCACTGCATCGACTGACTGAGACAGTTGAGTGGCTTTGTAAATTAATATCACTGATGCAGTAAATGAAGATGCTTTGTTATTATATCTCACGGATATTTTCATATATATAATATTACAAAATGTAAATGAGCAAGCCGCTCTATTGAACAGCATATATTATCAATTCATTATCATATAGAGTGCATGTAATTATTATATGGCTACAGACTATACCAGATGACTCGAACATTTGAGCAGACAATCTGACCCTACATGAGTCGGTCGATTCAACCATGTACGTTCACATATACATAGAAATACAATAGCAACTCTAACTTGAAAAAAGACAAACAAATCATAGCAACTTGACTATACAGTATTAAGATGGAGGACGCCCAAGCTTGCAAATAAGTTTACTCAATTATGTCAGAGCAATGAAATAAGTTAACGATTTCACAAATTATCAACGCTTCAAACATTTCCACGTCGAACTAAACATTCAACGTTCAACGCTCAACTTATATATCCTGTTTTCAAATTGACCTCAAAACATGCTCATATGACACGGTAATGTCAAAGTATTCAAGGTGGGCTGGTATAAAAAAAAGTACCGATATCAGTTCCATTCGCCCGTCTGGATCAGTCAGTCGAAGAACTGTCTTTCAAATTTAAAATAGATCGAGGACGGGTTCGAGCACCGTTCAAGTTACGAGATTTTATATAGGCCTGTACATCATATTCTTGTGTCATCCGTCTAGCTGTTGGTGAGGGTCGTTTTGTTAAGGATATCAACAATCATTGATAACATTTCAATCTATATTTTCTTATTTTCATTTTAATTTCTTAAATAATCGGAATGATTAATTCAAATTTCATTGTTATTAGGATGGACTGACTAACAAACAAACAGAATCAAGATGGTGAATTATTTTGAATATCTTAACCAAACGAAGACTTTTTAGTTGATGGTGATCTTATAACAACTAATTCTTCTCCTTCTACCTCATATCTATAAATATATTTGTCTGAGGCCAACTTGTTGAACGCAATCAACATTGAAGACAATTGTTAATTTATTTTTCATTTTTTCACGGTTTTCATGGGAAACATGATAAACACTCATAAACCCATTCTAATTCAATATGTAGAACCATACTGAAATTAGTTGAAGTAAGCAGTTCAATAATCCATGAAACTATATTGAGCCCAAATGAAAGCCCATTTGTTCAACAAATGAAGCAAATTAGTAATTCTGAAATGTACTGAATCGAGGATTTTTTATCTCTGCTGCAAGATGGTTAAATAATCTCCTGCATGCCTGCGAAACACCATCAGCAATTAGCTTTTGTCGGCAGATCTCGTGGGCAGTCAGCTGCACTCCTGGTATTGTATAGCGGATGTGAGAATTGTCATTAAAGAGAGCTGCATCATTCTTGCATGGTGAAATTATATATTGCTTGTATATGTACAATCAAGATAGGGTAGTGAGAGAATATTTGGCTCCTTTATCTAGTCCATAAGATTATTTCGAGGTCAAATTCAACATATAGATGAACATAATTCATAATGAATACAAATTGCACACAATGTCCACAATTCAATGACAGATATCATGTCAATGGAAGCATTCCATATATCGAATGGAATAAATTACAATACTATGAACTGCACATTGATGTGGTTTTGTAGCAAATTTCACACACAATTTGACGATAGCCTGCCAATCTGACATTGATGTACATATATACATGTATATTTATATATATATATATATATATAAATATATATATATATATATATATATATATTTTTTTTTTAAATGACCTTTCAGTAAAATCATGGATGAAAATCCTATATATATATATATATATATATATATATATATATATATATATATATATATATATATATATATATATATATATATATGTATGAAATTTTTGGTCAAATCATGAATAAATATCTTATATATATATAAGTTATTCATATATATATATATATATATATATATATATATATATATATATATATTTATATATATATATATATATATATAAATATATATATATTTATATATATATATATATATATATATATATATATATATATATATATATAATATATATATATATATATACTAATATATATATATATATATATATATATATATATATATATATATATATATATATAAATATATATGCATATATATATATATATATATATATATATATATATATATATATATATATATATATAGAATATATAAATATAGAACATACATATGAATACTTATGAATATATATGAATGTATATATATATATATATATATATATATATATATATATATATATATATATATATATATATATATATATATTTATATATATATATATATATATATATATATATATATATATATATATATATATATATGCAAGAGAAAGAATTAGGAATATATATATATATATATATATATATATATATATATATATATATATATATATATATATATATATATATATATATATATATATATATATATATATATATATATATATATATATATAGATATGATGAATGGGATATATAAGAGTAATGTATGATCGGCATACATTTTATGTACTGATTTGTGTGGTCTATTCAAAAGTATCATGTTTCAAGATGTTCACATCGGTCTCGCATTATTCTTGTGTGGATCAAATATATTATATGTTTATTCAAAAACAACGTTTTGAGACAAATCACATTGTTCATTACCATTGTTACAATTAGGTATTGAAAAATGTCTAGTTGACAAATTAACATATGAAACTAAATTGAAGTGGTGAATCGAATTCACATCATTGAAACAAGACAGGAGAGAACCACTAATAAAGCAATATTGATTATATAAAATCAATTAAAAAAACTCTGAGTCTGTGTTTTTTGTGCCGTCTTGATTGCATGATACTCAGTCAGATTCTTCAGTCAAAGTCTTCCTAATTGTACATCAATAATATCAAGTAAACATAGGTCCAAATCATTTCCAATTACAGCTCCCATTCTTTCTCACACTTCAAGCTGTAGACTCATTAGTACTTAGGACTTGATCTCCTAATCGAGTTCGTCCTATTTATACCACATTATACCTCATATAAATATTATATATAGGCCTTCACACACATATATATATATATATATATATATATATATATATATATATATATATATATATATATATATATATATATATATACATATATATATATATATATATATAAATATATATATATATATATATATATATATATATATATATATATATATATATATACATATATATATATATATATATATATTTATGATTGTCATTTGGAGCCTGAGGACTATCTATGAAATTGAACGTGTATGGCGTTGATTTTCTGTCACATTCCTCCCCGTTTTCATCATCATTCCATTATAGTCAACTCCTTCGCGTTCATTCTGCCAGAACCATCTCTAAACGACGAACATATTTCACCGGACTCACTTCCTTAATAACACACCCAACTAGTTTCAAAGTAAACGAATAATATTATCTTCACACTTCTCCAATTTTATCATCATTATGGAGCCATTTTCTTCTTTTACATCTCTATTGATTTCTCTAAAAGGCTCTTCATACTATTCCAGCATCCCTTATTTCTCTCCTATCTCAACGTACCTCCCACAATTTTTATATGTTTTGGTGCTCACAACTCTGGAGAGAACAACCCCCCTTGACTCCTTTCCCCCCTTATACCATACACTCTCTTGGAAACTGTCCCTTAAAACTTTTCCATCAGTGCTTGCCTGCTCTATAGTTTAGTGTCGCTACTCCAATGCTTGGAGTCCATAATACTAGCTCGGCGTAAGGCCCCTCCCACCATACATCCACCCGTACCGCACTGGCATGGCCTACAGTAATACCCTATATAGACCATTATTCAGTATATTTCAAAAAGCGCCGGTACATATCGAGATGTTCGCTGGATAACGGTTTCTAGGGTACTAATTGCAGTTAGCTACGTTCTACTGATAATATGCTACGAGAAGATGTTCTTGTTAGCTGGTTAGATTACTTGTGTTTCGTATTTGTGACTCGGAGGAATGTGGTATTTACGCGGGCGGCTATCTGTGTATTCGACAATATGGCGGCCGCGTCGGCAAAAAATAATTGTAATGTTATCTCGTTTTGTGAGTAAATGATTGTGGATTTCGAGGCTTTTAATTTTGTCTAGTGTTATATTACTCCGCTCAGGTTGATTGGGTTTTTATTTGAATTTTCTTCCTGTTTTTTGTTGAGTGAAACGTTAGAAACTCACTCTGTCAAAAAGTCATTTCGCGGTAATTTTTTCATCATTGCAATGCATATAATCAGGCATGTAATACAGATGTCTCATCACGCGACTCAATGTGTGACTGTCATTGACCAGACAGTACATTTGAAGGCTAGGTGAGTGAAATATCTATTGTTAAACTAACTCGATTGAAATATAAATGTTGCACTAATCGTATTCCAATATCTAGTCCATCTCGAAATGCACCTATTTATATTCATCCTCTATTGCACGCCTCTCTCTCTCTCTCTCTCTCTCTCTCTCTCTCTCTCTCTCTCTTTCTCCATCGGTATCAGACCTGTGCACCACTCACTGTCTATGTCTATGGCTGTAATGCATGTGAGTTGTATGAAATGTGCTGAATTTGTTGTATATATCACGCAAATTGCTGCTTGTATAGTCTAGTTGAGCTCGGGGCGAGGCAAAACGATATAAATGCTAATGAAGGCCGAGGAACAAAATGATCACTGAATCCGATATATATATATATATATATATATATATATATATATATATATATATATATATATATATATATATATATACATATATATATACATATATATATGTGTATACATATGTCTATATATATATATATATATATATATATATATATATATATATATATATATATATATATATATATATATATATATTATATGAATATGTATATATATATATATATATATATTCATATATATATTTATATATATATATATATCTATATATATATATATATATATATATATATATATATATATATATATTCATATATAT